>JAKWBJ010000260.1:0-135000 GCA_023159175.1 Wohlfahrtia magnifica | reverse complement strand
ATAATATAATATAATATAATATAATATAATATAATATAATATAATATAATATAATATAATATAATATAATATAATATAATATAATATAATATAATATAATATAATATAATATAATATAATATAATATAATATAATATAATATAATATAATATAATATAATATAATATAATATAATATAATATAATATAATATAATATAATATAATATAATATAATATAATATAATATAATATAATATAATATAATATAATATAATATAATATAATATAATATAATATAATATAATATAATATAATATAATATAATATAATATAATATAATATAATATAATATAATATAATATAATATAATATAATATAATATAATATAATATAATATAATATAATATAATATAATATAATATAATATAATATAATATAATATAATATAATATAATATAATATAATATAATATAATATAATATAATATAATATAATATAATATAATATAATATAATATAATATAATATAATATAATATAATATAATATAATATAATATAATATAATATAATATAATATAATATAATATAATATAATATAATATAATATAATATAATATAATATAATATAATATAATATAATATAATATAATATAATATAATATAATATAATATAATATAATATAATATAATATAATAATATAATATAATATAATATAATATAATATAATATAATATAATATAATATAATATAATATAATATAATATAATATAATATAATATAATATAATATAATATAATATAATATAATATAATATAATATAATATAATATAATATAATATAATATAATATAATATAATATAATATAATATAATATAATATAATATAATATAATATAATATAATATAATATAATATAATATAATATAATATAATATAATATAATATAATATAATATAATATAATATAATATAATATAATATAATATAATATAATATAATATAATATAATATAATATAATATAATATAATATAATATAATATAATATAATATAATATAATATAATATATATTATCAATTTTTTTATATATAAGTATTAAAAAGAATTGGTGCATTGGCTATGCCTTTGATTTGTTGTAGGTTGCATATTAATCCTTGAACCCACACAGTGTCAAAAGCCTTTTCCATATCTATCAAGCAAGCATCTGCGCACAGTTGTTTATTTCATTTCCAGTTTATCTGGGAGTACCAATTTATTAATAGCATTGATTGTTAAAGGTTTATGTTTAAGTCCAAATTGTTTGTCGTTTACCAGGTTATTATTTTTGCAAAATTATTATTATTAACGCACATTTTAAAAATTTTACTTATGTGTGGCTATCTAGCTCCTTGAATAAGCCATCAGCGGCAGACTCCATCTATTGATTGTTCGCAAATTTTTTATCAACGAGCCATTCTTTCAAGTTTGGAAAAAGAAAACATTCCGGGGAAGCTCAAACTGCAAAAAAAGCCATTCACGCTTTAATTCATTGATTTTGGCCATTGCAATAGCGAATGTAGGAACTTGATGCCGCAGCAATTCGTTATTTACCAAATGTGGCCTATTTTCAAGCGCATTACATAAAAGCTTCAAAAAGTAAGTGTAACACTTGACTGTCTTACCGTTTAAAAGATAATCAGTAACAAATTATCCCCTGTGAATGCTAACCGGAAATATCTTCGGCTTCTTTGAACACGATTTTTCTAATACAGTCTAGTACTTTGTTTCTTTGTCTCATATAAGGAGTGGTTGACCCATATCTCATTAAATGTTGCGACTTTATTGCTATCAACCATCGCCAAAAAATCTACTGAAAAATCTTTATGAACCGTTTTGCGCACAGATTTTTTATCTTCTGATTTACGGTCAGTATGTGATGTATAACATTTTTCGTAATGCCCACCATTTCAACTAAATTACATGCTTTCAGCTGACCATCAGATAATAAAATTTTGTTGATTTTCTTGACCATTTTTGCCATTAACACCTCATCTGGTTCACTACAACAATTTTTGTCTTGGCAGCTCTTATGGCCTTGTATCAATTTTTCTTTCCAATATTTTGCAGTCGTACAAAGTCCCTGAGAAGAATTTGTATTTATTCCTCGAGAAAAAATAAAGCTTTAAGAAGATACATATTTCCACCTTAATCTATAGTAATTATTCTGCTTTGACTCATGACTATTCGATTATAGCCTTCCAAACGCTTCTGCGCCAAGTATTTGCGGTCTGTTCTTTTGCCTACATCCTTATGAGTTCTATTCCTAGAACATTTCAGTTACGCTTTCGATTAGCTTTCTCAACACTGCGGGCTCCCCTCGATCCTATAAGAAGCATAGGGCTCCGACACACAGTCTCCAGTTTATTCTATCCATAGCCATATTCTTAACATCACTCCAGCGTTTCTTCATCTTCGCAACTTATTTTTCGACTTGTCTTCTCCAGATAAGGGCGGGCCTTCCTCTTCGTCGGCTACTAATTTAATGCATTTTGGGCTATGGGGCTTTCTTAGCGTATGACCAATTCAGTTCCATTTAAATCTTCTTATTTCCATGTTGATAGGTATTTGACTGGCTTGGGAACATATAATACTTTTTGGTATCGTGTTGAGCCAAACGATTCTCGTGATCTTCAGCAAACATCTGTTTATGAATACCTGTGTAACCTTGATGTCGTGAGTTGCGGCGTTCCAAGTCTCGCAGCCATAAAAAAGTATTGACTTGACGTTCGAATTGAATACACTAATTTTAACATTCGATAAGAGTGAGGACAAAATGCTTGCTTCGCAGACTTTATGCGATTCTCAATATCCATTAAAGAACCACCTTAGTCCTTTATAATACTACCCAGATAGCAGAAGTTGTCTACCTCCTCAGTAGTACTCTCACCGACGGTAAAGGCCCTGTAACATCGGTGTTTATTCTGAATGCTTTCGATTTTCTCACATATATTTTTTAATCGTGGCTTGTTTGTGGCATGGACAACACTTTTTAGTTTGCTATTGCGACCCATATAACATTGTGCGAGAGTATATCGAACGCTTTTTCACAAACCGATTTCTCTATGATTATTCTTAAGGCATTAACGTAGTTTGTGCACGATTTCTGTGGTCGGAAACCTGCTTGTTCTGCTCTCAATTCTTGTAAAATTTTTTCCGATATTTTGCGATAATGCTCGCCATAACCTTACTAACAGTGCCCTGTAATGTTATAACCTCAGTATTTGATTAGAAGAAAACCCTTTAAACGGTTAAAACACGTGGCAAGACTCAGCAAAATTATATTTAAAATTAAAATTTCCAAAGACTTTTTAATGTCAAGGACTTAACAGCCATCTTAAGATTAACAAACACAATTTTATCTCCACGAAAAATAAAAAATAAAATAAAATTAATTTAGCGGAAAGGAAACTCAATGCATAACCGCCATTCATAAATTCAAATAACGAGAACCAAAGTGATGATAACAAACAATAATTATCTCTTGAAAGGCACTCTCCCGTCTATACATACCAAATTGTTTATTTGTATAACGAAAATACACCGTCAGGCATATTTATCATAAGTTTTGTTCTTCCCCCAACCGACTGTTAAATGAAATGTCTTAATTATTCCTGTATACGAGTAAGTGTATTATGTGTACAAGTATGACATAGTCTTTTTGGGGGTTTCACAGAAATAATTGAAATGCCTTTTGTGTTAAGCAGAGTATGTGTGTTAATGACATTCAAGCCATAAAAATATTACTAAAGAAACACACACACAACATACACACACTTATATAAAAACAAATTTGTCACTCAATTTACACCTCCTATTTATACAGAAGACACGCATACATTCACAAACACGTTCATATTTATTATCACAACGTAACAGGTTTTCCTTTTGTTCTTAACACAATAACAATAATAGGCAGTAAAGCAGGTTCCGTTTCCTGTTGAATTCTTTTCATTTACTTATTTTACTTTAACGTTTAAGCAACAGCCTTTGGCCAAAAAAATTGCTTTTCTTGTAATAATTTTGTTCTCCCTTTCTCTCTCTCTCTCTCTCTCTCTCTCTCTCTCTCTCTCCTTCTCTTTTTTGTATTTCTTGTTGTGGTAATACACCAAAATTAAGGTCACCATTTATTTTATTGGAATTTCATTTTATTTCACTTAATTTTCCTCAAGGGGTGCCAGATAATTTTGATTAAAAATCGACAAAAATCGGCAAATTAAAATTTCCCATTTTATACGATAATGATATTTTTATTAACAAAAACTAACAAAACTGAACTATTCAGCAGTGTTTATAATATAAAAAATAATATAAAAATAACAAACTTAAATAAAAAATATAAATACAAATTGCATTTGATTATTAGAATATTTTCTTGTTGAAATATGCGTATTTGCTTGTCTAAATATTCGAGAAAAAAATGTAAAGCAAAGCATAGGGAAATTGGGTATAGACAACAACAGCGAATTCTAACAAAATAACGATTTCAAACACACGCCACGCTTTCGTTAATCTATAACTATTCCAAGCTTTAAGAAATACCCGCGTTAAGCCCAGAAATTTATATAATTGGATAAATTGGGTAGGAGAGTCCATCAAAAAGAAGTTGACAGCTTAAGTCAGGGTGGGCAAAAAACTGTTTTTTTTTAACCCATTATTGGGTTTTATTACTGCCTTTAAATTTCGTGCAATTCAACAATATTTTTTCATTTGTTGGTACAAAAGTTCTATACCTCTATAAAAAAACACCCTATACTACGAGCTGCTAAAATCAAGGTACACAATGCTTTTAGTTTGTTTTTCTTTACATAAGACCAGCACCCAGGGGTTGACCCCTACTCATGCAGTGCTTTGTGCTGGTACTAGGAAAATAGGTTATGGGAAGGAGGACAGAGGAGTACAATTAATTTACTTTCACTAACACCTTGGGTTCATTTATTAAAATGTATGTAATATTTAATTTAAATAAATTAATCTTCAATTTAATAAGTTCTTCTTTTCGTTTGACACCCACGAACTTTTCACGAAAAGAGGTTATGTAAGAGTCGGTGTCGGGATACTTATCGCCGCTACACGCCGGCAAACGCCGGCACACGCCGGTCAAGCAACTAAGGTCTTCAGCAAAACATAAAGTAGGCTTATTGCGCAAATAGAGTTTATAAAAGAGTAATAGATATTCATTTACTTTTTTTAATATATTTTTTTCACAAAACGATGTTAGGTTTCAGTCGGTATTGGGCTAATTAACGCCACTGCACGCTGACTAACGAACCAACGCTTTCAACGAAACACAGCATAGTGCAGTAGTTCTTGAGTTACGGTGCAAATCACAAAAAAACTAAATATTGCGCCATCTATCGGACGAACATCAAACTATACAGAAACACTCCCCACGCCCCATAGAACATGTACATTAAGTTTGGTCAAAATCGGTCCAGTAGTTTTTGAGTTTAGCGATCACGAAGATACTCGTCATTTTAATATACGAGGGCGGATTGACATTGAAGCTACCTAGCACTAAATGGCAGCACAAACACAAAAACTTTTTCTTTCTTAGAAATTACGATCTGTCAAACGTCAGCTGTTAGTTTTTAGCCAAATTCATCGATTAGTTTATTTGTTGCAGTCGTTTGAAGTAAGCAACTTTTGTGTTTCTTGGAAAATGAAAAAACGTGAATTTCGTGTAGTGATTAAACACTATTACGAGTATTTGAAAGGCAAAACGGTGAAAGAGACAATAGAAAAGCTTGATAAATATTACGGCGAATCTGCTCCGTCAGATTATATGGTAAAATATTGTATTGCTGAATTTAAACGGAGCCGAACAAGCACTGCAACAATACCATCAACAGGAAGGCCAAAAGAGGTGGTTACTGAAGAAAATATCAAGAAAATCCTCGATATCGTTATGAATGATCGCCAGGTCAAAATACGTGATAATGCTGAAATGGTAAACATATCATATGAACGTGTGTTCAACATTTTGCATGAACATTTGCCTATAAAAAAGCTATAGGCAAGATGGGTGCCGCGTTTGCTCAGTATTGAACAAAAACGAATTCGATAGATCACTTCATAGCGGTGTTTGGACATGATAAAGCATAATCCTGCTGATTTTGGAAGCAGTGGAAGCTGGTAGAAGTGCTACGAAGAAGGCGAAGACAGCGAAATCGGCTGGCAAGGTTATGGCCACTGTATTTTGGAATGCACACGGAATATTGCTCATCGATTATCTTGAAAAGGGATCCACAATCACAGGAGAGTATTATCGTACATTATTGGATCAATCGGTTGATGCCATCAAGGAAAAACGACCACATTTAAACAAGAAAAAAGTGCTCTTTCTTCAAGACAACGCACCGGTTCACAGAGCATTAGATACGATGCTAAAACTACAAGAAATCCATTTCGAATTGGTTGATCATCTACCTTATAGTCCAGATTTAGACTTAGGAAAAAGTCACTTTTCCTGTTTCCAAACTTGAAAAAATGGCACGCAGGAAATCTCATCTCAAACGAAGAAGTGATTACCGAAACTAATGCGTATTTTGAGGAGTTCCCAAAATCGTATTATTCAGATGGTATAAAAATGTTAAAAAATCGTCTTACTAAGTGTATTGAGCTAAAAGGAGACTATGTTGAGAAATGAATGGTTTTTAAAAAAAAAATGTTTTTTTCGGCATTTTTGGAGCAAAAAATCGGCAAATCAGTATGTTGTTAATTTTAAGGCAAAAAATCGGCAAATATGGCAGGTCTGTTTCCTCTTTGTTTGCTTTCAAGTGTTTAAGAAGGAGGTTTGAGAATTTAATGAAGTCTGCTCTCTTTGTAACACTGATTTCAGTGTATAATAAATGTTTAGATAGGTTTTTGTTAAAGAAACACACTCACTGCTTTACATTATTATTCATTTTTCAATGCTTTTACTAATAATGAAATTATTTTATTCCATTATTTGTTTACTTTTAGCAATTGCTTGACGAAAACAAGATAAAGAATATGATTTAATTCAATAATGGAAATTCGTTACAGTAAGTACTTTAAAAATAAAATACATTTTTTTAAATGTTTCTAAAAAATACAGTTACATGAAGCACTATATCATAATTAGAGTTTGCATTTAATCGCAATTTTTCATAACCTTGATTACGATTAAAAAAAGTCCATTAATCGCTATTATCGACTAATCGTAGTTTATTTAAAACAAAAATATACAAAAAATATTCAAAAATTCAAGGAAAATAAAGCATTTAATGATTGGAAGCTAAGATGAGATGGTATTCTTGTGTAAAAGTAGTCTGATATAATACAACGCCCTTTTGCATTTTGTGTAAGATGGCTTTACCGTTCGAACAGCCTTATATAGCAAAGATACCACCTTGATCAACAAGTTTCTGGAATAACTCCCACGTGGCGATTCCATCATTCCGAATTGAGTTTTTTTTTTGGTTAAGTTGGTATATTTTTTGTTGATATTCGCACTACACATTAACGTCATAGCTTGACATTTGCAAAAGTTACGTAACCAAGAGTTCATCTACCTCTATGTGTGTTGGCGATATTTTACAATTTTAGAAATGGATTTAAATTTGCAACAACGAACTTGTATTGATGCATTTAATGGTGCGCAAACGTTGGAAATATTGCAAAAGTGTCACAACAACGATTCTTTAAAGAAAACGGTCATTTACCAGCGGCACGAGCTGTTCGAAAGTGGTCATGAACGCAGTGGCATACTATCGACATCGAAAAGCGACGAAAACATTGATAGAGTAAAAGAAATGTTGGTCAATAATCGCAAATTAACCATCACAGAGATAGCGGAGGACTTGAACATTGCCTGTGGATCCGTCCAAGACATTTTAGTTAATGATTTGGATTTCCGTCGTGTACCAGCAAATTTGGTGCCAAAAGACCTCGATTTCATGCAAGAAAGAAAGCGTGTTGAGGTCGCATTCATCAAAAGGATCATTACTGGAGACCAGACGTGGTCAAGTGAATGGCTTCCACCAAGTGAGGCGAGACCAAAAGAAGTACGTCGTTTTTAGTAAAAAAAAGAAGGCAATGCTCACGGTTTTCATGGCTTACAATGATGTGGTGCATCATGAATTTATGCTAGAAGACCAGACAGTAAACAAAGAGTATTATTTGCGCGTTACGAGACGTTTTCGTGAAGTAATTTTCCGAAAGAGACAAGAATTGTGGGCAGAAAACTGGCAAATTTTGCCAGTACAGTGCATTATTATTGTAAATTTTTTGATGAAAAATTCAACGAATAAAATTCCACAGCCACCAAATTAACCTGATTTGGCTCCCTATGACATCTTTCTGTTCAATCGAGTAAAAAAAACCATTACGGGGAACGTGTTTCAGCAGCGAATTTTCGGTTTGGCGACTTGGCGACTTGGCGACTTGGCGACTTTTTTTTGGCTATTTTTGATAACAAAAATACGAAAAATTAAAATTATTATTTTGGTATATTTATGTATGAAATTCGTGAAAATGGTTTATTTTACTATGTCGATTATAGATAGCAGCCGAACTTTAATTATGTTCTCGGCTACGAGAAATTTGTAGTTGCCTATATGGAACTGAAACTAATATATTTTTGTCCAGGTTACTTATTTAATGCAATTTTCGGCAACTGACAACGATATAAGTTCATAAATGGTACGAAAAAAGCTGTTAACTTGAAATTGTGGAAAAAAATGAATGTGTTTGCTTGAAAAATTCACACATATGCATACCTCAGGGCTATGAAGTATATCATCATTAAAAAGGTCTACTTCTCTTCTCTCCAAATCCACTGAAAAGCTTAAAATCGGATAGTATACCGCTAAGTTATAAGCCTATAAGTGTATGAAGGTACGAAAAACCGATTGTTTACCGGTAATTAAAGATTTTGAAAGTGTTTGGAAAATTTCAAAAACTGAATCTTGTACTCGATAGCTTTTATTTCAAAAATAGTATAACTTTCCAGGTATTTTAACTTCATTTTTTGTCGCATAGTGTAATTTAATTCCCATACAAGGCAATGTATTTAATATTGACCATAAAAATTATTTTTTTATAGCCTTCTAGCTCTCAGTAAACTATAAACTATGTTATAGTAAACATTGTGCACGTTTTGTTTTTGCTAAAATATATATTATGGCGAATTTATTTCTACTTTTGGCGAAATTTATGAAATCAAAAGAGCTTATTTTTCATTTGTTAAAAATTTTGTTTCATTAAATTTTTTTTTATAAATTTTATTGCCAAAATGTAAAAGAAAGATGATTTGGCGATTTTGGCGAAAAAGCGTAAAAAAGATCTGACAGTCTTGATCAAGAATATTAAATTTTACAAAAAGAAAAATTATTTCCTGTCTCTCTCTCTGTCTCTCTCTCTCTCTCTCTCTCTCTCTCTCTCTCTGCACATAATGGGTCCACCATCTAACGTATTTTTTTTTCAACTAGTGCTTATTTTGTGAATGGTAACACTTAGCTCATGTCTGATTGGACAAATAATTAGCTTTATCCTTCCGTTTAACGAATATGGTTGTGTATACGCTTAAACTTCGTTTCGCTAAGTGGGCCTGCGATCGACTTACAGAAGATGCCGATTTTGTAAAAAAAAATTATCTTTTCAGATGCAGCTCATTTTGATCTTGACGGGTATGTAAACAAGCAAAATTGTCGCATTTGGGGCAGATACACCCAAGACGAGTCACTGTTTGGTGCGGATTTTGGTCCAGAGGCATAATTGGTTCATTTTTCTTCGAAAATGAGCAAGGAGTGGCCGTTACAGTCAATGGAGATCGTTATCGGGCCATGTCGAACGAATTTTTGTTCACAAAAATTGAAGAGGAGGATATTAGCAACATTTGGTTTCAACAGGACGGCGCTACGTGCCACACAGCCGAAGCCACACTCGATGTTTTGCGCCCTGTTTTTGAAGATCGCATTGTCAGCCGCAGAGCTAAAGTCGTTTGGCCACTTCGAAGCTGCTATTGTACACCGTTGGACTATCATTTGTGGGGTGCCGTCAAAGATAAGTGTTACCTCAACAAGCGAGAGACAATTGACGCTTTAAAGTACAATATTCGTGAAACCATTGGTGAAATACAGCTGCACACAATCGATAATGTGCTTAAAAATTGGACCGATCGTGTAGGCTACTGCATAGCCAGCCGAGGCAGTCATTTGAATGAAATTATTTTCCATTATTAACCGGAAGGATTGTACTTTGAAATAAAAAAAGAAATTTGAGAAAATATTCAGTAGTTTTTTTTATAGCATTTTCAAAAAAAAAAAATAAATTATTTGGTGGACCCCTTATATGAAACTAATTTTAGCCGTTTCATTTCTTAAGAAAAAATATTTTGTACATTTTAGTTTAATTATTATTTTATAAAAATCAAATCATAAATGCCTTAAACACTCATTTTGTATTGTAAGAGTACAACTTATTGTTTAACAAATTTCTCTTCTGTTAAACAAGTCCCAAGTGTGGTATGTGTGTTTCTGTGTTTGACGATGTGACAAGCAAAATTAAAATGTATGAGTACAGTTGCACTATGTGACTAAATTAATCAGATTAAAATTCTACCAAATATTAAATTGTTCTTATTGTTGTTGTTTATGTGCTGATTTTGTAATGGCTAATAATAATTATGCTGTAGTTGTTGTTGTTATTGTTGTTGATTTTGTCTACCATTATTAACGTTCATTTATTTACTGATTTATAACATAATCACATTAAAACAGTCACATATTAACACAAATAATGCTCTCGGCTGCTGCTTTTGCTGTGTAAAATTAACCAGAAAAGCAACAGAATTAAAATGTAAAATTTCTCTAGACAAACACACACCACTACCTTTTATGTGCCATACGAGTACATATACATAAGTACATAGGACAATGACAATTACATACAATTACATGAATTTTGCTAATTATCATCCCCTGATGATAATGATTTGGAATGTTGCTGCAGCTTTAATCATATGAAATTAATTTTGGTGTTCAAATGAAATGCCCTTTGCCAATGCTAGGGCATACCATATTTTTGTGAAGAGGAACAAGAATATAAAAAATCTAAACCATTTTTGAACGAGTATGGTTCAATAATAAGCTCTTTTTATCAGACGTAACAATAAAGCGAGGCCATTAGACTTATGGCGTTTTCTTTTCTTTTCTGAAAAATTTACATTTTCTTGTGTAAATTTTTTACAAAATTTATTACAAAGAAAGGGTGCAGAGTTTACGTCTAAAAATGTTGCCCGTAAAAATGTTGGATTTTTCTTAATTTTTGAAGATATTTTAGGGCAAAGTATAGACGAAAATTAACATTTCTTGTCAGAAAAGGCCATTAATCATATAATGCCTTAATCGATTTCAACCAAACTCAGGATAATAAAAACTAGGACATATTATATAGATAAAAGTCTACAGAGCACTTTGGAACATACCACACTGTCTACTTAAATTAAATTGAAATTTTTCTCTAACCTGCATCCGCAAGGGCCCTTCTACTGGTAACCTGTTGGCGCAGCTCTCACTGAGGTAGACTAATCCATTCACGGTTTTGACGAGAGAAAATTTGTTGCTCTGAACATATCCAACTTTTTTGATAGAATTTTTTTGGGGGCGTGGCCATAAAAAGATAAATGGAATTTTGGAAATTAAAAAATAAAATTAAGTCAAAATAATAATTTGTTCCAAAGATATAGGTCTTCAAAGTTGTGTTTTGAAATGACTGCAATTTTATAAAATAAACGTATTAAAAATGAGCATGTACTTCATTGGGTTTAGTAATTTGAATTTAGTTAACAAGCAAGACTTGTACTAGATAAGTTATTGTGCTATCTATGAAGTATATTAACGCTATTTTTGATTATATATGTTAAAACACTATATATGTCATTATAAGAATGAGACAAACGAAACAAATCAAGATTTGTTGATATAAGTAGAAATAGTGCAGAAAAAAATCTTCAACTACCACCGGGATATTTTTCCTTTTCTAATATTAAGAAAGTATGTATATGGTGCCTATTTGCGCCATTTTGAATAATTGTTACTTTTTAATACCATAAAAGATATAAGGACCGCCAAATAATTTTTTTTTTTTGAAAATGCTATAAAGAAAGCTACTGAATATTTTCTCAAATTTATTTTTTTATTTCAAAGTACAATCTTTCCGGTTAATAATGGAAAATAATTTCATTCAAATGACTGTCTCGGCTGGCCATGCAGTAGCCTACACGATCGGTCCAATTTTTAAGCACATTATCGATTGTGTGCAGCTGTATTTCACCAATGGCTTCACGAATATTTTCCTTTAAAGCGTCAATTGTCTCTGGCTGGTTGGCCTAACACTTGTCTTTGACGGCACCCCACAAATAATAGTCCAACGGTGTCAAATCGCAGCTCCGAGGTGGGCAAACGACATCAGCTCTGTGGCTGATAATGCGCAAAACATCGAGTGTGGCTTCGGCTGTGTGGCACGTAGCGCCGTCCTGTTGAAATCAAATGTTGCTAATATCCTACTCTTCAATTTTTGTGAACAAAAATTCGTTCAACATGGCCCGATAACGATCGCCATTGAATGTAACGGCCACTCCTTGCTCATTTTCGAAGAAAAATGGCCCAATTATGCCTCTGGACCAAAATCCGCACCAAACAGTGACTCGTTTTGGGTGTATCGGCTTTTCAATGTATGCGTGCGGGTTTGTCTGTGCCCCAAATGCGACAATTTTGCTTGTTTACATACCCGCCAAGATCAAAATGAGCTTCATCTGAAAAAATGGTTTTTGATTCTGCAACATTACCATGATTTTCAAAGTAATGTCGCAATATTTCCCAGCATTGTTCAAGAAAATACACAACCATATTCGTTCAGCGGAAGAATAAAACTAATTATCTGTCAAATCAGACATGAGCTTACCATTCACGAAATAAGCACTAGTTGAAAAAAAAACGTTAGATGGCGGACACTCTACTACTTTATTAGCGATTTACTTTAAAATAATTCGTAATTTAAGAGCAGTTCTTAAAATTTCGAATATATACTATGCAGATATATTCATAAGTTTAAGGATATGTTAAAAGTGGGCGTGTCCTTGCAACTAATTGAAAAAATATAAAATAAAAATTAGTTTATAGCCTATTTACACCTGAACGAAATCTACTAATTACGAGATTCCGATCAAAATCTAGAAGATTTCAATTAGATTTCCCATACAAAGCAAAATCTATCTTGTCACGAGATTTTGTCGAAATATAGGTGAAAATTTAGTAAATTTATTGATGCAACTCTGTTTTTTGTACTAAAAATAATTTAAAAAAAAATACAACCCTGATCAAGAAAAAATTACATTAAAAATAAAAATAATATATTATACATATATTAATTCCCATAACATTCCATGAAGGAACATGAGGACTTCTCTCAGTCAATGAACTGCACCCGATTCTATTTTTAAACTCATTCAAAGGGACCTACAGTTTAACGCCGGCTCCGAACGGCAAATGCATTTAGAGAAGTTTTCAATAGTATTTATACTCATAACCAGTTACTAGCTAATGTTATGAGGTGATACCGCTGTCGAAAAACTTTTTTCTTTTTTTTAAGATGGTCTGGCCTGGTATTGAACCGACGACCTTCTGGTTGCTAGGCGGGTGTCATAAGGCGTCATAGGCGGCACACATAAAAATAATAATAAAAAAATATTTTTTTTACAACTACAAAATTCACTGAAGATAATATGGTTTTTCGGCATAACAATTTACGTATAATTTTCATATAACAGATAAGTTTCAAGGGCAATCAGTAAATGCAATTTTTTTCTCTTCTATTTAAGTCACGTGAAAACGAGTCCCGTTAAATGTCAAAAAAGCCTAACGTAAACGCATTAGATTTTGTACAAGATTTCATATCTAATTGACGAGATTTCGTTCAGGTGTAAACGCCCTATTAGAAAATTTTAATTATTTTTTTATTTATTTTTTTTCAGTTCTTTGAAAATGGGTATTTTTTAACGTAGCGTGTTCTTAATCTGAATTGAATCAAATTTGGATGGTTTTTTAACTTTTATGACACTTTTAAATTTCAGGATATACTGGAAGAACACGAATCCCTGCTCTGAATTTTTTCAAATTTTAAATTTTGTTAAGTTTTTAAACCCTAAAAATACGTTCAGTTCTTTACAATAACTTTTTCTATTTATGACCATTCGTTATATGAAATCACGACACTGTGAGGCGTGGTGTAGGGGTTAAAGCGCAGCCATACAACACAAGCGGTCCAGGTTCGAATACCGTAGAGGACATGACAAAAAGAAAAATTCATTGCGGCTTAAAAAAGAGGCACACAATCATATGGAAGTTAGCTGTGGTAAATTTATCATCCCTCTATTTGCTTGAAAATCAACTGATTAATGAAACTGAAACAAAGCAATCGATGCTTTGTGAAAAGCCAATATGTACCCTAGAGGAATGACGGAAAAACAATTCAATAGAGTTTGGAAAGAGAAGCTTGTGTTGAAACTTATTGATTTTGGTGTCAATAGTCAGTTCTCTCGATTTATATAGAGATTTCCGAAAGAATTCTCTATAAGTGTGCTTATAGATGGAATTTAATCCGACAAATCCAGGTGACTGCAAAGTTCTGTTCTGACTTTCACTCTTTTCCTAATATTTCTAAACGACTTTCTTTTTCTCACTTCCAATTCTACCTACTTTTTCGCAGAAGACAGCAATATTTGTCACTCCTATTCTTTTGATCTTTGTTTAAGTCTTTTGAAGATTGGGGTGAATAGGCCAAATATGAATAACACAAGATGCTCGCAAGACCCAATGCTGACACACAGGCGTTGTAGTGGGGTGTCGTCTGTGACTATGGGGAATGGAAGTACTGAGGAGTCAGATGCATTTGATGCTCTTGGCTTCAGAAATCACTGTGACGTTCGTTCGAACGATCCCATTGTTCAAGGATATTGTTTTTTGACGGTATAGGAAATATTTCACTCCTTCTTACGACATGAATGGGCTGTTGCTTTAAAATCTATTTTGTGGCTTTTCGACCGTTTATAGGAGAGGGTGAAGGTACGCATTAATAACGTTATGGCAGGCAACTCTATCGATAAGTTAGACGTTAAACGTGTGTTTTATTGTTCTATGCTATAACGGAATATGCTCTGACAAAATAAATTGATTCCTAATAATTTTTACAATTAGTAGTCGTTTTTTCGTAGATCGCATCCTTTTGTAGTGGATTGTCCAATGAATTTCACAACGCATTGTAGAGAGAATTGGTTTTTTAGTCGCACCGTTCGTCCGCGAAAGTTTTTCCTGCCACTTACGACATTAATACATTTACATCAAATATATAAACACTACTCCCTCTATTCCACCTCCCACAATCTATTTTCTCAGTACCAGCACTATGGATCATCCCATAAGTTTTGGTCACAACCGAAATACAAAATGGCGTCGATAGGCCTTAAAACTTTGTTTTCTTTGAATTTTAAGATAAGAAACTCTTACTGAAATAATCTTATATATGTTTTAGGCACAACTTTAATTTGTTGTTATATACTTTAACTTATTTTCTATGTATGAACAACTTTATTAATCAGTATATTGCTTTAAAAAGCAGAGCCAGAAGAACTATTCTTTAAGCTTTCCGTTATAAGACATTTTTAATTCATTTTCAAATTTATTAAGAGGGAGAACTGCTGTCATGTGACTTGTCTTCGCAGGCCTAAAAGCATGTCAGTATAAACATTAACGCAGTTTAATATACAAACACTCTTAAACTGTCTATCTGTTTCCCTCTATCTTTCTCACATACTGTTAAAGAATTTCAAACACATACTTAAAAATTTAGCACACACAAGCATTAATGTGAATAACGAAATATGATTATTTTATTCATGCAAATAGACTTCATATGCTCATACATGACTGAATATTTATATGTACGATTGCAGGTTTGTTTAAACTCAAGCAGCATATGGACAGACATAAGCACGTGTTTTGTATGATTAATTTTAAAACCAACAAAAGAGCCCTTCATTTAAATAAATATGTATATTGAATTATTAACAATAAATTAAAATTTAAATAAGAAAACTTTGAATAAAAGCAAAATACGTAGAAAGTAAGAACTACTTTGCATTTAAGTTTTAAAAACACTTAAAAAAATTAAATTGATTGCCAGATGATACTTTTCTTTCTTTAATACACGAAAAGAGAAATTGTTATGAAATAAGTTCGACTGTTAGATTTACTTATAACATTGCAACATAACCTTACTTATTCAAGACCATAGATTAGATTAGATTATGTGAGTCGCTTGAAAAGAGTAAGTTCAGATGGATCCGTTATGACTTATTGTGATAGACTTGAAACCCTTGCAAGCTGTAAGAAAACCAGCCTCTACTTCTCGTACATTTGATAAGATTTAGCAACGATACATTTTCGAGACAGCCCAGATCATAAAAGAGATGCTTAAGTATTTGCACCTGAAGAACAGCGACATCACATTGAAAGTTTTGTTCGTATTAATGTGGCAGCCTAGATTATGAAATAGGTCTTTACCCAGATGATTTAGTCTTTGTTCCTGTTGAGCAGGTTCTTGTTTGAGCCGTGTCTTTATCGGACTTAAATCATTAATTAATATGTCCAAATTGTCCTAACTTTTGTTGCTTTTTTTTGCTGTGTGTATAGTAAACAACCGTACCTGATATTCTAGCATACAAATCGAAAAAAAGAGGACATTTGAGGTTAGACCAGACCCAAAATTCTTCAAAAAGTGACACAGACAGACCCAAGATGTTATAGTATCTATATCTTAGACTTTAATTAAAAAAGAAGGCTTCTGATAGGATGTAGAGTTAAACTGCAACCAATGCTGCCCATGATGCTGTAGAGCTTAAGGTTATTTAAAACTTCTGAACTAAAAAAAAGTCTTTTACCCATATATTGCAACTTGAGTCTTTCACTAGTTAAAGTGTTATTGACGGTGCTTTTAGATGCATTATATTAAAGCCTGACGTTAGGAATTTTATAAAAAAGAGGTTATTCATTTTTGGGTTTCAAAATTAAAGTTAAACGAAATACACATAAAGCTTTAATTTCATTTTAACGCTTGGACCTTGCCATTATGTGCGAATTACAATGTCATTTAAATGACTCCCTCCTAATTAATTGCCGCAGACCATCCTTTTAATATAGTTTTCAAACACTTTTACAATTGCAAGTCAAAAAAGTCAGTTATCATACGTTCAAAACGACTGGACAAAAATACGGCCCAATTCAATGGCTTTTCCACAACCACTTCTAGGTTTATCGTGCCACATATTTGTTTTTTGACGTAACCACCGGGTGAGAAATAAGTTTCATCGCTAAAAAAAATTTTATTCGAAAAATCAGCATTTGCTCTAGCGCCCAACTTGCATATCTGTGCTTTAATTGTTGCTTGAGTTGGAGTTGGAAATACGCTGGAAGATAGACCGAAATGCTGAGAATGCCGTGGAATCGCCAAATTTAAACATTTTTCCTAACATAAACGGTATTTTTGATAGTGCGTAAAATGCGATGATGCACAGGCCGGAACACATCTGTACCGCTTCCAGGCTCTGCTAAATTTCTTTATAATCTTGACAATTTCTTACACCACCCAGTAGTGCTGGAAAAGTAGCCACATCTCAATCACCACCTTTGTTCTAAGTTTTGTTTATTTTTATACATTCTTCACTTATTAAATGATATATATCTGTAAATGGTAAAACATGCACTAAATAAATGACACTTCAGATGATAGGTATTTCATAGCTGACAGCCTTGCCAGACCGGCGGTTTTGAAACCATAGATTGAATGGTCCGATATGTGCTCATCCCATGAAGCATTGTGTACAATTTAAAAAAACGCACTCAATAAATAAGAAAAATCAGTGAGGATGAAACAAGGCTAACAAATTTAATGAAAATCCTGTGATAAATAACATACATAATAATTTATACATAATAATTTATCTCAAAAGTTTCATAAGACCCAACAATATTTTGATTACACAGTTTATAAGAATAGTCTTATTTTAAATCAAACTCTGATATTCTGCATATAACACTTTAATGCTTATGAGCTTATAAACTTATCTATAATTTATACACGAAAATTAATTTTTCAAAAATGTATTTTATCGGGTGGGCCATCTATCGGTTTAAATTTGAACCAACAATTATTTCGAATCTGGCAATACGAATACTTATTTCATTCTATTCTGTCACAAAATTCAATATATTATCGTCACTGAACGAAATGAATCGATTTACGCCTGTGCTATGTCGAGATTTATTGGAAATTTATTTCCAAAACAAAAACAATTTTGGTCGGAAATTGCAAACAAAAAAAAAAAACAAAAAATATTTTTTCGGATGAAGCCTTATTTCATCTTGGTGAGTACGTTAATAAGCAACGTTGCCGTACTTGCGTCTCAAAACCCAAACGTGTTGTTACAAAAGCCAATACACCCATTACGAGTGACTATTTGGTGTGGCTTGCGGAGCAGTGGCATCATTGGCCAATTTTTCTTTGCAAATGAGGACGGTGCAACCATTACGGTCAATGGAGACACTTATCGCACCATGATAACCGATTATTTGTATCCGCTCTTCATGGTATTGATGTGAACTATGTTTGGTTTCAACAGAATGGTGCAACTAGCCACACATCTCATGCTACAGTTAGCCGCCATGAAGCTTTGACACCGCTGGACTATTTTCTGTGGGGCGCCGTTAAAGACAAGTGTTATGCCGACAGACCAAAAACAATTGAGCATTTGAAGGCCAACATTTGTAATGCTATTGTCGAGATACGACACCATACACTCGAATGAGTTCTCGAAAATTGGTCCGTTAGAATGGGGTACTGTGAGGCCAGCCGCGGCAACCATATGAATGAAATAAAAAATTCAAATCGTTTTTGTTTTATTGCATTTTTTAATTTGAACTTTTAAATGGCCCACCCTATATATTACAGCGTATAGTAGCCCCATATTTAACATAACCTTTAGCTTAACTCGTTATCTTTTAATAATTTAGAATCATGATAAATAAGAAATTAAGTCTGATTATGTTTATTTATTTTTAAGTACTGCTTAAGATAAATTTAATTTTAAGTCTTTAATAAAAAGAGTTCTTATGAATTCCAATATTTTTTTTTATTATTTAATACAGAAATGAGTCAAGAATAATTAACATTTATTAGATTACACAACAATGACTTCATAACTTACAGAAAAGATTTTTGAACTTTTTTAAAACAACGAGGGTTTCATTTAAAATTCTAGCCACATATACAATATTTCAAATTTAATAGACTCAAGCTAACATAGAGAAAAGTAATCATAGTAATTCAAATATAAGATTTTTTTGTCTGATCAATGATTTCATTACACTTTGCATGACGTATAAGTAAGATTATAAATGAATTGTTTGCTACTCATATGCAGTGAAAATAGAGTGTCTAATAGGAAGATCGATTATTCGACTTTTATCAAAAACCGGTTTCCGAATAATTCGAATAGCAGCAGTTTTTAAAGAACCGCTTTTCGGATACTAATAATTCAAATAACCAGTTAATTCTTGAAGCGCAGAGCTCGACCACGTCGTGTTAAAGACAAGCAGAAGCTAACGGAGAGCTTAAAATTACAGTGGTAATCAATACTAACCATAGATCTAACAAATCTCATAAAACTATGCGAAAACGGCAAGCGGAGACCATAAAAAACAAAGTTTATTACAGAAAGTACTGAAAGTTGCTTAAGTTTCGAACAGCTACTCAAGGAGCTAATTTCGTTTTTTTGTATTCTGTTAGAGAATGGAGTTAAACGTTTGTTATTACAGCTATAATTTAGGTGCCTACGATAACAAAAATTAAATGTTTTACTTTGAATAAATCTATTAGTAATATACGAGTCATTAATTGTCTCGACAAGAAAATTTGCTTAGATTTCGAGTTGCACTGTATGTAAATTTATGAACTACGCATTTATTAGTGTGTGTGTCACTGTGGTATGTTGAGTAAGAACTCACCTTCCAACCAAGAAGTTCGGTTCAATCCCGACCACACCGTCTGACAATTTTCAACAGCGATATCATCTCACAACATTACTTTCGACTGGTTATGTGTATTTATGCTGTGAAAAACTTCACTAACTAATATATTTACCGTTTGCAACCGGTGTTTGCGGGTTTGTTGGCTTTTAGTGAATCTAGTTGATCATTCTTCATATATAAAAATCAATATTTATTTACAGAAGATGAGAAGAGGTTATTGCTGCTCAAGAGTGCATATGTTTTTGGATCCACCTTGCTTTTCGCGTTCTTTATGAGACGTTCAAGGATGTCATATACACAAAAATAATAATTAAATTTATACAAATATTTAAACGATGAGCATATTTGCAATAAAAAAATATACAAAAGTATAATACTTATACTTATAATTTAAATTAACCGGTTATTCATGTTAAATCAACCAGTTTATTCGATATTCAAAAAATGAAGATTTTGAAAAAACCCTATTTGACAAAACTAAAAAAATCGGTTAAAACCGGTCGAATACTAAACAGCTGATCTCCCTAGTGTCTAATATGAAATTAAAAAGTTATGATATATAAAAAACGATATATTCAGAGATTTTTAACCGATAACCTTCACAGCTAAAAATAAACAAACGACTTATAATAGTAATTTCACGGATAAATATCTGAGTAGAACAAAGAAATAGAGGAATAAGAGGGAAAATCCTATACATATGGTGGCGAATTATGATTGTATTATGATTTCGTTTAAACAATCAATTACAAACAAAGATGAGCAAGTTTATTATGTTTTGAGAATAATGTAATTATTTTCTTTTCTATTTTAGCTTAAAATTTAATTTTATAAAATTAAATAAAAAATTTCATATTGAAACATCGATGACGCATATTTAAATAAGATTTTCTAAAAGATTTTAACGAAAATTTGAAGTTAAAATCAAGATTCGTTTCTGAATATGAACTTATAGCTCAAACCACGTGTTTAAAGTACAACACACTCATTAATATAAATACATTGACTTAAAGAAGAGTATTTCAATATAAATATGTATGTGTATGTGTGTCTGTATACGTATAATAATATTCATAAAATTTCATTTAAATTCAGTTATTTTTACAATTCACTTTTGGTAAACACATGCATCTTCACACACACTCACTCGTATATGAAATTTTCCTTTTACACCCTTGTTTCAACACTCACATTCAGAAATTAAATAAAAAAAATTCTTTTCTCTCTCTTTCGCTCCAACTCTCCACGCTAACAATGAAAAATTTTTGAATATCTTTTGTGTGAATTTTTTTGTGTTTATCTGTTCAACTGTGTTCGTGTATCTGAGCTATGAACTATTCCTGCATTTTCATATTATTTTGTGATATTATACGTGCTGCCACTATGGTTGTCTCTGTATGAGAATTTTTGTTTTTTTTTTTTTTGTTTGTGTTAAAATTTCAATGGTTTGCAACAAATCGTCCATATGTTGCAAGTGTTAATATCAACAGGGGTTATAAATGTTTACAATGTTTTTTCTCTCTTTCTCTCTCTCTCACTCTCTTTTTAGTGTAATAAAAAATTATTATTTAAGCTTTTTATGTCAATTGTAAAACTACAGAAATTCTTTTACACCATATCCCTCTGAAAATAACAGAAGTGTACAAGTTCAAAACATAAAGTACATTTAAATCTTATACCGGGTGGGACATCTATAGGTTTAAATTTGAACCAGCGGTTATTTTGAATCAGGCAATACTTATGTCATTCTATTCTGTCACAAAATTCAGTATTTTGTCTCCACTGAACGAAATGAATCAATTAACGCTTGAGCAACGTTGATTTTTATTGGAAATTTATTTCCAAAACAAAAACAATTGGTCGGAAATTGCAAAAAAAATAAAAAAATACATCTTTTCAGATGAAGCTCATTTTCATCTTCGTGGGTAAGTTAATAAGCAACATATCTGTATTTGGGGCTCAAAAAACCCAAACTTGGTCTTACAGAAGCCAATGTACCCATTACGTGTGACTGTTTGGTGCTGCTTGTAGAGCCGAGGTATCATTGGCCCATACTTCTTTGAAAATGAGGATCATTACAGGCAATGGAGACACCTATCGCACCATGATAACTGATTATTTTGTTCCCACTCTTCATGGTATTGATGTGAAAGATGTTTGGTTTTAACAAGATGGTGCAACTTGCCACACATCTCAGATCACAATCGATTTATTGCGTCAAACGTTTAATGGCCATTTAATTAACTGAAATGGTAAAGTAAGTTGGCCGCCAAGAAGCTGCAATTTGACACCGTTGGACTATTTTCTGTGGGGCGCCGTTAATGACAAGTGTTATAACTACAAACCAGAGACAATTGATCATTTGAAAGCCGCGCCAGCCATGTGAGTATAATAATATTTCATTTCTAATCGAAACAATTTTGCTTCACAACAAAAAAATAAATTTGCAAAATTTTAAACCGTTTTTGTTTTTTCGCATTTTAAAATTCAAACTTTTAAATGACCTGACCGATATATGAAAATGAATGTGAGTTTGTATGTTTGTTGGTTTATTTGTTAGCTTGTTTATGCCTTATGGACAGCTAAACAGCAGTCCAAATGGGACTATAAGCTATGCAAATTTTAAAAAATTCCTGCTGGGCGGTGCCACGCCCCTTTAAATTTTAGATTGATTTGTCTGTATCTTCAAAATGGCTAAGAAAAGATTCTCTTAATTTGGCCCAAACAGATTCATAGTCAATACAAATCAGCAACCAAAAAGTAGGCGGAATTGGACAAGTGGACGTTGCACCCCCCCCTACAAAGTTAATATTTTGTTTAATATATCTTGAAAACGGTTACAGCTAAAGTTTCAGAATTTGGCGTGATCGACCACATAGTCAGTATAAATCATCAGTCAAAAGGTGGTCGAAACTGGTCCAGTGGGCGTGATGACTCCCATGATTTCTGTATATCTTTAGAACAGTTAAAATGAAAGCTTCTGAGTGTGCTGTAAATAACTTTAAAGTTGCGCGAAATTGGGAAATAGTGCATGGTAGCTCTCGTATAATCTAAATATTGCTTTAATTATATCATTGTCCAAACTAATCGTCAGTCAAAAGGTGGGCGGATTTGGGCAAGTATAGTATAGTTTTAGTATTTCTTGAGAACGGTAATAGTAGAAGTTCCTAAATTATGTTCAATTAAACACGAAAACAATATACATCATCAGCCAGTAAATGTGTTGATTAGATAAGCGAGTGTGCGCCTTTCATTCGTACTAAATTCTGAATTTAGTATATTTGGAGAAAGACATTAATTAAAGCTTCGGCGTCTATCTACATCAGCCAAAAAGCGGGAATTTCGGAAAGTACACTGGATAAAAGCTCTCTACATATATATGTATCTTATACACAAAAATGAATGTGTGTTTGTTTAAAGACTGTATACAGCTAAACGACAGATTCTATAGTGTCCTTCTGGAAGGAAATATATACTATCTCAACTGTTTGGATTTGGAACGGAAGGGGACACAATGTGGAAAAAAAGGTGAAAAAAACGTAAATAAAGTAACATTTAAGATAACAACTAAGATGAGGGATTGAAGAAAAAATACCTTGAAAGTGATAGTATTTTTTTAACAGGCACCATCTGGGTGCCGTTGTGGTATGGTGCATAATGTAAAACATCCGCCTATCAAGCAAGATTCCTCGGTGCAATTCCAGTCCAAAATATCTGAAAATTTTCAACGACTGGTTATGGACTTAAACGAAACCACTTATTCGATCTCGTGGATCACTTGTTTTTGTTGTTTTTTGTGTTCTTTCAAAGGAGTGAAAGCAATCTATGAAACCGTTATCTTTTTATATTCAAATAATGCATGTGGTCAATTTATAAAATTTCTTAAATTAATATTTTGTATATCCACCGTTAGCAGTTATAACAGCCTCAATTCTTCGTGGCATGCCTTCAAGCAGGTTCTGGCTGACACTGGGTGGTATCACTCCCCAAGCTTTAACAACATGCCCTCACAACTCATTTAAAGAAGTTGGGACTCTCACCATACTTTTTTTCAGCTTACCCAGAGCTGCACAATAGGATTGAGATCAGATGATTGGAGTGGCCGCGACAATATTTTATACCCACTTTCATTAAGCAACTTTTGATCTATTTTGGCGGTGTGTTTGGGATCATTGTCATGCTGGAACACAACATCTGAGGACTGTACATACTTGACAATCAAGAGAGAGGTTCGTTGACAAAATATCATCTTGCTGTATAGTACCAACTCCACCGCCATCATACATCCCCAATCCATAACTATACCACCTCCAAATTTTAAGGTGTCTCTAAAGCGCTTCCTGGTTTTTGCCAAGTCCATTCCCTACCATCTGGTTTCATCCGAAAATATGACCATCTTCCAATACTCTATAGTTCAATTTGGGATTTAGACGAAGGTTTTATGGCGTTTTGTGAGCAGTGGTTTCTATACTTTTGCTCGACCTCGCAGACCAGCAGAACGCAATATGTTTCTAACTGTCTCCACAGACAGGTTAAAATTGCCAAATTGGATAAAATTTTTGTAGACTTACACTGCCGTCTCAACTTTCTGCTGGCTCAGATCTCGAAGAATCTGCTGCTCCTGTTCCACGGTCAAGATTTTCTTTACGTCACTTGCACAAATAAGTGGCGGAGAGACCATATTTCTGCGCAGTTTTATAACGACACTGTTGCTAACGTCGTGAATTGCTACTACTGTACGACAGCTTCCACCTTCTCTTAAAGCTGGTTAGGGCGCTACACAATGTACTTATTCCCTATTTTTTTGCATCTAACTGTACTCGATGATGTGGAATAACTAACAACTAAACACAAAAAATTGACCATATGCACTTTTTAATTTATTTGAATATAAAAAGATAACGGTTCCATAGATTGCTTTTCCAATGCACTCGTTTGGGAGATGACAAAACAACAACAAAAACATGTGCTCCACGAACAATTTCGTACAAGTGTTTTTCCCGTTTTAACCATTTGGTCGATTGTTTGAGTAACTGTATGTACATATGCATGTTGATCGAGGTCAAATGTACTGGCCTTTTCTGCATTCCTCTACGTTTACCACATTAAATTGAGACCACGAATAAAGCCAGTTATCTACCATTTCTGAAGTTACTATACCATCCCTTAGGAACCCCATTATGTGAACCGAAGTAGCAGGGCACTCACACAGAACATGCATTATGCAGAATCTACACCGATTATTATTAAAAATTTTTTAAATATGCTGCTGGTATCTAAGACCAGTTACGCTCTTGTTGAGCAGCAGCAGTCTTCTGAATCTATGGGAAGAAAGGGACACAAACTTCTTCGGAAGTCTTCCAAAGCCGTGCGAATAAATTACTTATATGTTTAATAAATTGTATTCTTTTCCTTTAATACGTTCTTTGAATTTAAAAGAAAAAAAATGTTTAAAGATTTAAACTGAAATCCTTTCTCGTTTCCAAAAAAAAAAGAAAACGTTGAGTGTTTGCCATATGTTAGTTTTGTAGCAGCAAAAAACAAAAAATACAACAGCAAAAATGCCAAACTAAAGTCAAATAAACGGTTCATTAATTATTTACCAACAACAACAGCAGCAGCCATAACGAATACAGCAACATTAGAACAAAACAAAAGTTCAACTAATTTAACAGGAAAATTATTGATAGAGAGAGAGAGGAAATACAAATGGTTTTTGGTCCTAAACAAGATTTTGTGGTTTTAGCATTTTCCTAAATATCAGCAATTAGACAGAGAAAGAGAAAAAAAAGTCAATAATTATTCGCATTTTTTCCTCTTTCAATATCGATAGTAAAGCTACATAGACATACAGCCGCAGTCAATAGCTTTAAAATAAAACACATTCCGATATACCAACTGACTGTTTGTCCAAAAATGTATTTGCAATACAATTTCAGGCGAAATTGCCACAAATGTTGCGGCTATTATACACACAAAAAACAACAACGAAAAGCAACAATAAAATAAAAAAAATAAATTTCTATGAGTCTGTTTAAGTAGCACTTCAACAATATGTTGCATGTTGTGTATTGGTCGGTAATCAAAGGCAATGAAGTGTAAAATTTTATTTCATGTACCAACACATACATACGTTTATTTCTATTGGATAGAGGAAAAAACAGATTTCGTTAAAAAAATATACATCGAGTTGAAAGGAAAGTTGAAATTAACAGATAAATATTATACTCTGTACCGCTCTTGCTGTCTAATTTTACTGCAGGTCATAGTAGGTACAAACGAAATACTAGACCTGTCTCAAGGACTTCGCAGGAAAAACGAAACGAATGCTTTAAAAGAATCAGGTAGATTAGAATACCGTTTACGATACTGTCTGATACGATATTTGACTTAAAATTTAAGTCGAGAGCCCTTTCTTCCATTTCTTACCACTAATCTTCTATCTTCTCTTATTTTTACTTAACCTAACCTAACATAACCTAACCTAATCAACCTTATTTATACTAACGCCAGAGCATTTTCAAATAATCTTTAGATTTTCCCATCTATAAAACTTCTTAACTTTGGTTACTACCTTTAAGCTAAGGTCTATCTCTCAGCTTCACCCTGCTCAGTAGGGTAGTGCGAACCCAATTCTAGACTGGTTTGAATACAAAAACGTTCAGACATTTATGAAAATGAAATAGTTAAGGATTGATTGATATTGGACATTTCCAGGCACAAAAAGACAACAAAATACTTCCAATTAAACTTTTGACAAGCCCTGAAAATGAAATAAATAAAGGTGGTGTACTCTTATCACCTGTGAGTTTTAAAAATCTGTGCAATATAGCAGGGGAGACATGCAGCGCCATATCATTACAGGGTATTGCACAATTAAACAAGTCGCCAAGTAGTAACTTATAGAACTAAAAAAAGGCAAATGTAAAAAACGACGATACAGAATATTCTATAGGACTCAAAAGCTTAAGGAGTCAAGAGAACAATGTATCTAAGACCTCGAAAATGTTGCGGTTATATTTTGAAAAAATAACGGTCCGTTTTAGGATCATTGGTTAATTTCATGCAAGATACGGCCAAAGATGTAAGGGCTACGAGGGATTTTTGTAATCAAAAACAGATATTATATAAAACAATGGACATTATGGCGGGTCGATTTAAAAATCGCTCAGTGACAAGGGAAGTCGTATTCTAGGGATCAAAATAAGAAACTTTGCCCATGGAACCATACCTCTAAAATAAATTCCAAACGTCAAATTTTGAAAAATCCAACTGTGACCCATGTAAAGTGCCCTAATCGAGTCTAAATGTATGACCGACCCCCTCTAATTTTGGAGGGCCGACCCACCCATGCTAATGGCATACCCCTGGGAACCTCCCTGAGTGGTGTTCCCATACAAAAATTTAAAAAAATCATCATTTTTGGCACTTTACAATAAACTACAAAAAAACTAGTGTTTGAAATCTTTTTCGCTCCCAAGAAGTCTAGGCAATTTCTCTGATGTCGTCGCCATAACAGCGTCTACATTTTGTGGTATAACTATAATACACAACCGTACACGACAGAGCTGTAGTACTTGATATTGAACTACATTGGCACATAACAATTAATTATATATTCAACCAAAATCCGTAAATTTTCGGATGAATTTTCCGTTGTCACATATAATCGTAATAATCTAGCGGCCTTGGTGAGCCAGTGAGAATGTACAATTAACCCTGGCTTGGTGTTACCCAGTTACCCAGGTCCACCGAAACCACGCCGCTAGAAATTGCATGGGCAATGTCGTGTAAGTACTTTGAATCGGTGGAAAATTCAATTTTTTCTGTAAATAGTAAAGCAAAGTAGCCAAATAATTAAAAACGGTTGACAATTATAATAAATGAGTGATAGCAATTACTTGCCGAAGAAACTTCCCAAGTTTCGATTTGATTGCTTAGTTTTCCGATTGCCGGTCTTGGTCCAGTACTGGTTGATTTATCCAAAGCTTGAAACAAATGCCGAGACGGAAGTTCGTTGAAGTGTAGAAGGAAAACGAACCAATGCAATGGTCTTTTTAACAGCAATTCCGTGTCCAGTCTTACGTAACCAATCAATTGGAATTTAAAGACAGGCAAACAGATGAAGTTTACTTTTGCATGACAAAGCTCAGTCTTACGTCGCAAAAAGTATCATACAGTTGTTAGAAACAATAAAATACCACACCTGCCGTATTGTTCAAACATTGCTCCTTCTGGATTCGGCTCACTTCTTTTGAAGAAATATAAAATCGGTTTTAAAGTGGATCGCCTTAAAAGACGTAAAGTTCTTCTGAGACGGGATTCGAATATTGGCTAAAAGGTGTGGAAAGGATACAAGCAGTGATTTTATAAATTTTTATTTTAATAACTTTAGTAATTAATTTTATTTTTTGAGCTTAAAAACGGACAGAATTAATTTATACTCCCAAGAAGTAAATTGTAATTATTTTTGTTGTAAACAAACTACGAAAACCTTTAAATAAGAAAAACTCTCCCAGGTTTTTTAAAAATAAGAACTACCTCAAGATGATGGGCTGCTGCAACCAAATCAGAGTCGGTATTTAATTGTCGGTATTTTAAATCATAGCTTTCTTCTTCTTGATCTGTTAATCCGATATCGGATGTAAGCGACCATATGGTACTTTTCATTTCTCATTATATGACTTTTCTTTGTTCTACATTTTTCAATAGGTCTCATTCTTTGTCGATTCTTCTAAGCACTTCTGTGTTTGTTATCCTTTCAGTCCAAGATATGTTTAATAATTTTCTATATGTCCACGTTTTGAATGCTTCAAATCTATTCATATCGGCTATCTTTAACGTCCATATCTCTATAGCATTAAACAAAACAGGCCAAACACAACATTTTACAAACCTCAGTTTTAAACTGATATTAAAACCTCGATTTCTTATATTTACAGAACGCTGCTCTCGCAACTTCTATTCTACATTTGATTTCCATAGAGGTATCCCAGTTTAAATTTTCGTTCCTGCTCTATTTGTGTTTTCTGACTTCTCATATTATTATTATGATCATATACTTAGTTTTATTGACGTTAATTCTAAGACCATATTTGATGCTATGGGTAGTACCTGAATTTACCAACGATTGAAGGTCATCCAAACTATCTGACAAGAAAGTAGTATCATCCGCATATCTTATGTTGTTAATATGAAATTTTAAATGTTTTGTTTTTATTTATTCTACAATATTATCTATTTATTGAGAATATTAATTTATTGATAATATTATTTATATTACTGAGCAAACGAGAGCTCCAGTGAGTACAAAATGTAAATTGAAATTGATTCATTTTAAGGAAATGTTCCTCTTTTTATGCTAAAATTTGGGTCATTTGGCATTTCCAAATCAGCCCTTAATTCTATGTTAGTATATAGGTTTGTGTGTCAGTATACCGTTGGACAAGTGGGTGCTATATGACACGCGTCTGTCTTCCACCCATAAGACAGAATTCCCACGGTAACATGTGTAGAGAGCCACACACGATCATGAGCAGTGCAATACAACAACAACATATGTTATGCACATTGGGTGCAAATCAAAACAATCGTTGGCATAGGAACAAAGTATTAAATGATCGCCGCACATGTGTAATATTAGTATGGTATGCACCGCAGCAACAGCAAGCGGTCGCTGCCCATACAATGTGCAATTAGATACTCTTCTGTTTACAGACATTGTGTGACCATGAAAACGTATTATGTTGTATTGCCATTGACGACTGTCAGACCACGCTACAAAATATTGATATTGTAGATAGTACGCAACCTTGTGCTCTGTAACCGTGTTTATAAATTTTACTTCAGCTGTTTGATGCCAATAAAGATTTTGTATGCTTCGTATTTCTTTTTCATCTATATCCATTGTTCGTAGGATGGCAATAAGTTTATCGTTTAACGAAGCACATGAAAATGTCCTTTTGGACATCCCAACAATTTTGGCCTCTTAGATGTATACAAAACAATGCTTCGCGTGTTCCTATTGCTTCTCTAAACCCAACTTGAGACTCGCCCATTGATACCTCATATTTTCCGTAAATTCTGTTCCGTATTATTTTAAGAGCGTGACTCATAAGTTCATATTCACTACATTTTTTGGCGTTAATCTTTTTTGGCAGTGCAATAAATATGGACTTAAGCCAGTCGATAGGGTATTTGCCAGTCTCGTAAATGGCATTAAATAATTTAACCAATATTTTAATGTTTTCGTCATCGATTAATTTTAAAATTTCACATGGTAATTAATCAGTGCCTGGTGATTTATTGTTCTTTGATAATTTTATAGCCCTTTTGAACTCATCCTTCTTAATTGGCATCCCCGTTAGGTTGTGTGTTTTCGATTGGCCTTTATGTGCATTTAATTTAACTTTCCTTTTAAAAACAAACATTGATAATCCTATACAAAAACGATGGTAACTGATCTTTTATTCAAAACATGAGAAAAGCAATACGTCTAACTTGTAAATAAAAAAATTGTCAACTTGATAATCACACGGCAAGCATTCGTTTCCAGACTGCTGCGTACAGGGTAGTAATCAAGTCTTTATTTGTTTATTTTTGCTATATTCCAAGTTTTTTTTGCCAACTATTTTCTAAGCAGTAAAGACCTACTTTCGAGGTTCTATTGCTATAGTTATTTTCAGACATATTGGCCATTTTGTGTTGAAATAAGCTCGGGGTCTGTGTCGACATGCAATTGGCAGAATAATACCGAACATATTCACCGCTATCATGAATAACATGGGAAATTTCTATTCCCATAAAATTTTCACTCCCCTTGCTATCATAAATCTCCCATGAAAGTTTTGTTCCCTTTTTACAAGCTATCATTTTACGTTGAATGTTAACAAAAACAAATAAAAAAAATGTGTGAATTCTTATTAAAAAGTAAAATATTTACACAAAAATAATCATTATTAAAAAAGAAAAAAAGGAGAAACAAAACAAATTTGTCTTCAGCAAGATGGGAGAAAGAAATTGGTGACTATGGCCAAACAGTAACAATTTAAAAATGGCTTTAACGGCAAAAAGAATAGAAATATAAGACTAAAAGTGTATATTTATCCCGATGATATACCCATCGATCAACTTCTATCAAATAAAATTAAAAATCAACAAAACAAAGAACTAAGTGGAACCGATGAAGAGCAAGGTGAGGATGGATTTGATGTCATATTCGGTTCGATTCCCTTCATGTCGATATTTTTTTTTTGTGAGTTTTTATAAACTATAGGAAATAAATCGTTTACTCTGCATTTTATAACGAATTATACCGTTTTGAACTATATTAACACTTCTAGACCTAAAATAAGGATAAAAGGAATAAATACTTAAATGATAAATGCAACTCCCTAGCAAAAATGATGTCCACAAATCAATGGGAAAAGGGAACAAATTCGAGGAAAAATACTATTCACGATTAGGGAATTTCTTACAGACCTATCATTGCCCACTGAATAATCAGAAAACATTTCATGGGGAAATTATTAATGACTGCAATTGTGGTAAATGGAAAAACATTTCGAGGGTAAAATTATTAATGATAGAGGTGATTGTACTGATTAACTGAAGCACTACCAATGAAACTTAGATAGTCAGTTAGAAAGTGTTTCATCTAAGTTGTTTGATTTATTGTTCTATCTCTCTTATGCAGTCACATTAAAGGAGTAGATTTAAGTCAGTAAGTATTAGAATAAAGTCTTAATCAAAATAAAATATATTTGAGCAGTCTTCATAACTACAAGCAGTTCGAACACATGAACCTTTTCGAAATGAAATTGAAGATAAAACAGATGAAGAATATTTTTATAGCTTAGCCTTTAACAAAAATTCTGTTTAGAAAAGAAAACCCTAAAAAACCTTGCGTTTACTAAACACAATCCTGAACAATTATTGGCTTTTCAAAAGACCATAATCCCTCTCTGTTTAAAAATAAACTTATTTTGCTACTAAGAAATTACTTTTTCACACACCTCATAAAATTCCAGTTTGAATCAATATAAATTGACAGAAAAAAGAGGAAATCAGCCAATAGCAAATGAATGAAATGCAATGATTTTTTATTGCAAAATGCAACACAAAAAGAATTGAGAAAAAAATCAGTTTTTTATTATGGATTTCCTTTTAACTGATGATGTCATAAAACAAATTGACCAAAATAACAGCATAACTAACAGTTAATAGTATCAAGCAATTTATTAATGGTTTTTCATTAATAAAAAAATTTTTTAAAAATACTTCAAATAACAATTATTTTGTAAGCCATTAGGCAAATAAATTAATGGTAATAAATATTTTAAATATAATAGAAAAAATACGTTTTATTAAATGAAGTAGAAAATATTTATTAAAAAAAAATAAATAAATAAATAAAAATATTTCAATGGTTCAAAGCGTATTAATGTAAAAAAAAAAAATAAAGTTAAGGATTTGGAACTTTAATGTAAAAAAGCGATTTATTTCCCATAATAAACTTTTTTCTGAATTTTTAATTTAATTTTTTTTTCTAAAAACAAGAATGATGTCCCTTTTTTAATCCAAATATTTTGCCACCCCGCTAATTGTGTATTTTTGGAAACATAAGATTGTCGCAAAGGGTAAGATTTAAATTATATTGATTGCGATAGTTTAGTTTATACCCTAATTCTTCTTTTTCTGCTATAATGACTAGGGATGCGTTCTCTTTCACTTACACCACTGAATCTGAATCTGTCCAGAAGCTTGAAAAATTATTTTTTATTAATCGTTTTACCCTTTTCAAAGCAAACGATGTTAATTACTCCGCATGCATTCAGGAATATTGTGGCTTGTGGCCATAACTATATTTGTAGTTTATTTCAAACAAAAACAAGTACAATTTACGTATTAGGAGTACAAATTAATTTGGTCCGATATTTTTAGCTCAACAATGATAATGGGGTAACAAATCAACCAAAATAAAAATTTTCCCAAATCACTGTTTACATCCCTTTCCACCTCTGAGCCAATTTAACATTTCGTAAAATGCAGTGATTCGGTGAAATGGCAAAAGATATTGTATTCGTGAAACAGACAATAGTCACAAGAATCAATGTGCAGAGACTACGGTAGGTGCGGCATTTGGTCATTTCTGACAATCGTTTGGCAGAATTTGCAATATGAGACAAAGCGTTGTCATGCAAAAGAATAACTTAATCACGTCTTTGTATTCCGGTCGTTTTTCTCATAATGCACGGTTCAAACAAAGTAATTGCAGTCAACTTTAGCAGCCCACCTCCTGGATCCAAGAATGTAAAATTGCATTATAAAGTAATTTTACTAACAAATAAAAAATATTATCGAATTGAACGAAATTGGAAAGCAGTTATAAAACCTAAAAAACCCACCAAAAAACCCAATAGCACCTAGTGGGCTGTGTTTTTTTTTTTTGTTAAAAAAAAAACCCGGGTTTTTGTTAACCCTGGTTTTAATGTTTTTAATGTTCGCTTTTCATCCACAAAATGGTGCTTGTGGTCAAATGCGCGAATTTAAGACAAATTCAAAATGAGATATATCCCATTAAGTGGTTATATCTGCAGTCACCGCCTTCTTTTGCATTTTTTGTTCTCTGAAAGTTTGAAGGCATTCTATGGATTTTAACGACAATTTCTTGAGTAACGATTTCCTTGGGACTACTTGAAGGTTTGGTGCAATTGTATTATTACATTATGGTTGCCAGATTAATCATTACAAAATTTCCTGAAATTAATAGAGAAATACTTGGTTTTGTCGAAAAAAAATTCTGGGTTTCAAAAAAATTATGACAATCGATAATATTGGGGTCCTAAAATAATCAGTTACAATGTACCGATAGATAGTTCTTAAGTGTAATATCTCTGGTTATATTAATTACATCAGGCAACACTATAGCTTGCTGGATGGATCCGAATGATTACTGGTCATGAAAAGGGGATCACTTAGTACAATAATTTAATGATTATGGACGAAGCAAGGTGAAACTTTGTAAGCGGTGGCGAAGCCAGGATTAATATAAAGAAAGGTAATGCAGTGTGTCTAGCGGACTGTAATGAATTTGTTCATTATGAGCTTTTACAACCTGGTTAAACGACTGATTTTGATCTTCATTGGCAGCAATTAAGAAGACTGAAGCAAACAACTTAATTAAAACGGCCAGAATTAATCAACAGAAAAGATATTGTGATCTGTCATGACAACGCCAGAGCACACACATCTTTGATGACCCACATACACTGAGAAAACTTTGCTAGAAAGTTTTGATGCCTCCACCATATAGTCCAGACCATGCAACTTCAGTTTATCATTTGTTTAGACCTCTGCAGAACTCTCTCAATGGTGTAAATTTAATTTCCATACAATCCTGCCAATCGCAATTGGATCAATTCTTCGCTCAGAAACATCAGAAATTCTAAACTGATTTAGCAATGACTTTATCCCAAAAATGGCAAAAGTTTATCGATCAAAACGGTACATATTTGACTTAATAAAGCTCGTTTTAAATATGAGAAAAGGGTGTTAAATTTTGGTCAAATTTATAAACGATTCTTTCTTTTCCAGTTTAGCAAAAGTTTACAATGTTATATGCTTCCTATAGCTCTTAAAAACAAATTTACAGACACCGCTTACTTACAAATTCTGTAGCAATCTAAACGCGTATGTGCACCTTTCTAAAATACAGGGTGGTCCGAATATTATACACGACGTTAATTGTGAGTCACATCTAAACGTTAAGGTTTTTGCTCAATTTAATTTGACATTTCGATGTTTCTGTGTTTGACAAATTCAACTTTATAGAGGTACACAATTGAGCAGCGCGTTAAGATTGCTGAAGCCTTTCGTGCACTTCGTGATTTTTTTTTTTTTTTTTTTTTTGGCATTTTTGCCGCATTTGGCCAAATGAGAATCCACAAGTGATTGTTAAAAAGCCGATGCGTTCAGAAAGAGTGACCGTTTGGTGCGGTTTATAGGCTGACGGAGTCATCGAGCCGTACTTCTTCGAAAATGAGGTCGGTCAAGCAGTTACCGTGAATGATATTCGCTATCGCGAGATGGTAACAGACTTCGTGTGGCCAGAAAGTAAGGTTATGGACCTGGTTCCAACAGGATGGTGCCACTTGCCACACAGCCAATTAAACAATGGCTCTTTTGAAATTCACATGATTTGACACCGTTGGATTTCTGTCTATGAGAATACAAGAATACAAGAGAACAATTCAAGAGCTAAAGGATGAGATAATTCGGCACACAATTATGTCTCAAACTCATTGCAAATATGGACCGATGGATATTTTCTTTCACACATAATTGTCATTGATCCTTCTATTATAATAAAAAATATTAAAATAATTCTCTGAATACTTTTTGTTTTATTGTTTAACATTATTTTATGTCAGTGCTATATGATCACCAAACAAGTGATTCAGTTTCCCAAAAAATCTACGCATTGAATTTGAAACTACTCCTACTCTATTCAAATGTTTATTTAGCCTAAAATTATCAACCAATATGTCGGTTATCATTTTCAGTCTATTCTTTAATAGCCTCATATAAGATTAAATTGTCTGCTATCTTAGTTGCCCAGAAAAAGTTTGGACGGTTTTCAATATATTTTGCTTGAGAAAAGAGTATATGCTTTCCGTTCTTTGGAAATTTTAGATAGCAATGCACGATAAGAATTGCAAAGCATTTTTAGAACTTTTATCAAATTTTTTTAAAAATAATTAGTACTAAACTTTGGAGTTGGGTCTTCTAAGAGACATGTATATTGTGTAATACAATGTCACCTATTTCCTATGATTCATCTTGTAAATGTCGTTTTAATTATAAAACTTTGTTAGCCAAACATTTTCTTCACTTTATTAAACAAAAAAGATAAATTTCATTAATACTTTAGTTTTTTTGTCTTATTTAAGAATTTTTTTTTAATACCTTGTATGTTATTCTGTTACAGAAATTGTGAGTAGGGAGATCGGACAGTTATTATTCGACCGAACACGGTTTTCTTAAAATGTCAATTTTTCGAATACCGAATAAATCGGGTATTTTAACACGAATAACCGGGTATTTAACAAAGTATACTTTTTTATTTTTTTTTTATTTCAAATATGCTCATTATTAAAGAATTCTTCCAAGCTTAATACATAAAGTTTTATTCTTATACGTGTGAAAACGTTGAACAAATCGCAAAGAACGTCAAAGCCATGGTAGAACGATAAATATACGCACACTTGATCGAAGCATAACTTTTACTCATTTTCTGTAAGTGGATATTAATTTTTATATTTGCAGAATGATGACCAGCTGTGCAATTTTGCCTTGGAACCGTTTAAATAAATGTAAACAATTGCAATTGAAAAAGTAATAAAAGTAAAAATATTTCGAACGTGATGGAAAGTATTGTCTAGATATACTAATTATCCTAAAATACTAGCTTTACATCTTGAATTCAAAAACGATAGCGACTTTTTAAAACTCTTACCGATCTGTAAATTCATGGTAATAACTTCGGAAATAAGACTCAAACGTATTCTGTTCAATTAAATACCATTGGGTCGAAAGTGGTGTACTCCACTCAGAGATCAAAAGAGGTCATTTTGGATACCTTCAGTAGAGAAATGTGACCAATAACCACGACAACAAGAAATGAAAGAAAACAACTAAGAAAAATACGACAAGTGTTCAAAGGTGGGAAAGGAAGGACAAGATAAATGTAAAGAATCTCCCCACCAGCTAACTAATGGCTAACAAAAATGTGCCCATATTGAATATTTTCGTAGGCGCAACCTCACTAAGGTCACTAAAAAGTCTCAGCCCAATAGCCTGAGCCGGCATTTCCAATAACTACGGCAAAGGCTTACGCGTGTCTCACAGCCTGTTTTCTGCCCTTAACGCATAGTACACAGAAAGCCTAGTATACTAAGGCTTTTCGAAAGTAGGACTTATTAACCACCTTAAATATGTCCATAAGATTGACGTAATTGTGCAGCAAGGAAAACTGTTTCCTATACTAAGTAGTTCCGAGGTGCCATCCAATAACACTCTTGCAAAAATTAATCAGTGGGTGAAATATTAGCACGTTGTGTTGTCGAGGACGGAATGTCCCTTAAAGCCCTAAAAAACGGAATGTTGTTCTAGCACATTTACTAAAACGACATGAATTAAAAGAATTTTATTGAAACGAAAGAACCGATTAACCGGTTATTAAATTAATTTTCATCTGTAAACCGGTTTTTTCAAAATTGTTACTTTTCGAATTATTCGAAAACCGGTTTTTGAAAAAAGTCGAATAATCGATCTCCCTAATCGTGAGTATATCGAAAAATAAAACTACAACAACTACTACTTGCACTTAATTTTTTAATATAAAAGTCAAACCTGAGCAATTTAATCTCAATTTGCCAAACTACCTTGTTAGCTCTTGTATTATCGTTACATTCGCATTTTTTTTCTTCTTCTGCATATATTTTTTTGTGTCTTATTTATTTTTAGTAATTTTTTCTCAACACAAAAATCCTGAGTTCTTCTGCTTGTCTTTGGATTTTCTAGAGACAAAAAAGTGTCGCTTTTAGTTTTTTTCCTCATTTTATACTTCAGACTCTTAAGTTAATCTACCTGTAGTTGTAATTTTCTTTCCTTTTTTTTTCTTGGTTTGTCTCAAATGTCTGGTAGTGATTCTTATTTGGTTGGTGGGATTTAACAATGATGAAGCAAAAAAATATAGGAAACAAATTTTTACTTTAAGTAAAAAATAAAGGTTTTTGATGGCGGAAATTGAGTCAACTTTTTGTGCTTATTATTGAAATTTTTTTCTGATCTTAAGAAGAAAAATTTAAAAACTTTTAAACAATGAGTCGATACAAACTCCGTTGATATTAAAGACCAAATTAAGAAAATAAAATATATTAAAAATATTTCACATTTATATTGAAAACAAAAGTTTAGAAAACAATAACAAATTTAGATTAAAAATCGCATACGAACATATTCTCATTCTAACGAATGAGTTTTTGTCTATTTGAAATTCTGTTATTCGATTACGAATAAAATTAATCGAAATTTTTAATGAAGGCTTTCGATATCGAACAACAAATTCGAACGTAAACTTGCGAATTTTTACACGTAAGCAAAGAAGCATGCGAAATAAACTTTTTCACAAGAAAATTAGTTAAATAAAATCAGTTGAAAATTTATTTAAGAAACTTTCATATACAGGGTATCCGTCGGGAAGGTATACTACTTTGTTTTGCCGCCATTTTGGTAAATATTAGTCTTGGAAGTTCATATTTGGCAGTCGTAAAGTAGAGACGTGGCAAATTTATTATGGAAAATTATTCAGTAATCCAACGTGTTTAAATCGTTAAAACATTTTATCAAAATCAATCATCGATTACCGTGACGATGAGAAAGCTACATAAACTTTTTGGGAGAAGCAACGTGCCACCAAGACGCACTATTTATCGTGTAGTGAATGATATCGAAGAAAAAGGGACTGTAGCTGATAGGCACAAACATGGACGAGAACGCACTGCAAGATCAGCTTAAAACATTACTGCTGTTCACGAAAGTGTTCAAAACAATTCGACCTCAATTCGATACCGTGCTCAGAAGCTTGGTCTTAAAAAACAACTATGGTCACAATTTTGCACAAATATTTGCATTCGTTTCCATTTAAGTTTCAGTTGACCATTTACACCGCCGTACATATGCCAATACGAATAGAATGTTACAGTTCGACCATGACAACCCCGATAATCATGAATAAATCAGAATGAGTGACGAGGCACATTTTCATTTGAATGGTTATATGAATAAACAGAATAGTCGGTTCTGGGCAATGGAAATCCCCCAAATTATTCATCAGTCACCTTTGCTTCCATTAAAAGTGGCAGTCTACAGTGCAATTTTTCAGGAGGATTCATTGAATCTTACTTCTTCGAAACTGGAAACGGCATGACGGCAACTGTCAATGGGGAGCGATATCGTGATATGATAGAAAGCTTTTTAACGCCACAACTGCATGCCTTGGGCTTGACTAACATGTGGTTTCAGCAAGACGATGCCATATTGCATACAGCCAGGATTACAATGGAATTACTGCGAGGCCTCTTTCCACAACAACTTATTTCAAGGAATGGTGATGTTGATTGGCCTCCACGGTCGCCTGATTTGACTGCTCCGGACTTCTTTTTGTGGGGATATCTGAAAAGCAGGGTTTATGCAAACAAACCAGAAACGCTGGAGCAACTCAAACAAAAAATATTCGAGATGGAATTAATGAAATATCGCGTGAAATGTGTGAGAATGTAATGAAAAGTGTGCTCAAAAGGGCAAATGCGAGGCTAACAGAGGCGGGCATTTATCTGATATTGTATTCCACACATAATTTTTGGCATTAAATAAAACAATAATCAATATATGGTCAATTCTCTTTCATATAATCAAAAATAAATAAACAAAGTAGTATACCTTCCCGGCGAAAAAGAAAATAAATCAACGCAAAAGGTAATGCTTAGGAACTTTATAGCAAAGCAAACAGACTTAGCAAAAAATTGTAATGCCAAATAGCTCCCAAGTAAAAGAAAGAACTAACCAACCTTGGACAACCTTACCCTTAAATTTAAAGCCTAACTTCCAGCAGCATAAGATTCCAAGTTGTGGTGCAAGGAGACATACAAAAAAAAATTGTTTTCTTATTTTAAGTAATAATTTTTTTTATGAGATATACGATGATCAAGAATACAAATAGGTGGTGAACCGAATGAAGAGCGAGGTTTTTGCAAGTGGGAATAAAATTTTGACTGAAACAGGCCTAGAAGTCCTTGGCGAAAGTCTAAAAACTTCTAAAAGTTTCCGATCGCTTTTTCCAGCAAAAACAATAAAAGATCTATCTCAGCATGATTTTAAAAGATGCAAAAATGAAAAAGAAATGGTTTTAATCTTCGCGAGATTTGAACTTTGTTTGTCTTCTATTCTGTAACCACTATACCAGGTCAATTACTTATTTTTCGATTCATAGTTCTTGAATAATTGCGCGCGTCTGCAGGTATTTCTTGGTCGACAACTACTTTTTGACATTCTGGTGATACTAGTGCAGTCCCATTTTCTTTTCCTTATTTCTTTCAGTGTGGGTTTCTAATTGGTCATGTTCCACCGTTCTGTATTATTCAGTCTACTAAAACAATTGTTGATGAACACCAGGTTTCACTGTCATACAGCCGAAATGATTTTATACATGAGTTGAATATTTCCAGTTAATTAGTCTGGTCTGACGTATGTGAGTTTCTTCATACTGATTTCAGTTGCCAGAATGCTAATCTCGCTTTATTTAGCCTGTTGTCTACGCTTGCTTTTGCTTCGCTATTTGTAGCCATTGTATTTCTAGATAGCAAAACTTTTCTACTTACACACATACTCGACTAGTTGACTTTGTAGCATATTATTTTCCATGCTAGTATAGTTGTTGGCTCTATCTGCGTAGCGGAATAGAAGCCTAAAGTTTGCTTGTTCGTCTCGCAATATGTCGCCTATTTTGCTTTCAAGTCTTTCCTCAGTTTTCATTCAGTTGTTACAGTCTTTCAAAACGCCAATTACTGGTAACTTTAGAATTATGAAGGCAACCTCTCTTCCTTCCCTATTGATGTAATATGACGTCGTAAAATTTCAGCTGTGGTTTCAATATCAACCCGTAGAATTTCTGCCGGTAATCCATTTTCACCTGCCGCTTTATTTTTTTCAATTTACCAATCGCTTTTTTATGTCATTCAGACTGGGAGGGTTATACGGTATTCTTAAATTGCTTTCTACTACTGCTTGGTTCCTATTACATTTTATATTTGTTAGATAGTCAATCAGACAGTCTCATATAGATGTCTCATGTTATTCTAGTCAGCTGTAGTTGCTAGCCGTTTCAGGAATTTTCTTCTGTTTTTTTGCTTAATCCACTTATGCTATTCTAAATCGACTTAAGCTATTCTTCCATATCGACACAAGTATAGCTTAAGTTGACTTAAGCTATTCTTCCATATTCTTCCATATCGACACAGATATAATCGTGTCGCAGATAAAACACTGGGTGTAGTTCAACCACATGAAAATCTTGACTTAAGTCGACTTAAGCTATTCTTCCATATTGACACATATTCATATGTTTTTGTGATATTTTCCCATGAGTGATGTGGGTTTGTTAGTAGCAGTTCACGATTTTCTATGGTTAGTGCGTGCCTACATGAATTGTTCTGGAGTTCCTGTTGGCATAGCCGCCTTCGTTTTTTGTGCCTTATAGTTCTTCCAAAACTTCTCATTTTGATGTCGTGGTCACTGCCATCATTCATCTTCTGCTTACGCATATGTGGTCGATCTGATTGCGTACATTGCCGCTCTGAAATGTCCATATAAATTTGAGTATCTTCTTATGCAGAAAGGTGGAGCCACCTTTGTCTAGTTGAAATGTCCGGTATAATTCTGTTAATCGCTCTTTGTTGTTTTTCTTAGCTTTACAACTCGTGTGTTTAATTGGTGATACGGATGTTATTGCTCACTATCTCTTATGGGGATTCAGTAATCTTACAATATATATAATTAATTAATGAAGAAACATGGGTACTTCTCTCAGTCAATGAGCTGCACCCGATTCTATTTTTAAACTCAGTGAAATGGATCTACCATTTAGCACCGGCTCCGTCGGCAAATGCATTTAGAGAAGTTTTCAATAGTAGTAATACTCATAACCAGTTACTAGTTATGAGATGATACCACTGTCGAAAACCTTTTTTCTGTTTTTAAGATGGTCTGGCTTGGTATTGGATCGACGACCTTCTGGTTGGTAGGCGGGTGTCTTACCTACCATACCACAGCGGCACACAATCTTCCCACATAATTTTCTTTATTTCTTTAACGTTTTCTAAGGTAATTAACGTTGATGTTCACTATATGTTGGCATTTAGTCAGACTTTTCGCTGTAGTATGCCAATAAAGTTATAATTCGAGTTTTTTAACGCACTAAGTATCAATTTGAGCACAGAATTTAATCCGTTTTTTTTATTTTTGAAAACCTACTACTTTTGACCTCCACGCCTTTAGTTAGCAAACAAATTAAAAGTGGAAAATATTATTAAAATCAAAACTGTAAAAATATATTCGAAACAAGTGTACTAACATAAGATAAGAAAAAATAAAAAGCCTACAAATAAAATATAACCCAAATCCAGGAATTCATCTTGTTTTTTCTTTATATTTTATTCTGAGCACAGTATTGATTAAAATATTTTCTAGGTTCGTCGTTATAATTATTAATTTTAAAAGTTTACTTATTCGAATAAACTTTTCGCCTAAATCTGTGTTATAGAACACTTTCTTTTTTATAAATGAGACGTATGAGCGATTTTTAATTGAAAATAAATATTAGTCATACGCTCCATATGTAACAGAACTTCTTTATATAAAAAATGCATACAAAAAAATTACGCTTTAATCTTAAATTACTTTTCCATTTTCTTATTTTATTTAAAACTCAACAAACAATATAAGTAATTGCCAACAATTGAAACTTAATTCCAAAATTGGCAACAAACCACATTTCATCAAGTATCAATTTAGAAGCTCATCCATTTGATATACCAAACGAGTACGTGAAACGATGTAGTCAAACGATGTCTGTCCATATGTTGCTGCTTTAAAATATGTTTTTGCTTTTCAGCTCTTTTAGCAACATTTAGGAAAACTTTTCTTTTTAACAGAGACACGAGTACTTGAAAGTGACTTAAACAAAAAATTGAGAAGTAAAGAGGAAAAAAAACAAGAAATAAACGAGAAAAACAAATGAAAACTAAGAATGAAAGTAAGCAAAAAGTACTCAAGATGTCTGTCAACTTAAGCTTCCGCACAATTTCATTGCCAAAATCACAATAATTGAAAAAGAAAAAAAAATATGAGAAAAAATTTAAGTAAAGAATTTTACACACACGATTATCGTAACTATGAATACATCCCTTCAAAATAAAAATAAAAATTGCAACAATTTCGTTTAAACATTATCCTTTCGTACGTGCAATTTTTATTTTTTATTTTTTGCCTTCCATAGCCTGTTGCTTTAGCCCACACAAGTGGCTGCAACAAGTGTGGGGAAAAAGTTGTGGCAAAGTAACAATAACTTTTTTTCTCCGTATGCAAGACTTTTTTTAAAAGCAAAATACGAAAACAAAACTAACGAGGGTGGTTGGAAAATTTTAAACGAAAAAAAAAATATGAAATCCAAAAAAAAACAAATCTTTGAGATCTTTGAAAAAAAAAATGAAGAAAAATAGCTGTTCCTTGTACCTTCGTCTAAGCCACTGTTTCTGTTTTTAAATTTTTTCTTTTGTTTCTTAAGTATGTGTGGGTAATCTCAGACACTATGGTCTTACGCTTACATAAGCTTCAAGTGGATTTGTTTGGCTTTCTTTTACCCTCCCCACTTCCTGATTCTTTCTTCCTGTCCTTTTCTATCTTGTTCTATGTACAACTACCAAGTTTTTCTTCAACTTTATTTAGTTTTCTTGTTGATTTCGCTTTCCTATATACCATCCAGTTAAGAGTTGGCTTTTTTGACTTTTGTTTTTGGCTTGACATGTCTGTCTTGGTGATTGTAAATATTCCGCCTGCAGTGCATTTTTCAATTTTCTACTTTACAAGGAAATCTGAGTGTTACAAAATAACATGAACAAGAAATAAAGTAAAATTAAATAAAATAAAGAAAAAAAAATTAAAGAAAAATAAATAAAATTTTTGAAAACTGCATGAAATCATGGTAATATTTGGAAGAATTTTCTTAAGATTTTTGGTCTTTTTTTGTTTTTAAATTTCTAAGATTATTGGTTTTTTATATTTAAAATTATTTGCATTTGATTAAATTAAAACCAAAATTTCAAAAAAATTTTAATTTAAAATAATTCTTTTATAACCAAAAATACTTATTTTCTTTACAGATCTTCTAAAGTTGAAGCGAGAACGCGAACTAGACAATTCTTTGAAGAAATGGTTGGACATTTACTCGCTTTAATAACAGGGCTTAAAATTAAAAAAATTTTATGTAAATATGCTGGTAAGTATGTAGATTTTGACAGAAATTTTAAAGAAGTTTAGATTTGGAAAATAGCTTAAAATTATTCTAAATATATACCCGCTCCTCTTGGAAGCATAAGTTTGCCTTGTTTCTGTTTCTTTGTAATTTTCTTGTTTGTCTTTCACCTAAGCAGATAATCGGTCTACTATGCTAATTGCGTAGGATAGATATAGGTGCTGCCATCTGTTTTTTGCTTAGAAACAACGCTCTTTGTATATTGAGTGCAGTTAAGGTTTTTGTTGTAACAGCTATGATTATACAATAATTTACATTCATTATAGTATTCTGGTTATATGGCTCTGCATGTCCAGGCCTAAGAATTAATACTTCCACAGGATTCATTCATAAATCCATTGTACAAAGGAAGGTGGGTTAGGCCGCTCATTTTAAGATGCGCTAGGTATCGTGGGGATATTCGTTGAGAATCGTACATCGTACGTGGACATTCGTTGAGAATCGTACTGTCCAGGCAGGACCAGTAGGCATTATATCCGCTGCACCACACAGATCTTATTATCATTATCATCCTGATCAGGCGGAACACCGCAACCCACGGCGTGCATTGTGCCCCTTCAACAGTTTGTTAGCAGATCTGCTGCCTAAACAAATCCATCTAAACCTTCACCTCATTTTCACACAATATGTGGTCCGGCGTCTATGATGCTTGTCAGCATAGTTTACAAACATCCACATCCGTTATCGCCATCCTTTTCAGATGCGCTCTCAGTTCATAATGACCCGTAAAAAATTCTGTTGTGAGTTTCAAGTCCGGCCTGCCATACTTAAGAACTTCAGAGCGACGCCCAAATTGCAGACTGATCTCCATCCTAAAGTGGCGAAGTCCCCTTTGAGCAATCCAGTGTTGCAAGCATCTGGCAATTTTCCAATTTTTAATCAAATGGAGGATATTGGTAAGCGATGCCACACAGTAGTTCCGGATTAATGTAGGGTGTCAAAGAACTTTTCTAGGCAATGCATCCGCTGTTTTGTTGTCACTTATGCCACAGTGTCTAGCTTTCCAAAACAACTGGACCTTATTTCTAAAAGCCAGCTTTTGCAATGTATCGTATCAATATTTGACCAGTCTAGATGTTATACGATTTGAGCCGAGCGCCTTTAAGGCAGCTTCGCCTTCAGAGAATGGTTTTACTCTTGAGCCTACTGTCTAGATTGATTTCTGTACATACATATGTATAATGACCATGATCTCAGCTATCCTGACCTTAACAAGGACAGTGGGCACGACATCCAAGAACGATAATCATGCGGTATCCTGAAAACGCTGAACCAATAACATCTAACTGCTTATGTGTTTTACTTGTGTTTATATTGTATACACGGGGGTCTTACAGAACATGCCTCAGGAGATCGTCAAATATGTGATGCTCTCCGATCGAAAAAATCAACGTTTTCTCGTGTATGTGGTGTTCGGGAGAGATTTTCAAGTAGCCAGTGACCGTCCTTAGAGCCGCGTTCCGACAGCTTTGAATACTTCTTCACTGAATATCGCTAACCGATGGGGACCACACCGGAGCAGCATAGTTTACCACTGACCGGCCAATCGTTTTAGAAGTAGCCAACAATGTTTTTTTATTTATGCCCCAAATGCAGCTGGCTAGCGTTTTGTGGACCTTGTTTGTACTGCTTAATTTGAGCGAAATTGTAGACGCGTATCCAGGGGAAAAATGCCTTTAAATTCAAGCTTGCAGCATTTCCGGGCGTTTTACCGTCGATATTTCAGCTTCACCGACTACCCGCCTACCAACCAAGAGGTCTTCGATTTAATCCCAGGTCAGACCATTAGACAATTTTTAACAGCGGTATCATCACATAACATTGCTAACGACTGGCCATGAGTATTTCCGCTATTAAAAACGTCTCTAACTAATACACCAGCCGTTCCAAGCCGTCATTAAACTGTAAATCCCTTTCAATGAGTCTAAAAATCAAATCGAGTGCAGCTCATTGATAGAGAGAAGTCCCTCTTGTTCCTCTTGGGTTGTCGTGGGAATTATAAATGTATGTAAAATTTATCTCCTTCGACCAGGTGTTGCAGATGACTATGCCGGCAGATTTATAGTCCACATAGAGATTATATAGCTTAGAAATTAAGAAATAAAACAAAACCGGCAATAAAACCCCACCCTGTTGTAACCCCTGTTTGTTTCGACCGGGTCTCGAGTGTTTGCCTTTAAGCTCTACGAATAACTGACGGCCACTCAACTAATTCGCGATCCATCTTTTGGTGTTGTTCGGCATTGGGGATTGCAAAATATTCTCCAAGGATGTTGCGCGACTAACCGTATCGGAAGCATTCGGCAAATAAATCGACACTAGTACTTTCCTTTGCCATAGCAAAGTTATGGCTTGAGTCATGAGTGGGAAAGGTGGTTATTTCTGTGGTTGTGCTGTGCATCTTTGGGAATCCGTGCTGGGGAAGTAGCAGCGCCTCCAATATCTTCGCGACTGGATAGGAGATCGGTGTAACAACTATACAGAATAGTTGTGGTTAAGAGCATTACTTCCGCTGCTCATCATAGACTCTTACCTTCTTATTTATCTTTTTTCCCAAAAGATGGCGTTGTGTGGCACTTCCAATGATGCTTTGAAGTTGATGTTTCTTTTTTATTCCCTGCAGGGAGATGGGAGTCAGGGAATGTGGTGGGAAAGGCCAAATTATTTAAATCATAACAATCTTTGTACAGTTCTCAATACCTATTGCCCCAAGTTATCGCATTCCAAAAAGAAAAATGTGGTATAAAGTAACGCATAGTGGCTACTTTAATTTGTCCGTTTTTTTAATATTTTTAAAAAAAATACCCTGTGCTCACCCTAAACACTTTTTAATGTTGCTTGAACTCCTCGGGTAATTTTTCTCTTAATTTTCCTTCCAACATCCATACAAGTGCGTTGCTTGTTTTTAAGATCCTGCCAAAGATGGGGTTCAAAATAAGAAAACAAATTGAGAAAAAAATGAAACTACAATACGTGGCGCATAAGAAAAAAAAATCATGTCTAGAAAACACAATGCTGTGGACTGAGATGATGACTCTGTTGACAAGGAAACAAACCTTTTTCTAGCATCCTTGCGCAACGAGCTGGGCTGCGTTGCAAGCAAACATAACGATTTATTTATATTTTACTTTCAAATTTCCTTCAAAACACATACACCCACACTCGAACCCACAACTGCAGTTACTATTCTTGTACTGTCGTTTTTTCTGTAGCGAAAATAAAAGTAATCTTCTCTGGTAGCATTTTTACGCTATAAGCGTGAAAACTCCTTCAAGAGGAAAATTTAATACAAAAACAGCAAAAACCATATTAGAACTGCTGTGCTCGTTTGAAAGTCACGTGAATTTTGATAAGGGTTTTTGTGTTCAGATGAAAGGAAAACGGAAAGGGAAAGGGAAAATCAACAACGAAATTCAAATCATGCTTATGTGGGTTTTTGCTTTCGCCTTGCTTTCCTCTTTCTTATAAATCCAGACTTCTGTTGGCAGGACTTGCAGATGTGTTGTGCACCTTTTTCTTGCTTTTTCTATTCGAGATTTTATTTTATTTTTTTTCTGCTTTTTCTTCGTCTACATATTGTCCTCAAAAGTCATCTTCATTTTGCTCATCCTTTGTTTGTGTGATTTTTGTTAACATTTATTGCTTGCTGCTCCCGCTGCTTTATAGCTGTGTGTGGCTGCAATCTAAAGGAAAACAATGCCACATCTTTAAGACGCTTATAGATATAAATCTCAATAATCGTTTATCATGACAACGGTTGCCATTTCCTTACACTGTCATGATACTATCTCTTACTCTTCTTGATCCTGCTTATTCTCCTGTTTATGTATTCCAAACGCTGCTATTGTATGTATTTGTCTGTCTGTTTTTCTATCTGCGTGCTGCTGTTACCTTCCATATCCGTTTGGCACCTGCTGTCATATGTTTATCGTGTAAGAAAAAAAATAGCAAAAACAACAATAACAACAAAACAAGAAAAGACAGCGACAAACTTTAAACAAATTGGTGAGCACGTTTAAGGTGATTTCAACTTCTTTTTTCCATTTTTGTATTTTTTTTTTTTTTCTATAATTTTGTCATCGTTATTCCGTATTTTTTCCAAAGCATTTGCCTGGTAGAGGGAATTAAAATTTGTCGTTTTCTTTCCTGTTACTTTTTTTTATTTTTTTTAGATATTTTCTTATACTGGCATTATTGGCGTTTAACAATAATCAAGATGAATTTGTTTGTTGTTGTCAATTTTACGCTTTAATGATGGTAAACAATTTTAAAGATGTCATCAGATTTAAAACGTTAAGAAGATGATGGCTAAAATATGCATATATTGGTAATAGAGACGTGACAGTAAAGGTTCCATCCAATATATATTGAAGACTGTTTTAAATGCATTAATATTTACATAAATTTTTAGCAATCTGATTAAGCTAAAGAGAGTAAAAATAAGACAAAAGCTTATATGTAGCAAGCTCTAGCATGATGATGCTCTATATTGCATAACATTTTTCGAAATAACAAGTGTCATACATGAATGCTGAGAAATACTTGGTTCGAACTCTGGCAGTGATTTTAGAAATTGAATTAACTATACAGTGGTGCCAACTATTTAGGGACAACAATTGGTGGTATTCTATTTCGGCCAGAGGTTGAGGTTCCTGGGTAATGCTGATAGGATTCCAAAAGTGGTATTTCTTCTCTCACCAATAGGATCAATCTGATATTGTGAGCTTATGTCGCTGTACAAAAGATATTTCGGGTAGCGGTACCTTTAAGCCTCGATCAACATAAAAATAAAAAAACCCTATAGTTCATACACCCTACACGGTGATGGTCCAGATGACTATGCCACAAAATCACTCGTGCATAATACTCAATGTGGCATAATACTCATTGCCTCATCTTATTGAAACTACATGAAATTGCTAACAATTTTTTTCTCTAATAGTCCCACCACTCACCCGCACTCACTCGTCTCCATGGTGTAGAGACACGTACACACTAAATCCGAACTGTAGCGGATACAAGCAAATAAGTAAGCAAATAAGTCATGGCAACGAGAACACGATTCAACTTAAGAACTTAATCACAAGCTGAACCTAAAAAGCTTGTGAATTTCGCGCCAATCAAACTGTTTTTCTTTAGAAACAACCCAGTTATTTCCCACAGACGATTATTTCCCATAGTATATTTCAGTAGGAAACGTAGATGATTTGCATTTAGCACAACCGAAGTCAAAAAATTACTTCTGGTTACTAGCGAAGTTGAGTTTACTCTATTCTAGTACCCCGTATAACAATATTGAAATCAGCATGCGCTCTTAAGTAGAGACTCTAATCAATAGTGGATCCCGATTTCGCAAACTTCCCACACAACCTCGACTTAAATTTTTTAATCTCGACAGTCGAATTCCATCAGAATCAGAACACTCCGATGATACACAAAAAAAAACCCAACGTAAAATCAACATGAAAAAATATTAATTTTACTTTTTGTAAATTATTGAAAAAAATTAAATTACGTTGTTTCATATTAAATTAACAGTTGTACCTGTTGTTTGAATATTCAACATTGTTGTTCGTGTTAACATAAAATTATGCGTAATTTTAACCTTTTCCGCTGTAAAAATAAAATCTTTCAACGTTAATTTTACATTGCTTTTCGTTTTTACAAAATTTTCATATTAATAAATAAAAACAAAAAATAATTTTGATTTTGAACGAAATAACACTCCATCTAAATAGTTATGTGTATTTGGAACATGTAATCCATACCCGAAAATTAAAGAAATAAAAACGTGTATGTATCGAACATAAGTATTCATGTATAGTATATGCTTCATGTATGTATATAAATGTATATGCTGCATATGTTTATATACATAAATGTCCATATATCCTAAAATTCTTGATATGGATATGGTCCATATATAGCAAGCTAGCATAAATGAAGGAATGTAGAAATCATTTCAAATTAACACAAAATATCATGTTATTTGAACATGTTTTCATGTTATTTTAATATGACCATAATATTAGTTTTGAGTGTTCTCATAGTTAATTAAACATTAAATTTGTATTGATTTAATATGAAATTCATGTTATTTTAACTTTTCACAATGTTGATTCAATAAGGATTTCACATTATTTCAACATGATTATCACTTTGATTTATCTATATCTACTATATAAATTTAACATGATTTCTAGTTGTTTTAACATGAAATGGTAATGAAGCAAAGTCGTTACTAAAAAATGTTGATTCAACCTTATTTTAATTGATTTTATAATGATTTTTTTTCTGTGTGTATGAAAAGCACTTGTCAAATCATTGGAATAATACTCTATAAAACCATCTAAAATCGTATCAAGTGAGGAAGAGTAGTATTCGGTAAGCGAAAAAGAGACGACCAGTCAACAGATGAGAGCAATGAATTCAAGCGAATAAAATCAGTACGACTAAAATTAAAATGACCCTGTAAATTCAATGGACTCCTCCTGCACATAGATAAACCAGAATCAAATTCAATCCATATTATCCAATTCAAGCCAAAAAAAGTTGGAAATCATCGAACTATAGTATTCGCCGTTGACGTTAATAACCTATCCAATGACGTTCTTAAAGGAATATTAACATATGTCGTCGCCACACAGTAGGGTATTAGACGCTTAAAGTGGGAATCAGCTTGTGAAGCTTTACTCGAGAACTAAGTTCAATGGATCTCTATCTATTTAAGTTAAAAATATATAAATAAATAGTTTTTTGCATACTTTAGTGAAAACTTTCAGTTTTCTTCTCTTCTTTTTTGTATTGTTTTAATACTTTTATTTTTCACATAATATATAGTATATGAAAAAGACTTTATTCAGTATCATTGGATTTATGACTATCATTGCCATCAACATCATCAGCAACATCATCATTATCGTCGTCATCATTATCAATATATTGAAGATTTTTTGGATTTTGTTCAAATATTAATAAACTCAGCGCTTCTTGAGGAAAATTATTACCTTTTTTTTGAACTTGCTCGTATTAGAAATAATAAGACCGGAAGTAACTAAAAGTCTTAAAAATATATCCTCGTTAGATTTTTCTCTTAAGCATTTTTGCCAAAAATTCTCTTCAAAATTTTTAGGACTCTATTTTGAGTTTCTTGTGCCTCTTCTAACAACTACTCTATCCGGTAATAAGGCATGATTTATTATTTCTGGTCAATGAATTAAATATTGGTGAACAGTTGGAGACATATTACACCGAGGATTCATTTTCACAAAATATTTAGCGGTATCAAGTGCAAACTCCCGAAGATTTTAAGTATTTATTTGAAAACCTCTTGAAACTGTTACAATTATTACGTGCATTCGCTTTATTAAATTGACTTAAAAGTTTATTAATTGTGCCGAAATGTCTGCACTTAGAAGAAATGCCTTGCAGCGTCATTAGAATTTCCAAATCCGGTTTTTGGCTGATCAATAACCAAAACAATTTTCTCTCCATCTTCAGAACCAGCGTGCCACCTCGTTATTGGAAGTTTATACAATAAATAAAGAAGCCATTCGAAGAATCGAATTCATCCATGAAATACTAAAAGGATGGGATTTTACTGACTTGAAATAATACTATATGAGTAGTTATTTAGAAAAGACCCCAAATGCATACGTGATTCATAAAAATACTCATACTTAAATATGTGTTTCATGTATCTATAAACAGAAACCAATTTATTTTTAAAAGGAGCAAATAAGAGCAAGATTTTATTTGACCAGTAGTTGATGGAATGTTTGTATTTTTAGGAAAAATAAAAAACTTCGCTAGACTTTGCTTAGCTCACTAATTTAGGTCTACATATTCCCCACAAATGGCTGGTTTTTTGCCTCTATTTCAAACAACAACAAAAATATATACATTGACTAAATATAAAAATAAAAAACGCAAAAATAATCTCAAAAGCCTGAAATTAATGGTTCAATTATTACTTTTTACATTATACTTAACAACACTATAGAAATTTCACTTTGAAAAGTACAAAAATCTGTGTTTTTACTTTTATTTAGAAAAACGCAAAAAACTCTTATTTTGGAAGAATGTAGCAGCATAACGGAAAATGATACCAGAAATATTTTTATACCTGGTGATATAGAATTTTATCCGCTTTAACGTGGTATACTGTGTTACTGTGTTCTCAAATTTTCTTTTAACTAATTCCCAATTTCGATATCAAAAACCCCAATGTACGCCAGTTCAAAATTTACACTAAACGATAACTTATGTTGTTTATTGAATAACCCATTTATTCAGAAATGGGCTTCATCACTGATAATGACAATGAGTTAAATAATCACTGAAGAGGACGAACATTTCAAATGGTCAAAAAAAGTCTCAAAATTATTAGGCTGCCCCAGTATTTTATGATGCCAAATCATAAATGAGCTCTGTCAGGAGGATTAAGTGTCCACTTCAGTTCAGCGTTTGTATCTTTCATGTCGTTGCAGACGTAATAAGAGAATGAAAATAACTTTTCAAGCTATGAGCTACGGTATCGAAAGTTGAAATGTCGAGACTTGGAATTATTTTATTTGCCAATTTAATTACTTATACGAATTACTCTATTCACATGGCATCTTTCTTATAAGTGTTGATTGATTGTTCTTCTTCGTTTCCTTCTTTCTCTTAAATTGTAGTTATTTTGTCAGAAAATAAAAAACGAGAAAATTTAAAAAAAATTTAATCAGTGCAGCGAGCGAGTATTGTTTGGTTTGTTTTCTTTTCTTTTTTACATTTTTTTTCTTTTAATTTTTTAAGCTTGACAGCCGCCAAAAAGCCTATTAAAATAAGTGGTCATATTGATTTTTTTAGTAATTCACAGGGTAATAAAATCTGAATTATTTACAGCTTGTTAATTTGCCATCAAAATTATTTAATTGGCAAATAACTGGGAATTGCGAAAAAATTCGCTGTGTGAATATGTCATGAGGATATTCATAAATAATTTGAATATTAGTGCATCGGTGGACTATAATATAAGGTCCACCAAATAATTTTTTTTTTTTTTTTGAAAACAGGGCGCAAAACATCGAGTGTAGCTTCGGCTATGTGGCACGTAGCGCCGTCCTGTTGAAACCAAATGTTGCTAATATCCTCCTCTTCAATTTTTGTGAACAAAAATTCATTCAACATGGCCCGATAACGATCGCCATTGACTGTAACGCCCACTCCTTGCTCATTTTCGAAGCAAAATGACCCAATTATGCCTCTGTATCAAAATTTTGCTTGTATACATACCCGCCGAGATCAAAATGAGCTTCATCTGAAAAGATGATTTTTTTTGGCAAAACCGGCATCTTCTGTAAGTCGATCGCAGGCCCAGATTCCCAGCATTTTTCAAGCGTATACACAACCAGCGGAAGGATAAAACTAATTATCTGTCAAATCAGACATGAGCTAAGTGTTACCATTCATTAAATAAGCACTAGTTGAAAAAAAAAATGTTAGATGGCGGACCCGTTATGAGAATACGAAAATATTTTTTATAAACTATAAAAAATAAAATAATAATTAAATAGAATGTCTCTCTCACATCTCTAAGTGTTACAAGCGTAAAGGATAAAAAATATTTTAAGAAATTGTTTTTATTTTTATTAATATAAGAAGATCTTGGACTTTAACCATATCAATCACTTAACACAATCCAAATTCACTTAAAATCAGTTTTCTTGTTTCCAATTTTGTAAATTTGCTTATTATTTCTTGTAATAAAGCCGGTTCACAATTCTCCCTTCACCTATGAAATTGTCAAATATAATCACCTGAAATTGTAACTGAATCCCTGTGTTCAGTTATATATTAAAACTTAAATAAACACAGATAAACATTTGTCATGCAACAAAATTCAACAAAAATGCAACACAATTGAAAACAATCCAGACACAAGCCACATAGGAGACAAAAATAAAGTAGTTGCTGTTGTTGTTGCCACCACAAAAAAGGATAAAAATTTAAAAACTTTTTTAACAATTTCGCGAACAAAAAAAAAACAAACGAAACACAAAAGAAATGCAAGTGAAACCGAAAAAAATGTTTGTGATTTCAATTTGTGTGGCTCTAACAGAAAAACGAGAAAAACTTTTAAAAATATTTTTCACTTTCCATGAGATTTTTCATGATTTTTTTCTTCCGTTTTCTTTTTTTGAATTTTGTGATGTTTGTTTTGGCAATAAAAAAAGGTGTTACTTTTAGTGACTGCTGCCGCCTCAGTGCAATGTATGAAATAGTTTTTTATGAAGACTTGTGGGGTAGTTTTTTTTTTGCTTCTCATTCTAGTCAGTAGGGATTCTATTTTTTCGCTTTTCTTTTTTTCGGTATGTTTTTCTTCTATGAAGTGGCAAAAATGTCAAAAGTTTTGCACTTGCCGTGATTTACTTGTATATGTCACAGTAAATAGAGCCGTGAAATGAATAAAACCAACAGGAGAGTATCAGCAACAGCCAAGGCAATGATACTCAACAAATGTTGTTTAAACATCAACAACAACAACAGCAACAAAATGTCTGTTTATTTATTTAAATTTGTTGTTGTTGTCATTTTTCTTTAGCTTTATTTTAAACAAAGGATTTGTAATTGAAAAAAATAATAAAATTATTTGTTTGATAGCAGAATGGTAGGGTACAGAGTGTAGGAAAAATGTTTTGAAAACTGACTGTAAAAGAAAAACTTTTAAGTTTTAAATTAAAATGAGACAAATTGTTATGGTTTTACAGCAGAAAAGTATAATTGAAGACAATATATTTTAAATAGAGGAATAAAGTGGTGGTTATGGTAAATCATTATTTTTATTGAAAACCTTGCTTATGACTGGCCACTATTTCCATATCATATCCATATCCCATTACTAAAGGGATTTTTTTCTTATTTTTAACCAGTAAGGAAAAATCTATTTTTACCAACTTGGTCATATTTCAGGAAAATTTTATCCATTTTGACGCTTATTTATCTTTTCTTTTGTTAAGTAGAAAAGCAGTCTGGAAATGTACCCTAAGGTTGCAAATGTGTCATAAAACTAAATTTAGTTTAGAACTGGCTTTGAGTGGCCAGTACTTTATTTGGACGATCCCACCACTTACTTATACGCCCTTACGCGACCGTGGATGGCTTGTATACATTTCGTAGAGACACGTACATACTACAGTCCAGTATAGCGGATACAAGCAATGAATTATTAAGGGAAATGCATATTATAAAATTTACAAATTAACGACAGAAGCCAATTAAATTTAATTATACTGACGCTACAGTTAAAATCAATAAATTCGTAATGTAAATTCGAATCATTACATAATCTACGCAAATTTAACGAATTTGCATAATATGTCCTATAGAACTCCAGTACAAGAGGGCGCTAATTACGGCAAAAGCTAACAGGCATGCTAAGACTCAGTTTTAGAAGTAAAAATTTAGATTCAATATTACCCGCAATGAGGTTGCAAGCAAAGCAAATTATCAGGCCCAGCCTAGCCTGATACGAAGAAATCTATCAAAATAATTCCAGTGTAAGCCAAGTAAGCAGAATAATAAAAACTGCTTTTGTACAGACTCAATTGAATCAATATGACACTGATAAAAACGATTCCAAACAACCCAGACATACTCCAAAATTGGACTGACAAGTGAAATGTACAACTGCCTCGTAACATAAAGATCAGAGGACTCCCTTGACCACCTTCTCACAAAACCAAGAGCAGCTCGAGCCTTACTAGTCGTCATACTAATATGATCCAAATATGACAAATTCCTGTCCACTAACACACCTAGATCAAGAAAGAAAGTAACAGTCTCTAACGTGTAAGAATCAATCGCATACCTGAAAGGAATTTCACTCCCGCTAGACAAAATCATGTCTACATTTCTTTAGGTTAAGATCAATACTCCGTTGCTGATCAGTCTGCCCATATATATCATTAGAAGTATAAAATAATTAACATCATTGGCATACATGGGAACACTATAATCACAAAAGAAATCAGAAAGATCATTAAAAAATAACAAGAATAAAAGCTGACCCAAATGGCCACCCTGTGCAACTCCGGAAGAAACATAAACGGTCTTGGAAAATACATTTCGAAACAAAACTTTCTGAGTCCTAAAAAAAAGTAACAGTCCATCCAACAAAGAAGTCTATCAGTAATACCAAGCAGTGCCAATTTACGAAGTAACAGCCTATGATCAGCTATATCAAAAGCCTTACTAAAATTGGTATAAATAACATCAGTTCGAGCACTAGCGAAAAAGCCTTTAAAAACCTTCGTATTAAATTCATGAGTATTAGTTACTGTAGACCTACCCTTAAAAAAACCATGCTCGGAGAGGTTGGCATTAAAGATTTCGTCTGAAAGAAGAGATAATCGGTCACCAGCTCCTCCATTAGCTTAGGAACAGCAATACTCCTATAATTCGATATATTCGATCTACTACCCGACTTATGCAAAGGAATAATAAGCGACCTTTTCCAAATAATACACTCATCAAAGAAAGATGACATATATGATTACATGGGCACTCAGAACTACCCCATCATAAGCAATAATATTGAATATCAGAACTAATGGCATTAAGTTTTATGGTAGATTATGCTCCTGTAAATATGCTTGGATAGGTCAAAATATAAAATAGAACACAATAACATTTCAAAACTTAATATCGGACTTCTTACAGGCCGAGATTAGGAGCATAAAAACCCTTATCTATTTTTCCACACAAAAATACATAGAATGTAAGTTTATAGCGGATGAACTTACTCAAATGGGTTTTTAGATTCCTACAAATCAAAAGAAATTAGAATAAACATGGCCAGAACACGTGCAGTTGTGGCAAGACTCTGCATGGTTAAGAAGAGCGCCAAGTTTGGCAAAAGGTTTGGCTAAAAATGCATAAGTGGCAGATGCGCATAACAACATGAAGAACCTTTATTGCATCACTAAACAACTTACCACCAGGAACTTCATAAGTTGCAAACTACTCCGTAAAGTAATGGTAAGTTAGCCACAACCAAAAGAGACCAATTGAAGACCAGGGTAGGACACTATTCCTCCTTTTTATCAAATAGAATGAACGAACGAGTGACTGCGCATTTAGAAATGATATCAACTGATTCACGCTATTTTTAGGAATAACTGAGGCCATCAATTTCCTTAAAAACAGTAAAGCTCCAGCGCTGAATAATATTAACACCGAGCTATTGAAAGCGGCAACAGAAGTTAGCGCCTAACGCCTTGTCAGCACCATACAGAAATTCTGGCGATCAGACCAACTAACTATGAAAGAGGAAGCAATTATAAAAGAGTAACCTGAAACAATGCAAACAAAATTGGTGCACAATAAGGCTTAGCAACAACGCCAGTAAGGTCATTACCCAATTTATATATATATTTTTAGCATATGGCTTAACAAAATCAAAAAACTTATTTCAAAGTTATCATAATCTTTAAAAATCTCACGTTTTAGAAAAAAAATAAATAAATTTCTAAAAAAAACTTATCCATAGAATCTAAAATGCTGATGATTTTTGAAGTTAGGCGACCGTAGCGCATCAAAAAACTATACTGAATATCAAAAACGTTTGAGTTCGTTTAAATTGCGTTAAAATAAAATAAACACCGCTTTACAGTCTTATTTATTTTACTACAACAATAACTTTTATACTGTTTGTCTTAATACAACACTTAATATTCGTTTATACAACACTTTTATTTCCGCTTTAACACGTCTTCATCTTACGACAGCCAAACGATAACTAACTAGGTAGTACGATAACTAACCTAATTACCTACAGTTTGAAAAAATTCCGGAAATACCTCACATGATCTCATATCCTCTATCTACTAATTTTAAATATGTAAGATTGTGTTACACAGAGATGATTTAATTGGCAGTGCTGCCATATACACAAATAAGTATGACATTGACAGGGTGACACAAAATATACCAAAATCTTACAATTTAGGCGTTTTTATTCTCGTAACAGTATGTTTGCTTGTTGCATAGTGTTATCGTTGATAAAGGTAAGTTGTACCACGAATATTTTTAACTCTGTTTGTAATTAATTCTTTGCGAGAAAAAAAATCATGCCTTAAACATCATATTTGCCGGACTTGAACTTTTTGCCGTATTGTTGTAACGAAAGACTCATTAAAGATTAGAAATATACGATTAAATATAAAAATTAAACAGCTCCAGGTTGTAATATTTTTCAGCAGTACGTCGAGAGTTGCGAAAATATGTGGCACAAGTGTGTAATATTTAGGGAATATTATTATTGAGAAAAAACAAATATACAATATTGAGGAAATAAAAGCTTTACTTTCCTATAGCTAGACATTAAATTTTTTTTTTTTAATTTAAGTACTTACAACAGCCACAACAGCAACAGCTCTATCACTTGAGTGATTATAGCAGTTGACTATTTTTTTAAATTGTTTATTTAGTAGGGAGATCGATTATTCGACTTTTTTCAAAAACCGGTTTTCGAAAAACTGGTTTTCGGTTATAAATAAATCAAATAACCAGTTCTGTTATTAAAATAAAATTCTTCTCAATTCAAGTTGCTTTAGCAAATAAAATTGATAAAATTTTGTTTCATATTGTAGTTTCTAACAAGTAAGAGTGCTAGAACAAAGTTCGGCTTTTTTAGGGCCTAAACGGATATTTCTTCCTCGACACCGTAACGCCCTAATATTTCGTCCAGTGATTCATTTTTTACAGCGTTTTTTGCAAGAGTTTTACTTGCTAGCGCCTACAGAATACTTGGTATAGAATCAAATTTTCCTTGCTGCACTATAGCGTCAATCTCATAACCATAAAGTGGTTAATAATTTCTGGTGTCGAAGAGCTTTAGCAGCTTAGTATTTAAGTATATAGATTGTCCTTAAATACTAAGCTGCTAAAGCTATCCTTACCTTTCATTTCCAAGTAATTTCGCACTTCAGAGGACATGTGTAGAAACATAAATGCATGGATCATGTATTTAATAGTGTATGTTACTGTGGTATGTTAAGTAAGACACCCGCCTACCAACCAGGAAGTTCTTAGTTCAATTACAGGCCATACCATTTGACAATTTTCAACAGCGGTATCACCTCACAACATTGCTAGCGGCTGGTTTGACTATTTTGGTTTTAAAAACTTTACTAACTATAACATCTGCAGTTCGAAGCTGGCATTTGTAAGTCCCTTTCAATGAATCTAGTTGATCATCATTCTCCATATATAAAAAATTAATATTTATTTTCAGAAAATGAGAAAGAGTTATTGTTGCCCAAGTGTGCATATCTTTTTTGATCCTTTCACGTTATTTGTGCGATGTTCAAGGTTGTCATATACAGTATAAAAATAAGACGTTATATAGTATTAAATTTAGAGTATATTGGCACTAGAACATATAAAAACAGATTTAAATTAACCGGTTATTCGTGTTAAAATAACCGGTTTAATCGGTATTCGAAAAATGGATATTTTATAAAAACCGTATTCGACAAAACTAAAAAACCGGTTAAAACCGGTGGAATAATAACCGTTCGACCGCTCTATTATTTAGCAAAATATATATATACGTTTATGGTAAATAATAATATTATTAAGCTTATGACAGACACATAAACCACCTAAGATGTGATGCCACCTCAATAGAGACAACAAAAGTGAAGCCACAAGTCATAAAAGCTGTGGCAGATCATAAATACAAACAAAACACAACAAACCGAAAAAGAAAATTAACCAGAAAATATATATCAAATAGCTTAAAACACACAAACATATAAACTTACACAATCTTCTACAACTCCATACAGCTTAGGGTACAGCTCCTTGTGGCAACCATAAAAACCACTAAACCAAATAGTCCTTAGATGACAATTATTTTTATTACGCACGACGTATGTATTTAAAGGGAACAGTCACCGTCAACATAAGCTTGAAAACTGTCGTACATTTCGTTGCTAGCCGCATACCACGACAGGTAGAATGTCTGACAGCGGCAAGTAGGTGAGTGCAACATGGTATTGCATTGTATCTGTAAACAAAAATAGAGGTAAGTTAGAGGTAATAAAAAATGAAAAATAAAATTGTTTTCTTCTTGTTTTATATGGCGAATAATATTTATTTACTGTTGAAATTTATATTTTCTTTGTTTTGTGGTATTTTTCTAGCAGTGAAGTGAAATAAAAAATATTTTGTTTTTCTCTTAACAAGAACAAATAATAAAAAAAAAAAAAAACGAAAAAAGAATGCAAGAAAAAGTGTTAAAAATAAAGTCGAAAAAAAGTTGCAAGAATATATTGTACGAGTTAAATAATAATTTTTATCTCATGTTACTTGTGCTGGCTGTTGTCTGCGGCTATTAAAGTGATAAATAAGAATTTTTATTAAGTGTCTTCAGTGCTGTTAATATTATTATTTTTTGTATTTTTTATTAAAATTTTGGTGAATTGGTGTGTGCTTAGTGAAAGACAACCACGTTGACATCGGGTTTCGACAGCAGCGGTCTGTAATTTATTTTGGAATTTTTTAACAAAAAGTTCGTTGTCGACGAAACCTGCATATAACGTTTGGTTAAAACAACATTAAAAATATTGACGAAAATTATACTTCTAAAATGGTTCAAAATTTAAAAACTAAAAAAAGAAAAAAAACTAAACAATTATATTATAAAACCTTACTTTTTCTACGTCACTTTGTAGGGAGCATTTTAACTTTTCCATAAAGCATCCATTGCTTTGTTTAGTTTCATTAATTAAGTTGGTCTTTAAGCAAATTAGATAATTAGTTTACTGCAGCTCGCCTCCATATGATTGTATAGTGGTGAAGTTCCTTGCTAAGTGGTGGTGGCTATCCATACTTAACATTGTGATTTTTTTCCAGTAGATGGCGTTTTCTTCTGATCATTCTTCTGACGTTTCTCATCATCGCTAAAGGTAAACTAGAAAGATCACGGGGCTCATTAAAATTTTTAAAAATGTATATCATAGTCGCCTGAATTTAGTGCACATTCCACAAAATGTACATGTATTTTGTGCGTACCTAGCTATCTCGACACATAGAATAAGGTTGCTAGGGGAGAATATAGTAAAAAGGAAATTTGTTCTCCACAGGAAAGGATAACTGCACAAGAGGTCCTCTACTCCCCAAGCAATCAATCAATCAATTTCAACTTAATGGTAAGTATATTTAAATTTTGAATTAATTTTTATTATTGTAGATAGTTAGTCCCGCCTACAGTTGTGTTATACACAGGCTGTTTTATAATTCAATACTTTTTGCATTTCTATAGCGGTAACTTTCAATGCAACACAGCTTCCGTAAATTGTCATCCACTATTATTAGTTTTAAATACAGATATAGAATTAATACGACAGGCCACATCCCTCTCACTTATGCCGATGACATTAATATTGTTGGGAGCACCAGAACGAGATATAACTGTAGGTTTTACAAAGTAAATGAGGGCAAGGCAAAGATAATGCAGACAACTGTTAGAGAAGCGGCGAGAAGGAGGAAGAACAAAACGTCACGGCTGGCAGTTGCAAGTTCATGATAATAGACGAATTTACATACCTTGAATCCGCCATAAATCCTAGGAATGATATCAGCTCTGGTATAAGAAAAGAAGAATCATGCTGGCCGGCTCACGAAAAAGGAAGTACGCAAGCTTATTCCACCTGTGCTTTTATATATAGCGCGGAGACGTGAGAGAGATCCACTGAAAATTTTATGACCCCATCTATGTGAGTGATGAGTATAGTCGTCGAATTAACCGTGAGCTGTATCCTGATATAAATATTTCTACAGTAAGCACAAACAGGGAAGACCGAGAATCCAGTTCAAGATCCGAAGGGAGAAAGATGTGGGAATCCTTGATGTAACAAACTCGAGACAGCATGCACAAGATTGAAGTGCTTGGAGATCATTTGTTATGCAGACCATGGCCAACAACAGCTTGTAGAGCAGAATTAAGTAAGTAAGTTAGATATTTGGGTCTATGAAGTGTGGTTGCTCTCATTCAACTACAAAAAATTAGCGTGTTTAACCACATCAAAAAGTACAAGAGACAAACAACTAATCAAAACAGTCGGCAAACATGCGTCCCAAAAGGTTTTTTTACTTAAACGTTAGAGGAGATCCTTACTATTAACAGGAAGGGCGAGTCTTTCACAGACTCCCCCCCATCCGTACAGAGGAGAGCCTAGGCCTCCTTGGTGGAATGGGGAAATGGCAACAGGCGAATGGGAACTTTATAAGACGAGGAAGAAGGAGCTCAAATGCGCAACAACGCATGCGAAAAGAGCCTCATGGAGGAACTTCTGCGAAAGCGTCGAATCCTCTACTGATGCCAGCCCGCTTTGCAAGAGTCTAAGATCCTTTTGTGGATTTCTCCATTGTATTCGGAGGTCTGATGGAAGCTGGACTACCTCGATCGGGGAAATGCTCGATCTGCTTCTTGATATCCACTTTCCGGGTATCAGTTCCTTTATGGGTATTGGTGATAATCTGGCTGTTTCATATATGGGCGGCCATCATCCTCTGATTCAGGTATCTTCCGATCAGCTATAGGAGCATTTGAACCTTTCAAATCAGCTGGACCGAAAGGTATTGTTGCGGCTGATATTCACTATGTGAAGGATCTTACCTTATCTTATCTTATTATTGGCTATTGGCTATTTATAATGCTTTCTCGGTGCTCGAAAGGGCATCACACACTGACCCTAAGGACTTTAGACCCATTTTTCTCTATATCAGTTATTCACTTCTATCTGCCTCTTAGCATGCATATACAAGGGGCAGACCGGTAGAGACAGCACTTTACTCGTTAATTGCGCAGGTGGAGAGATCTTTACACGTGCGAGAGTGTACGTTTGCTGTCTTCCATGATATTTAAAGGGCTTTCAATAATGTTTGCCCTAATTCAATGGTCAAAGCTCGACGGAACCTCAGCGTCGATAATGGCTTGGTCGCATTAATCGAAATCCTTCTTAGCTCTCAGCTTGTTACCTCCTCCTTTGGGGACGTACAGTATCAGAGAACGGTCAGCAGGGGTACCCCACAAGGGGGAATCTTGTCTGCGCTTCTCTGGAACCTTGCAGTTAACACACTCCTTACTAGGCTTGACTCCTCTGTCGATAGGATTGTCGCTTACGCGGATGGTATCGCCATTGCAGTGTCTGGCATTTGCCCTCAGACACCGTCGAACAAGCTCAATTATGCACTGAGGACCGTATCTGGGTGTTTCAGGGAGTTTGGACTTGGTGCGAACACTTGTAAAACCGATACAATGCTCTTCACTAGAAGGTATAACATACCTCACTGTTCGTTTCCCAGTGTGAATGGGACAGGCTTAGCTTAAGTCATACTGTTAAATATCTGCGACTTATTCTTGACCCCAAGTTAAGTTGGAGAGCCAACTGCGACGGCTAGCAAGTCGGCTTATGCCACCTAATGCTGCAGAAGGGCTGGATTTATTCAGCGGTTATTGAACCGAATCTTTTGTATAGGGTGGTCTTCTGGTGGACTGCCCTCGATAAGGATTGCAATGTCAGACTCTCTGATAAGATCAGGAGATCTACTGCAATCCAGATTACAGGTGTGTTACGTACCGCCCCTATAAGGATTCTGTTTGTAAAGCTTAGATGGCTTCCTTCGGGGATGCTTGTGAGACAACGGGACAAACTTGTAGTGGTGAGACTGAACGCCCCATCATGTTGCCATATTATCCCCTCGGTACACTCCTCTATTCTATCCGAGAAACCCTTGATAATGGGTGATATCGGGGATTCTGAACTGTACAGGGGATTCCGCGTCATGATGCCTAATATGTAAGATTTTTCTTCTGGCTCGCTCATCCCCAGCGACTCAGTAGATGTCTATACTGACTGTTCCAGACCAGACAAATGGGTGGGTACTGGAATTTTTTCCGAGATGTTCAACCTTGGTGCTTCCCTTCGCCTTTCGAACTACTGCAGAGTGTTTCAGGCCAAATTGATGGCCATTTTTAACGCTGCGTAGTGGGTCTGAAGATAGCCAGGCGGCAATCAGATCTCTTTCGGGTGTGACCTTCAACTCTAATCTCGTCAGGGACTGTCGTGATTCCCTTGTGGAATTATCACGACAGTTTCGTGTAAGCCTCACTTCGGTTCCTGGTCACAGGAAAATCTCGGGTAACTGTGCTGCTGAAAAGCAACCTAGGGCGGGTATACTTCTTCCGGACATTCATCTTCACGTAAGGGTTGATGTGCCTTACCTCTATTAAGCTTGCGATCAAGCGAAGGTCGAAGGTTGGACGCTGAAAGAGCCTGGTGGGAATGTGACTCATGCTTTATTACCAAACTCACCTGGCCCGGGTTGGATATGAAACGTACCAATCAACTGTTCAAACTGGACCGTCCTCCGTTGTGTCCATCCTCACCGGTCATTGCGTAATGGCACAATGACTGCACTTACTTGCAAATGACTTTTTCGTGGATGTGGATTGCTTAAGGAGGAGGAGACCGTGGACCACTTTATCTGCCAGTGTCTGGTGGAAACTTCTCACACTGGAATCACTCCTTCTCGATGGCTTATCAGAACTATCGATCCTTGATATCGGGTCAATAGCCAGATTCATTAGACTGTCGGGCTGATTTCCGACCTAATCTAGGGAACTGCTTCTGTGCGGTGTCTCTGTTTGATCACAAGGACTCTGGTGAATAGAACAGGGACAACTATTCACCACATATACATTTTTCTCGGCTCAAATTTATATTTTTTCGGGACATTCCGGGCTTCTCAGTGAATTATCGTGTTCTACTTGGTTTACATTTAAATTTACAGAACGAGAGATGCCAATGCTTTTCTCAAGTATCAATGCGTAGAATAAAGTTTAGACGAGCCCTCCCATCTTGTTTTCCATTCAAGAATGGCCTAACATATATTTCACCTTGACGCTCCAGGGTTTTCCTTTTACTTGTTATGGGTAACAGTCAATACATTAGCGATCAGATTAATAGGAACAATCTCCTCAATAGCAGTGGTGTTCGTTCATATTACCCAGCTAAAGAATAAAATTCGGTTATTTACTTAATCCCTTCATAAATCTGTATTGCAATTATGATTGCGTGACGAAGAATAATTTCTACCAAAAAACTTCTTCAAATGTACCAATACCAAATATATCGCAAATCTTTTATTACATTTTCTTTTTGTTTAAATGTATCTCATATATATAATGTATGTGTGTTTGTATGTATGTATATTAGTTTATTTGTTCGTTTGTTTGTGCCTTTTAGTTATCTAAACGGCTGAACCGATTTTTTGAAAAATTTAACAGTAACTCCCTGTATTTCTAGAAGGAACTATAAATTCGAGCTAGTCAGTGCCACGACCATATTATTTGCCTATATCTTCAAAATAGTGGCATTGCACGAATAATGGTACCTCTCATAAAAATATACATTGATTTTTGTCTATCTTGAGAATGGTTAAAGCTAAAGTTTCAGAATGACAAATTATTAGTCAAAATTTGGGCGAAACCAGACATGTAGGTAGAGTGCCTTCCACGCAAACTAAATATTGGTTTATATGTATATATTCAGTTGAATAGTGGGTGCAAGGAATTGGATAAGTGGGCATTGGACCTCCTCTACATGAGTGTTGAACAAAACACAGTGGATATAAGCTATATATATAGGTATACTATGTATGTGCTTTTGTTTGCTCACTTGCCCACTTATCCAGTAGACTGATATGGCTATTTTTATTTTACTTTCTTATTAAAAACTTAATAAATTTGAAAAAAATTAAGAATGTCAACAGCTTTCATCGTACTAAACAACAAAAATAACTACAACAAAAAATATGTCTGTGAAATAAGAATATTATTCAATAGCTTGTTAACTTTCAACAGAGTAGGAATATTGTGGATTTTTTATTTGTTTCAAATATTTTAACGAATGCTACAATTTTTTTCTTTTTCCTAAGAAGGGTTGATAGCAGTCTTGATAAATTCATGAATGTTTTTATTTCGTATAAACACCTATTTCTTTACAAGAATTTAATTTCAGTGTATACTCTTATTATAAGTGTGTTTCTCTTTGTGAAGACCACTGTTCTAAAGCCGCTGAACATAGTTGTTTTGTAAGGAAAGTAACGTTATTTTGGCAGTTATATCGGGTGTTCTTTTAAAGGTTTGAGTGACAAGCCTGCTCTATTTGAACCTTGATTCAACAGATGATAGTTGCTTTTTGTTTAGTTTGGTTTGACAGTTCATTATGGATGGACTTACACCAGAGAAACGCTTGCAACTGCTTGCAATTTTTAATCAAAATAATGGTTTTTTTGTCAAACTTTTTGTTTTCCGATTAACCCCTAAATGCATGAATTTGTTTTTCGCTTTAAAAAATTACAAATATATTAATTTCGAGTGGGCCATCTATCGATTTTAAATTGAACCAGCGGTTATTTCGCATCTGGCATTACTTATGTCATTCTATTCTAGCACAAAATTCAGTATATTATCTCCACTGACCGAAATAAATCGACTTACGCTTGAGCATCGTTAGAATTTATGCAAAATTGCAAAAAAAATCAAAAAAATTCAGAAACCACTTTCTCGGATGAAGGTGGGTGCCTTAATAAGCAAAAATTACCACATTTTGGGCTCAGAAAACTCAAACGTGGTCAATGCAACCATTACGGTGAGTGGAGATACCTGTCGCACCATGATAACCAATATTTTTGTGCCAGCTTGGTATTGATGTGAACGATGTTTGTTTCAACAGGATGGTGCAACTTAAACGTTAAACGTTTGATTGCGGTTCAATTGGCCGAAATGGTGATGTCAGTTGACCACCAAGAAGCTGCGATTTGACCGCGTTGGACTATTTTCTGTGGGTCGTCGTTAAAGGCAAGTGTTATGCCGACAAACCTAGAGACAACTGAGCATTTGAAGGCCAACATTCGTGATGCCATTGCCTAAATACGAACCCATACACTCGAAAAAGTTCGCAATAATGATCCGATCGAATGGGGTACTGTGAGGCTTAGTGGAGTCATTGAGCCATATGTCTTAAAAAAGGATGATGGTCAGAATGTCAATATTGAACGGTATAGAGACATGATAAGAAAATTTTTAGTACCTCAATAACCTGGATATTAAACTTGCTGACATGTGGCTGCCACAGAACAGAGCCACATGCCACACAACGTGCGCTACAATCGATTTACCCAACGAAACTTTTGAGTGAAGAGTAATTTCACGTAATGGGGTAATTAAATCGCTACTAAGTTCGTGTGATTTAACCCCATTGGATTATTTGCTTTTAGGTTATGTAACGTCATTTGTCTACATCGATAAACCAGAGACAATTGAACACCTGTAAATCAACATTCGAAAAGTTATTTGCGAGGTACGGCCGCATATGCTGCGATAAGTTTGTGAAAATTAGTTTCCAGATTGCGCATTGTACGAGCCAGCCGTGGCGGCCACATGGCCCAAATTATATTTAAACAGTAATGACATAAAATTTTCTATCCAACAAAGCCCATTTTATTGATTAAAGTGATATCTCTTTGTCTTATTATGGTTTAAACTTGTGTAACTGAAAACACCTGATAATTAGTGTCGGCTTTTAGCCTTGTAGAACGCAACAAAGAAGTCTAAAATACGAAATACAAAGAAGTCTTTACTAAAACAAACTATTATTTTGAGGCCATCAGAAATCTTAGTATTTGAAGGCAATATTATTATTAGTAGGAGGGCGGATTGACATTAAAGCTACCTAGCGCTAGATGGCAGCACAAACACAAAAACTTTTTCTTTCTTAGAAATTACGATCTGTCAAACGTCAGCTATTAAAATTTTAGCCAAATTCACCGATTAGTTTATTTGTTGTAATCGTTTGAAGTAAGCAACTATTGTGTTTCTCGGAAAATGGAAAAAAGTGAATGTCGTGTAGTAATTAAACACTATTATTTGAAAAGCAAAACGGCGAAAGAGGCAGAAGAAAAGTTTGATAAACATTACGGCGAATCCGTCAGATTATATGGTAAAATATTGGGTTGCCGAATTTAAGCGGGGCCGAACAAGCACTGCAACAATACCATCAACAGGTCAAAATACGTGAGATTGCTGAAATGGTAAACATATGATATGAACGTGTGTTCAACATTTTGCGTGAACATTTGCATGTGAAAAAGCTATCGGCAAGATGGGTGCCGCGTTTTCTCAGTGTTGAACAAAAACGAAATTGACAGATCGGTGTTTGGACATGATAAAGCATAATCCTGCTGATTTTTGGCGTGGATTAATAACTGTTGATGAAACATGGGTCCACCACTACACACTGGATCCAAATATCAATCGAAGCAATGGGTGGAAGCTGGTGGAAGTGCTTCGAAGAAGGCGAAGACAGCAAAATCGGCTGGCAAGGTTATGGCCACTGTATTTTGGGATGCACACGGAATATTACTTATCGATTATCTTGAAAAGGGATCCACAATCACAGGAGAGTATTATCGTGCATTATTGGATCAATTGGTTGATGCAATCAAGGAAAAACGACCACATTTAAACAAGAAAAAAGTGCTCTTTCTTCAAGACAACGCACCGGTTCACACAGCATTAGATACGATGCTAAAACTACGAGAAATCCACTTTGAATTGGTTGATCATCCACCTTATAGTCCAGATTTAGCCCCTAGTGACTATTTCCTGTTTTCAAACTTGAAAAGTGGCTCGCAGGAAAAAGATTCATCTCAAACGAAGAAGTGGTTACCGAAACTAATGCGTATTTTGAGGAGTTCCCAAAATCGTATTATTCAGATGGTATAAAAAAGTTGGAAAATCGTTTTACTAAGTGTATTGAGTTAAAAGGAGACTGTGTTGAGAAATGAAAGGTTTTTGAACAGAAAAATGTTTTTTTCCTACTTAAGTAGCTTCAATATCAATCCGCCCTCGTATATACTAATTTTTTTTTTTTTTTAGTACTAAAACTTTAAGCTAAATTTCAGTCTGTAGGCAATAAAAACAAAATAAGTAAAAAATTTAAATAAAAATCTTTTTTTATTTTTTATAACATTAAATTTCTAAACATACGTTTAAAGTTAATTTAAATAAAATTTGAAATTTGTTTATGCTTAAATTTGTTTATGAATAAATTTTATAAATTAGAATTAAATTAAAAACCAAACAAGTGTAAATATATATTACACTTTAAATTTATTATAAACTTATATTTTATAATTCAATTACAAAAAATATCTTTTACACCTGCATAGGAAATAAGAAAATTTTAGCAAAAATCTTAAAAAAAACTTCTCTACTTTCAACTTTTAAATTTAATATTAAAAATCAATTTATTTTACAAGAAAAAAATCAGACGAACAACATGCAGCAGTAAACCAAATTATTAAAAAAAAATATTGAAGCCTAAAGTCAAAGACGTAAATCAAAAATTTGAAAAAAAAAATAAAATTTTTGTCAAACTCATGACCAAAACTCCATTATTTTCCTAAAAACGCACACACACACACAATCAAAGAGCAGAGATCAGAATTGTGGTTAAAATGACACAAACATTTTCTAAATAGTAGTAGACAACAATTACAACTGCTACCGTAGCAACAACAACACTGTAATTGTAGCACTATTAGGATGAGTGAATGAGCATCGGTCAGTATTTTGTGTACAGTCACTATGAAACCTAAAATATCCATTTTTTAACTAAAAGGCATTTTCATTAAGAATTAATTTCAACACCTAAGCACTGCAGAAAGATACAAATATACTTTTTGTTTTAACTGACCACATACATACTCATGAAGATTTTGAATTGACCTCAAATACAATTTAGGTTTTGATTTTGGAAAAGACTTACTATATAATGGGGATAAAAAAATCAAAAATTTTACATATGGAAAACATGATGACTTGACACAAATTTTTTAGCCGAATTTAAATACAATAATAAATACAATCGGCAATAACAGGGTTGATTATTCAAGAAAAACCCGATTAGAATCAGACGTGCCAAGGCACTTAAAACATGCAGTTTGTCGATCAGTTCCACTACTTGTGATGTTGGAACTACATGATAGCAATACAAAGTCATCCATTTAAACATTTCTGCCTTTCTAAAATTCTCTATACTCGCTTGCAATGCAGCATTACATCGAGCGTACGTTCCTTCTACGGTTTTGATATGAGCCCCTTCACTATTATTATTATTGTCATCACACTGACTAGGCACTATTATAGGACACTGCGACCTCTGGGATTTATTTTGACCCTTGCGGTCTATAGCTTGTTCAGCAGTTCTGCTGCCTTTCTAATAAGCACCGGCAGATCTGAAACCGTAATGGTGGATATGTCGAGCAGTGAGGCCCTATGTCTACCTATACATTTCTATCTAAGCCTATCAAGAACCCCACATTTACACAATATGTGTTCCACTGTCTCTGATGCCTGTGAGCATAGCCTCTTCAGATGCGCTCTTAGCCCACAGTGGTCCGTATGAAACTCTGTTAGAAGCCTTAAGTCCTGCCTGCTATACTTTCGAATCTTATTCCTAAGCGAAAGCCTTTGCAACGTATCGTAGCAATATTTGAGCAGTCTAGATGCCCTTAATAGAGCTTGGCTGTCAAACATTACATTAATGGTTTTATTCATGAGTCCACTGTCTAGGTTGATCTCCGCACTTATGGCATTGGCCATGGCCATCTCAGCTTGGAAGACAGTGATTTTCCTAGTAGGATCAACAAGTCACGATTGGGTACATGAACACCAGCACTGATACAGTCATTCATAGGTATACTAGTTCAGATCAAACTCACTCCAAACTAAGGCTCCATTAGACCAACAATCCCTGTCAGAAAATTCAACCCTGAATCTCCTGCCAAAGCACAGATTCAAAGGCATAACATCCAGGACCGAAGATGGTTTTCCGACCACCATGCGTAGAATGGACAGACTTTCTGACGCATTACATCCTTCGCTACAGTCAGTTAGGAATCAAGGTATCTGGCGAAAACTACTGTCAATTAGAAAAATAATTCAGAACTAATTGGAGGGGTAGTGAAGTACTTGTAGCCCAATGACAAACACGAATCCCAATGACAAACACAATTTTTATCACGATTTTGAATTTTAAACAATAAATAAAAGCCTTGATTCCCACAAGATGATCCATTCTAGCAGCCCTCTGGCCTCTCCAAAAGAAAAGAGCATAACATCAATCACAAAAAACATCATAGGTCAGAAAACGCTTCCTCTTGAGAAAAATGGGAAAGAAAAACGGTAGGATTGCAGCAATGACTTTTTGCCAATATACCAAATACACAAATGGTGTGGTTTCTAGGCAACAGTTTGCAGTACCTTTATTTATCCTAAAATTGCTACAGTAGATCTAACACCTCTAGAAGACAAAAACTGATCACAAAGAAACTGAAACAAAGTAAATACCCTTTGTGAAGCCATATTCACCACTGATGACCAATAAATAACAACGAATTTTCAAAAATATAGAAGCGCAGACTATCAACAAACCACAGCTCTTAACAGAGAGATAAGTGCACAGCCATTAAAGAAGTTTGACAACCAATGAACACAGAGGGTACATGCGAAACACAACTACTGAGGAGAATAAACGACAACAAGAATAACATGGGCTGGGTATTACGCAGTGTTGCCAACTTTTTATGAGCAAAACGCGTATACCTCCTACCTGAAAGACGCTAAATAGCGATATATTATTATTTATGTAACCATCTGTAATCAAAACGCGCTGTAAAGAAGCATTAACAGTTTTAAAAGCCGAATATACTGAAGTTGTAATAAAATTCGTTTCAAACTACCATTTTTACAAAGATTTTTCAATAGATTGCACTATTGCTTAAAAAACAAAATTAATAACGATTTAGAACAAAATAAAAACTTAACACTTTTTTTTCATTTTTGGGTTCAGATGTAACATAAAAAAGTACCTATCAGAGCTAGTGTTAGACAAGGTTATGTTCTCTCCCCACTGCTGTTTAACGTTGTCTTCGATTGTGTGCTGCAATATGGTACAATATGGGGACTTAACACAAAGTTGGAAGACCTGTATTATGCATACGACATCTAGCACCTGGACAGTTGGATTCTACACAGGCTGGCTTGCGGATAACCATCTCCAAAACAAAACTTATGCGAATGAACGCCAATTACACAACAATCTTTAAAATTGAAAACAGAAATTTGGGAGATAATAATATTCGGAACAGATTATTTTATACGGATGCAAGTTTTGGAATGCGATTGCGATTGATGTCAATTTCATTCGGACATTTATAAATCGCTGTCTGCGTAGTATTTTGAAAATGTTCTGGCCAGAAACAAGATCAAACCAAGTTGCTGTAGTAAAGGAAATTGTAAGAAGGAAATGGATTGGGCACACTCTGCAGAAACTAAACTACGCCTTAGCAAAACTGGCCATTGAATGGAACTCGCAGAGATGCAGAAGAATCGAAATGTTAGTCATCCCTAGGAAAGATAATTTAATAACTGGAAGCCAGACTAGATAGGCGTAGATGGAAGAACTTTTTATGGTTCTATGAGACCTCTAAAGTATCCAATAATAACAATTTATAAGTTTAGTATTGTAATTAAACAATTAAAATTTCTAGTCTTCGTCTATAAAATATTTAAGTTTTTTCATTTTCATTTGAAAAGTTGGTCCTTGGATTTGAGATACGTTTCAAAAATACTTTTGCTTATTAATTTTTGCACAAATATTATCTGCAATAACGTAATTTTCACAGCATGATGAATTTAGGTCCATAGCTTGTATAAATGAATGAGTTTATTGTATTTATTAACTGTATATTTATTACAAAAAATTGCGCTAATCTAGTGCGTTTTTTTTTTCAAAGCGCTTAAAAGGATAAATGCGACTTTTCGTAACTGAAACGAACTAAATTGGCGACACTGGTAGTACTTTTTTGTTTTCTTTCTTCCTCCGTGTTTGTTTAACGTATTTTTCACTTTTCTTTTAGATATTCATCGAAAATTGAAATAATTATCTTTGTTTATTTAATTAGAAACATAATCTCAATTATGCGCTTGAAGTAACAGTTGCTTCTTATTTTTTTAGAAAATACTACGTCGTATTGTCTCCAAGTCAAAGAATGCTGTACTCCATTTGCAACATTGACTATACTGTAACTTCACTTAGAAACAATAGCCTTTCTTTACCATTTAAGTGTAAACAAACCAAAATCTTCCAAATGTCGTGCCCAATAATAAGGCGTGAACACAAGAGATAAGATCAAAAAGATCAATCCAAAATACCAAATTTAATCCTTAAAGGATTTTTTTTCTCCCCAATGTAGCAAAGGACTACGCCAAAGGTTTTAAACAATTTTGTAGAATTGAATTTAAAATAAGAGGTGGCATGATGTAGTAAAGGGTCCCTCAAATATTATTTCTTTTTAAATGCTGTAAAAAAAACTACTGAATATTTTCTCAAATTTCTTTTTTATTTGAAAGTACAATCCTTCCGGTTAATAATGGAAAATAATTTCATTCAAATGGCTGCCTCGGCTGGTCATGCAGTAGCCTACACGATCGGTCCAATTTTTAAGCACATTATTGATTGTGTGCAGCTGTATTTCACCAATGGCTTCACAAATATTGTCCTTTAAAGCGCCAATTGTCTCTGGATTATTGGCGTAACACTTATCTTTGACTGCACTCCACAAATAATAGTCCAACGGTGTCAAATCGCATCTCCGAGGTGGCCAAACGACATCAGCTCTGCGGCTGGTAATGCGATCTTCAAAAATAGGGCGCAAAACATCGAGTGTAGCTTCGGCTGTATGGCACGTAGCGCCATCCTGTTGAAACCAAATGTTGCTAATATCCTAAATCAAAAAGAGCTTCATCTGAAAAGATGATTTTTTTTGGCAAAATCAGCATCTTCTGTAAGTCGATCGATCAAAGTAATGTCGCAATATTTCCCAGCGTTGTTCAAGCGTATACACAACCATATTCGTTCAGCGGAAGGATAAAACTAATTATCTGTTAAATCAGACATGAGCTAAGTGTTACTCTTCATGAAATAAACACTAGTTGAAAAAAAACCTCAGATGGTGGACCCGATAGTTAGAGCGCAGGCATACAACCTAAGGAGAGGACGTGACAAAAAATAATTAATTGTGGTTTCGAGTATATAATAAAGAGACTTCAACTTCCATCCAGACAAGAAGCCCTCCTGACTATTCGGGTTACTGGGAAAAAATTACAATGCTAAGTAAGGATCACCACCACTATACACAATAATATGGCGGCTAGCTACAGTAGATAAATCATCTACTTAGCTTGAAAGTCAATTTAATTACTGAAATTGAAACAAAGTAATGGATGGATGCGGAAAGCCAATAAAACAAATATAGTCAGAGTTAGTCCTTCAAAAAGAAATTTTTTATTTTAAAGCTTATTCCCTATTGATAGCTACTCACCACCTTATATTTCTCTTTTTGAAAGCATTTAGATTTCATTTAAAACAACTTAAAATAGTTTATTTAGCATTTAATACTTCAACAAGTGTTTCAAAAAAACTATTCGAACACAAAAAATCCAAAAAATCAAGTGACTCTCCTGTAAAGACAAAAAATAAGGAAAAACACAGCACCATCAACAAGAAAATGAAAAAATCCTTTCGGTAAAACTGTTGCTCCCAGTGCATAAAAAGATGAAACGAAACCAACCCAATAAGTGAAAATACATGTTGTTAACCGAAACGCAAACACCATACCGAACCATGTACTACAGCAAGGGGACTGAGTATTATTGACACTTTCTCTATACCCTACTAGCCAGTCTGTTATCAATGCAAAAAAAATATATATAAAAAACTCCTTTGAATTTAAGTAAAAATCTATGGCATACGAGTAAGTACCTTTTAAATTCATCCTTTGTTTTTAATGAAAATGTGACTTTATCGAAAGGGTTACATACAACACAGAGACAAGTCAACACTGTTTTTGTATGGATGTAAGTGCAATACCAACATTGTGCCACAAAATTTGAGAGGCAATAATTTTGTTTCTATTTTTGTACCCTACAGCAAAATAGGTGTGTTTATATATAGTTTGTAACACCCTTGAAAGTAAAGAATTCAAATTTACCTCAATTGCAGAATCGTTTTTTTCAAACATTCTGTCCCGTCCTGTCCTATCCTGCTAAATGTTCGCTAAACTTTATGACAATAGCTAACCAAGACGCTGACGATTTCGACTTCACAAAGTATTAAGCATAAATTTTCGCATAATAAGAACGAACTATGATCTGTGCCATATTACCCACGTACCACCGGCTATAACCAGGATATCGCCAGACGACATAACCAGAATGTTTATGAATGAAAAGTCAGAACCCATACATAAGGCAGTTCGATCTGCCAGATTGTTGGATAGGCCCCCTTCTGGGAGCTTCGTGGTGACTCTGGTTTAGAACTAAAGCGCAGGCAGAGCGAGAGCTCGGTGTGGTGTTGAATCTCCTCAACCGGGTGCTGTGACCTATATCACAGCAGGAGTTTAGATAGTCTCCAACTACTCACCAAGGTGAGAGGGTTATGAGTGTCCTAAACACGACTTCTAATTAGTACTCACTTGTGATATTCACTTGTGGATATCAAAGGTGGGGCGTTGGTGGACGCATTGTATTCACTCGTACCATTGTGGCACCGTGGGGTATGCCGCACGACGAAGTCTCACGTATACCCAGATGATACTTACACCAACCAGCCAGAATCTTTACCACTACACACAACTTGATTACTGAAATTGAAACGAAGTAATGGATGATTTGTGGAAAGCAAATATTCCTAGAGAAGTGACGGAACGGAGAAAAAACAAAGACTTTAGAGAGTGGCATGGTGAGCAGCTAAAGTGTGTTAAAAGCGCAGAGAGGACAAAAACATTTTATCATGGTTTGCAAATTGAATTAATTGATCAATTCGAAAAACTAATTGAACTCCCCTCAACTGAAAAAGGATAAAAATTATGAACTTCACAGGAAAGTCAGTCGTTGTTGCTAGGCAACAGATCGTTGTTGCTAGGTAACGACAGATAGCGCAGCAAGTCTATGATTTTAGGACTTTCTACAATAAACCAATCACCTATTTAGCTGGAAAACGAAAGCTGATGAAGAATATTTAATAAGGCAAAGTAATGAGATGCTTTGTGGAAGCCATATGCTTCTAAGTTGGGTAAATCCCCTGCTAATGTATAAATATAACTTGAAAGTCGTACTTAAAATTTCGTTTATTAAGTAGAAAACCTTTTGTAACCAAATATTGTAGAAACTTTGTAAACCTTTTTGTAAAACTTTTTAATATAGGGTTTCCAATAGTCGTTCTTAACTTAAATTGAAATGTTTTGTTTTTTTCTGTTTGTTTTTTTTCCTAATTTTTGTCCCACTTCCCTTAATTTTTGTGTTAGACTTGCTATGACTGTTTTGTAATAACCGACCAAGTAATGTTTGCTACTAAACACGAGGTCTATTGCCAATACAAACAATTATTAAAGATACAAACGCACACACACAACCGAAATAAAAGTCAGAATAACATTCTACACCTACGCATACACACATGAAGATGCAAACGCTGCAAATGTTCAACAAATTGCGAAAATGAAGAGTCACAAGTATTTTCCGGTAGAGAAAATTGTTCATTACGGTACTTCATATCCGGTTGCAACAGAATTAGAAAGTTTTCCTTTTTCTCCCTGTTTTTTGTTGCTGGCAAACATTCAACATCATCACCATCACCATCGGCATTGACAACATCATGCTAAAATAGTAGTAAGTAGTACATCATGCAATAGAATGGTTGGTTCTACATTTCATGTTTGGCTTGGTTGGAGTAAATTATTATGAGGGGAGGGTCCCATCCGTACGATAAATTTACTCCTTTTTAAATAATTTTAACGGCAACATTTGGAGTAGCAGAGAAGTAGTTGAAAATAAATTGTAAAATGATCGGAAGATGAAATATTTTACCAAAAATTGTGTTTTTTTTTTCTCATTGAAAATGAAATGAAACATGAGGAGTTATATTTGAAGCATTTTAATGAATTATGTAAAAATGTTTAACACTAAGGAAAACTTAATCGAGTAAAAACATGTCTAACGCTCTTAAAATTTTTGCTTGTTTCAAAGATAGCTTTCCGTCTGAAAAATCTGTGTTTTTTGGATACGTAATCTAATAAAAGCTCTGAATTATCTTTGCCGGTAGTTGTAACATCCTCTTCATTGTAAAAAACTCTGACTATTACCTCTTTAAGTGGAAGTGTTTACATGGCTGCGTTTACAGTCCAGTAGTAGCAATTGCGGCATCCATTTCCTACAGAATACTAAGAAAGTTAGATGGAGTGAAGTATTTCCTACACCGTTTCAAAAAAACCGAGACACTTGAAAGCTTCTTTTGACATGCGACAAATGTGATCATTTCACCGAATGTCACAGTGAATTCTCATCTTCAGAACGACACCGCATCACCTCGTCTGTGTATTAGAAAACAAGAATGGGTTTTGCGCCACAGTCATTCATATTCCAACTTTCCACCCCAATGAAAAATATTGTTGTCATCTGCGGAAGACTAAGAAAGATAGGACTGGAAGTGAGAAAGAGAAAAACAGAGCCTTGTGGCATCCTTGAATTGAACCTGAACTCGTCAGATAAGATGCCATCTATAACCACTCTTATAGAACGATCTTTAAAAAAACCGATATAAATCGAGAGAAGTGACTAAAGACCCTAAAACTGATTATCTACACTCTTCATAATCTAGATGAATGCCGAACAAACTTGTTGGGCGGTAGTTTTCAGAGTTATAGATTGGCGTTAATTTAGCAACCGGCGCAAAATGACGCACTAAAAAGGTTAGCTTATAGACTCGCAAGAGTTGAAGAACACTGTTTCAGGATCAGTACCATGTATACCATCCGACCTAAAAGACTTGTTAACGTTGAGATTTCCAAAATCCTTTTTATTCCACGAGCTTTCACTGATAACCTTTCGAGTGCGGGTAGTGGTTGAATGATCTCAAAAAATTTTTGCAAATACTTCAGCCAAATATGGTTTGCCTTTTCAATCGGTTTCGGTACATTAATAAAACTGGGAATATAAGTTGATTTAAAGTTATTCAAATTGTCTATATAAAATGATGACAGAGAAGTGTAGTGGTTAAAGTATTCACCTACAAAATCAAGTATCCTGGAGATGTCAAAAAAACTTCTCATCGCCCCTGAAAAAAGAGTAACAGGAACTAGTAAAACATTATAGAAAGGTCAGGCAATAAAAGGCAGAAGTCTTGATAAGCAAAGACTCCTCACCACTAAAGCAAATAGACAGAGGGTGTCGTTTCCATGCAACGACATATGGCAGAACTATCCTCCATCCCAAACCTATAACTGTAGACCAATCATCTGGTTAGCTGAAGACAAATTACATAACAAATGATTACAAAGAAACTAAAAGAAGACAAGCAATCATGCTTTGTGAAAGCCATATGCTCCCGAAAAGAATAAAAGAAGTCTCACAAGTAAATTAAATAGGCTAAGATGTTATTATGTTATTATTTATCAGCCCAGTTTTGTAAACTCCCTGGGAAATAAATTCTCTGGGAATACATTTTTCCCAGTTATAAAATCCTCACACTCCAAACAGACAGGGATAAGGAATTTCGATTTTCAAGTTACAATTTTTTTATGCTTCATATGATATTGAAAGTTTATTAAAATGGCATCTCTGAATATATGTGATGAAAATTCAAATAATTTTTTTCTCTATGTAATGTGTTATAAGTCCGTCATGCGAACCAACTAAACTGATTTTGTTGAACACAGAACCAGCTAATGAAAGTCCTATAAAATGTTTTTCCTAAATTAAGACGGGGAGAGGTTAAAATCAGGAGAAAACGGCGGGCATCCTGTATTATAAAGTTATCTCCATAGGGAAATGGAAAGTAATATTTATTTAAAACTGCTTTTCTTGTACTACTAATTTGATACGGCCTAATAAAGGGTCCGCCATCTTACGTTTTTTTTTCAACCAGTGCTTATTTCGTGAATGGTAACACTTAGCTCATGTCTGATTTGACAGATAATTAGTTTTATCCTTCCATTAAACGAATATGGTTGTGTATACTCTTGAACAAAATCATAGTAATGTTGCATAATATGTATTCATCTTTTCAGATGAAGCTCATTTTGATCTTGGCGGGTATGCAAACAAACAAAATTGTCACATTTGGGACACAGAAAACCCGCACGCATATATTGAAAAGCCGATACACCCAAGACGAGTCACTGTTTAGTGCGGATTTGGTCCAGAGGCATAATTCGAAAATGAGCAAGGAGTGGCCGTTACATTCAATGGCGTTTGTTATCGGGCCATGTTGAACAAATTTTTGTTCACAAAAATTGAAGAGGAGGATATTAGCAACATTTGGTTTCAACAGGACGGCACTACGTGCCACGCAGCCAAAGCTACACTCGTTGTTTTGCGCCCTGTTTTTGAAGATCGCATTATCAGCCGCTGAGCTGACGTCGTTTAGCCACCTCGGAGCTGCGATTTGACACCGTTGGACTATTATTTGTGGGGTGCCGTCAAAGATAAGTGTTACGCCAACGAGCCAGAGACAATTGACGCTTTAAAGGACAATATTCGTAAAGCCATTGGTGAAATACAGCTGCACACAATCGATAATGTGCTTAAAAATTTTACCGATCGAGTAGGCTACTGCATGGCCAGCCGCGGCAGCCATTTGAATAAAATTATTTTCCATTATTAACCGGAAGGATTGTTCTTTCAAATAAAAGAAAGAAATTTGAGAAAATATTCAGTAGTTTTTTTTATAGCATTTTCAAAAAAAAAAATTATTTGGCGGACCCTTTGCAAAAATATCATTTCATGTAATGTACTCTTGAACTTCTCTAACAAAGTCGGTAGTTTTGCAAATAGAAAGTTAAAAATGTTTAATGACGTTTGTTTTAATTCGCTGTACCCAGTCAATTCTTATTCAAAATTGGGCTGTATGTGTTACGGTACGACAGCCTATGATTTTATATCTGTTACAAAATAAGTCATTATGGTAATGATATTACGAGTACTTTCGTCTTCTCTTTTTTAATTTGTTCACCTCAATTAAATGACACCACAAAATTGGCTCATAAATATCAATCAAAATAAAAATTTCGTTTTTGGCTCCTATTTCATTTTCAGTTATTATTTGAATTTTGTTCGTGTTTATAAATTAAAATATTTCGTTCAACTAATTTAAAGCAAATACTTGACCAAGCAAATTAGCTTAAATAATACGCTCGTCCTTTCCTAAAAATGTAAACCAGTAAATAATAAATAAATACGAGCAGCAATTATTATTCTGTTTTTTTTTTAACATTGCAGCACATTCTATTGTAAATAACCCACTCTGTCAGCATTTAGTTTATTTAATTCATTCTATTCTATTTCATTCAATTTCATTTTATTCTGCGCAGTTGTTTCATAATTTTATAAACATATTGCTGATGACGATGATGCTGCTACAATTGTTGTTTGCAAAAACAGCCGTCAATCATATGCATTTTGTTAAATGTTAACCCATTTCGTATTTAAAACAAAACATTCTCCATTATGGGTATTGCTGGCTTAGCCAGCACTAATTTGGAAAACAAAAAAAGAACAGCTGAGCAGCACAGAGTGGATAAATTTATTTTCATGAAATTTACATAAATTCTGAATTGGACTGGAATACATGAATACCCATGTACGAAATATATCCCCACAATATATAAACTAATTGACTTAATGTAGTGTTGCGTTGTGTTGTATTGTGTCGGTTAGTTGCAATAATATCGTCAAGGTATGGGCGGTGGATGCCACTGTTGTTAAATTTCAAAAAAAAGGACTCGTGTGGCAAGTTGAAAAATATTCAAATTAACGTAATAAATCTAATTACAATTGGGAATTACAAGTTGATAAAATGTAAAATGTTTTCACCAGGATTATTTATCCTGTTTTTTTTTCAGTTTTGTTTTCTCTTTTTTTTTTGGCTGTGTTGTCACTGCATGTATACCAAAACACTGTCTGTACTGCGGCGATGGTAATGGTAACAACAGATTTGTTTTTCTGGCTAAATGGATTAGGCAAAGATTTGTTGGAATTTAAACATTAAAAAGAAATTGAAAATAAAATAAGAGGCGACTTACATTGACTATAAAATGCTCTACACAATAATTAAAAGCAGGCACAAATAAAGCTCTGTTCAGACTATTATCAGATTTAACAATATTGCTAGATCTAGCAGTTTGCTGACATTGACCAGACAATAAAACATTGCCACCACAATGTAAGTTGCCACCTCTCACAGTTGCAGGACATTTGTCAAAAAATCTGGCAATCCATTGAGCATATTGTTACGAAAATGAAAACACTTAAAAAGGTACACCAACGTTTAAAGCTATAAACTTTATTATGAAAGTTATTCTATTGGTTTGTTTCAAGGCTGTATTTATTTTAACAGTGCTGCCAATACGACTATAAGTCCGATATTACATTCAACTCTTAACGAAAACTGAATCTAGAACATTCCAAGCTAATGTTAAATTACTATAAAAGGCGCCGCATTCTGCTTAGTCAGTCAGTTATAATTAACAGTCGCAGAGTAAAGTCGTACTAAAAGTTGAGTACTGAATAAATGTATTAAGCGGAAGTTAAATAATTCGTGCCAAGGAAGAACTCAAACGTTTTAAAAAGATTACAACGTAACAAAATATTTCTTCTGACAATGACGTCGTTGTCAGATGTTAAAGAATACGAGCATCTGACCATCTGACAATGATGAAAGACAAAAATTGTAATTTCACACGGTTGTAAGACATTTTCTGTATATTTTTTTAACAATATTGTTAGATTCGACAACCGTCTAAACAGAGCTTCAGAGAAAGAAAGATTTAATGAAACATCTTTGAAGGCAAAATATTGAAAATCTTTACAATTTATAAAAAAGAGCACGAAAGCCTTTATTAGTGTTTCATTCTATTTTTTACATATGCAAAAGACTTAGAGGGCAATTTTTCTGCCAGACAAAAAACGCCATACTTATGCGGTTGTTAGTCCTTTAATACATTTTAAGATTGATGCAAAACTGAACATTTTTAAGGTACTTATAGTACTTACACTTTCACAAAATACCATCACCAGATGATGGTGGTGTAGGGTGTAAAAATTCGATCAAAAAATTTCTCTGCCTGTTTTTATTTATGCAAATTTGTTAAATGATATTAAAACGGCAAAAATCTGTTTCTTTTTTCTTCATCTGCAAAGCTGTTAGTGTGAAAGTCTACACTTGTTAATTTGTACAGCAACAACAACATAAAAAAATGAAAATTTAATTATTTTTTCCAAATATTATATATACCCTATACAAAAAAATGTGGTAGAAATAGCTTAGATTTCTGGTGACCAAGAAGAAATGAATTTTTGCTGTGTGCGTTGATAAGAAAACCTAAAGAGATTAACAACAAACAAACAATTTAAAAGCAAAGCTACACACGTCTGCTCTCATTGAGATCTATTCCACAACTAAATAATATTTGTTGCTTTATTTATTATCTGCCCATTTTCATTCGGTTGTATACAGCGTTGCCAGAATGATGATTTTATCATATATTTTTGATGATTTTTTACCAAAATATGATTTGATGATTTTTAATATCAAATGATGATTTTTTTTAGTTGAAATAAAATATAATTTTTCTAAAAAAAAAAATTATAAAACAATCAAGAGTTAATTATTAAAACGAAAAAATTTGGTGTCAATCAACATGTAGTTTATTGTTTTGTTTGCTATGTAACCTGTGACTAATCTACATAAAAATGTGTCGGAAACAATGCGCATTGGGAAGTATCTTAAATAGCATTTTTTAAGGAATATGTTGGATAAAAAACGTATTTTATAAAGTTTCATACATTAAAACATAAAAATGTATTAGTGTTTGGTACGAAACGGTAACACTGCAAACATAGTGTTGTATGCTTTTATATATTAGATGAAAACAGTGTGAAAACTATAAAATAAATGAATTTAAAAATGAAATGATTTGATGTGATTTTAACGATTTTGTTTAAAAAGAGCTTCCACGTCTTGACCTTATCATATAGAGAATTTAATCTTTTGTTTTATATATGAAATTAATCATTAAAATGAGTAAATTGTAATACAGAGTATTACATAGTCTGCCTTAACCTACTATAGGTTTTTTTATTTTGTAACAGAAAACAAAAAAAATTATTAATAAATAAATCCAATATGAATATTTAATTTGATAAATATTATTTTGTTTCGGTGTGTGTTTGTGTGTGTATAAAATTGTCAATATGTGTAAATTTTAACACATATACAACAAAAATTTAATAAAAATGTGTCTGAGTGTGTGTACAAAAATATTTTAGTATGTAAATAATTTTTTGACAAATATTTTAAATTAAAAAATATTAAAGTAAATATGCTTAATAAACTCGATCTCATTTTACTCAAATTTCATTGAAATCAGTTGCCGAAATAATTGATATGCACAGTGGTTAGGATTTGTAAAGAAATATATTTTTAATACAAAAAAATGTGCCTTGAAAAACGACTTCTACTTAAATGTCAATAAATAAATTGGTTCTGCATAAAATGTAAGCAAAATATGCACTGAAAAAAAATTCATTGATAAGGGAAATGTATGTACATATATGTATATTCCCGGTAGCGTACGTCATAGTGAATCATCGTGAGAAGCGCTGACAATGGTGAATCATCGATGATTGACGATGAATTTTCTTTGGTGGCATATATGGCTTTTTAAACTAATTGTCCAAATTGTCATAGATGACAAAAGTTGATTTTGTCTTGCAGGCGCCTGTGTATTAGTGAGTCCCAACAGACAATATCATCGAGAATCATTAGTGATTTACTTGTAGCGGAGAGGTGTGACAGACAAAATCCTGCATCGCTCAGTATATAGGGGAGTCACAGCAGACACTATCGGTAAATTTCAGCGTGAAGTTGAATCATGACAGACAACGTCACTAAATCTGAGCATAAAGTCGACTCATAAGAGACAATGTCGCTAAATCTCAGCTTTCTTTAGTATAGGGTGGGCGATTTAAAAGTTTAAATTTAAAAATGCAATAAAACAAAAACGGTTTAATATTTTGTCAAATTTATATTTTTGCTGTGAAGTACAATTGTTCCGGTTAGAAATGAAATATAATTTCATGCATATGGCTGCCGCCCCATTCGGTCGGACCAATTTGCGGAAACTTTTTCGAGCATACGGGGCCGTATCTCAGCAAAGGCATCACGAATGTTGGTCTTCAAATGCTTAATTGTCTCAGGTTTGTCGTAGCTTCTTGGGGGCCAACTGACATTACCATTTCAGCTAATTAAACGGCCATCAAATGTTTGACGCAATAAATCGTTTGAAACCAAACCTCGTTCACATCAATACCATGAAGAGCGGGCATCAAAAAATCGGTTATCATGAAGCGATAGGTGTCTCCATTGACAAGCCGCACCACACAGTCACTCGTAATTGGTGCATTGGCTTCTGTAAGATCAAGTTTGGGTTTTCTGAGCACCAAGTGCGACAATATGCTTATTAACTTACCCACCAAGATGAAAATGAGCTTCATCCGAAAAGATGATTTATTTAATTTTTTTTCAATTTTCGACCAAAATTGTCTTTGTTTTGGAAATAAATTTCCAATAAATCCCAACGTTGCTCAAGCGTAAATCAATTCATTTCATTTAGTGAAGATAATATACCGAATTTTGTGACAGAATAGAATGACATAAGTATTGCCATATTCGAAATAATCGCTGGTTCAAATTTAAACCGATAGATGGCCCACCAGATATAATGATATTCAATAACGCTATCATTCATAACACCCTTTGTTTGTGTCATTGTCACTAGGATTAATCAAAGATATTTTTCATTTGTGATAATATCATACGAATTTCCACTTGATACTGACATTGTGACAATGATGCTTCGATGAAAATATCATTGCGACAATGACAAATTCACCACCGGGTTATATTGTGTAATAACAGATATATGACACTAGTTTCTCAGTTTTTTTTTTATTTTATTATTGGTTCGATTATAAATGGCAACTGAATCTCAGCTGCGTTGAAGCAAGAAGCAACTATTGAAAGAACAAATAAGCTATTTGTGGTAGTGAAGTGTGATCATTAAAAGATATGTAAATAGAATCGAAGCTAACTATCATAATGGTATACACAAGTCAATAATAAAGTTATTAAAAGAGATTAACTTAAATACCCAATTTTATTATACACTCATACCTCTTCATACGGCATTTCGAATTACGGAACACATTCGTTTTAGGGAGCAAATAACCTCGCTATACTGCTAAAAAGCCATGGATTCTAATTCTCAAGCATCATATAAACAAATCGCCTTTCATTACTCTTTACAATGACCACATTATTTCTCTGAATGTATATACAGTTAAAGAATTTTTAATTACATACATTCAACACAATTTTCCAATACTTATTTTATATTCATTTTAAACACTCGAGCAAAAGACATCACAGAACAAGTTTTCATCTCGTACATGAATATGAATATTTTCTAACAAAATGCTGCTCGTAAATATACCTTTAATTGTGTATTAATGTGTGTTTGTGTATGTCATGTCATGTCATCTTTTTGTCTTAATGTCCGTCTCTTTTAAACTTTTGTCTGTCCATGTGTGTGTCTGCAATGAATTTTAATGCCATAAATGTCTTAACACATTAAAAAAGAGCAAAACATCGTCATCATCAGCAGTACCAACAACAACTTAAACTAATAAGACTAACACCAAACATTAATAGCAACAACAACAATTACAACAAAAATCTAAAATGAAATTCTAACTGTTGCAATTTCAACACGTTCTGTATTAAGACAAAAGGTGTAAATTGCCAAAAGCTCATTTTATGCCAATAAAATACCAGGAAACTAGAGAACTCTTAATAACCAAACTCTCTCTTACTCTACTCCTTGGACTGACAAACTCTGATGGACTTATCAAAGAAGGTTGTTTGTGTAGTTATTGTTGTTGTTGTTGGATGGCTGATGACTGGATAATTATTGCTGAAATCTTCTTTTACGCTCTTTCTCTCCCTTTCTTAATAAAGAAGTCAAGTGAGGACAATGTTAGTTTGTGCGTCTAAACATGTAAAGGATTTAAAGTGTTACTTGCCGAAATAGTAGTAAAAGGAAATGAATGGTTGGTTGCGAGGTCTACATACTTGTAACTTTATCTGTTTTGTTACACATTTTATCTCCAGTTTTGACCGTAAATGTCTTTAAATTTAAAAATCGAATAATATTTTTGTATTTTATTGAAACTGCAACCGTGAAAGGTTAAAAGCAAGTAAAATTGCTCCTTCCAAATTTTTGGAGATCGTGCTTAAGCTAAGAGAATTTATCGTAAATAGTTAGATCAGTTAAAAAATAGTATATTAGATGCATATTCCTACAAACAAAAATAAAAGTCGGAAGGAAGATGAACTATTTGAAATAAGAAAAATGTCTAAAAAGTCTAATGGCATTTTCTGTTTTAGAAAAAAGTTGCCTTTTTAAAAACAAGATTTAGATTTGTTTATTATCTAAATCTACTTTTTATGTTGCCTTATCCTCTCTGTTTAAGACACTGAAGAGAACTACACGCTCTTGCGGTTTACACGCTCTTGACTCCTCTGGTGATAGAATTGTTTCCTATGCGGATGATGTGGCCATCGCATCCACTGTCGAACAAGCTCAATTTTGTCCTGGGAATTGTATTTGCTTGGTGTGGGGAGTTGGGACTTAGTGTGAACCCTTGTAAGACAGATACAATGCTCTTCACTAAAAAATATAAGGTACCTCGCTTTACACTGCCCAGTGTGGATGAGACCGAGCTTAGTCTGAGTCCAACCGTAAAATACCTAAGCCTTATTCTTAACCCTATGTACAGCCTACTGCTGTAGGGGAGCAGTGGGTGCTAGATAGGCTCTCAGACCTAGCGTAATTCACTGGATCTATTCGTCGGTTATTGAACCTAATATAAGTGGTGGTATGGAGTGGTCTTTTGATGGACAGTCTTCGATAAACATTACAACATCAGGCTTCTGGATAAGGTCAGAAGGTGTGCCGCAATTCAGATTACAGGGGTGTTGCATACTACCCCTACAAAGTCCTTTTTGACACGCTTGGTTGGCTTCCTACCAGAATTCTCACCAGACAACAGGCTAAACTTGTAGCGGTGAGACTAATTGCCTTATCACGGTGGCGTTTTATCCCCTCGGGACACTCTTAAATTCTATCTGAGGAACCCCGAGTTCTGGATGATATTGACTATGTCCCATCCGGACCGGTGCTGGATGGAGGATTTCATTCCGTTTTCCCTAGCAGAGATGACTAGACTTCTGCGAAATTTTTTCTGAAAAGCTCAATCTAAGGGTGTCTCCCCCATTTACGGATTATTGCAGCGTGTTCCGGGCTGAAGTGATGCTATCTACCATGCTACAGTATTGATTCCGAGAGGCGGTGGTCACACTACTGATATGTATATGCATACTCTTTGATAGCCAAGCTTACATTAGATCTCTTTCCGGTTCCACTTTCAGCTCCAAGCTCGTAAGGTACTGTCGTGATTCCCTCATTTGGGTCCCTGGCCACAGAGACATTCCGGGTAAATGTATATCTAATGAGTTTGCTAAGTTGGGTACACTCCTTTTCTTCAGCCACCTACATACCTGTAAGGATTGGGATACCGCTATCCTCTGTTATGCTGTCTATTAGACAGAACGCTGACAGATCCTGGGCAGAGGGTGAATATTGCTTTATTGCTAGACTCACCTGGCCCAGATTGGATGGTAGGTGCACTAATCAGCTATTTAAACTAGATCGAGAGAGCATCTCCTCTTCACGGGGCATTGCATTATGGGTAGACACGCGCAAAGGCTGCGCCTACTGGTGAATGATTTCTGTCGATATTGTAGATCGATTGAAAAAGAGGAGAGTGTGGCCCACTTCATTTGCCTGTATCCGTCTCTAGCAAAACGTACTTGGCTTACCCTTTCTTGGTAGTCTATCAGAACTATCAACCACCGATGTTAGGCTAACACCCAGATTCATTAAACTGTCGGGCAATTTTCCGACGTGATTGTCGGAAATATGCTTTTATGTGAGGCCTCTGGATGATCGTCAAGATCGGTTAATCAGGACTTTGTGGCTAGCACAGGGGCTTAGCTTCGTGTGTGGTATCACAACGGGCCGCTATGTGTGCCTTGACTAAACGAGACTGCCACTCCCTCCTTACCTACCTTCTCAAAATGTTGCAGTTTTTCTTTTAAAAACCAATAGTTTTTCTATAAAAAATATTAAAAAAATTAAAATATGATCGCCAAAAATACAAAAGCTTATACGTAATGTCAAGGAGCAACGAAAAGTGCAACAAATTCACTGCGTGATTTTTTGAGAGCAAATTTTTCACTTTAGGAGGCAAAATCAGTTAAGGCCAAAAAAGTACTTTTTTGCCGAAAAGGCAACGCCATAAGATTCGTCGAAAAGAACTTTTGCATGTTTGAAATGCACTATCAATACCCATTTATCCAATCCTCTCCATTTTTGTTGTTCTCCGGGGTTTAAAAAATTCATATTTAGTAGGAATGGAAAGTGCTACATCCATTTATCCAATCTCGTCCAGTTACTAGCTGATGATATGTATTATACCCGACATTGTTTGAATCAAATTTATAAAGTTCTACTATTGGCGTTCGCAAGATATACAAAAATTTATATTTGGTTTATATGAGAGGGACCACGCCCATTTGTGCAATTCCACAAACTTTTACCTGATGATGATGTCATTCAGATAAAATTCTGAAACTTTAGCTTTAACTGTTTTCAAGATGTAATGAAATCAATATTTAGTTTCTATAGGAAGTACCACGACCACTTGTCCAATTCAGCCCACTTTTTGACTAATGATTTGGGTCAGATTTAGAGACACTTTCTGTTACCATTTGAGGATATAGACAAATAAATATATAATTTTTATGGGTGTGGGAACGCCCAGCTGGAATTTTTGAAATTTTTATAGCCTATAGTTGGTTCCAGACATACAGAAAGATACCGTAAAAAATTCAGTTCAAAAAATCGGTTCAGCCGTTTAGCTGTGTACAAAACACAAACAAACAAACATACACAGAGAGAAAAAACACATTTTAAAATCGAAGTGGATCGTTGTTGAATTAAAAAAATAAAAATTAAAAATGTTGTAACTTCGATTTATTTTACGGTAATTTAACGGTAAACAACTTTGAAAGTAGCTGAAACCATGTTAAATTAACGCATTCATCTTAAAAAAAATGTTTTTGTTAATTTGAAAATGTTCAACATTAAATTCAACACAAAAATGTTAGATTTCTGAATTAGTTTATTATCAAAGACAACAACCGCAAGTAGAAAATGTTTCAATGTTGATTTTAAAATTCCAAAACATTAATTTAAAGGCGTACGTTTTTAAATTAAAAAAAGTATGTTTTCGACTCAAGGTGAAAACACTTTTGAAATTAGAATGGAAGTTCTTGAATATATTTTAATGGTGAAACAACATTAAATTAACATTGGCCTATGCTTAAATTCAAAATTTTTGTAAAAAAATTATTATTATTTTTGGTGATACTGAAATCTCAAAAAGTCCAATAAAAAAATGAATATCTTTTAATTTATTAATTTATTAATACTGTACCCGATATTATAATATTCACATTCCTAAGGGTTCTGCTGTTATTTCAAGAGCAACTGAGTTCTCGATTCCTTCATCTTGAGCCATAACCATAGATATCCTGCAATTGCCCCTAATACTTTATGCGCTTTCGGATTTTACCAAGACCCATTCCTTTGCCTTTCTGAAGAAATAGCCCATTGGTCATTGGTCGTTCTCCCAATGTGGTCTTGTTAGCTCGCTGGCAACTTTGTTTCCGCTGATTCATAATGTTTCATAACCCTCCTAACGGCAATCCTACCGCGTTTCTAAGTCTCTCTGTCCCACCAGATCTGGCTGCCTACCTACTGTTACCTTTTTCCGTAATACAATATTCTAAGCTCTAACTTGACTAGCCCTAAGAATAGCCACTTTTTTAGCCTGAAAATATACTGATATAAATATATACTTATGTAAAATTTTTTAACTAAATTTTTTTTAACTGAAGTACTTTCTTTCCACTATATCGTCTACCAAATACATATAGAAATGCAGTTTGATGAAATTTATGTATTTTATCTACTTATCTATTTTATATACAATACTTCGAAAAATGTTATTGTAAATTATTTATTCCGAATACAAATTTTTAGACAAATTTATTGTATTTTGAATTAAAAACATTAAAGTAAATATAGGGTTTGGAACTGTAGTACTACAGTAGTATTAATAATCCAACGTTGAAAGAGCTTGATTCAAATATTCTACACCTATAAAGTAAAAATGTGCTATGTTGATTTGAATAGTTTCAACTTTGATTTAAAAATGTTTCTGTTTTAAATTTTTTTTTTTTCGGTTGGCCAATGTAAAATCAAATACAAGCAATTTGAAATCAAAGTTGTTTCCACTTTGATTTTGAATCGAAGTTGGTTTTGCGATGAACGTTTTTGAATTTACGATTTTCCACATTGTCTAGTTTTTATAGTTGCTTCTTGTGGATTTAAGGTTGTTTTTGTTGAATATCTCTTGTTCTTTCTCTGAGTGTACCTTTTATAAAAATGTAATAAAGCGAAAAAATCGAAATCGAACAAATTGACAAAGAAAATTGTATTCTATAGATCAAAATAAGAAAATTTTCCCAAGGAATTATACCTCTAAAATTAATTCTGACGTTTCTTATTTTGATAAAATCTCAACAACACAATATAACTACATTGCGTTTTCCAAGTTCCTTTTTGCCTGAATGTGGGGGTCGGTCATACATTTAGACTCGATTGGCGAACTTTAAATGGCTCAAAGTGGGATTTTTCAAAATCTGACCTTTGGGTCAAAATAAGACACATCAGAATTAATTTTAGAGGTATGGTTCCTTGGGCAAAGTTTCTTACTTTGATCCCTAGAATACGATTTTCCTTGTCATTTGGCCGATTTTTAAATCGACCCGCCCTAATATTTATATATTTCTAAATATTATTATCCCATATATTGGGTGCTTAGTTAAGTTTTTTGCAAATTGTTGGTTGGTTGGATAAATATCTTTGATAATATTAATTAGTTTTCTATTGCAGAAAACGTATGAATGCTTTAGAAGCTACTGAAAATATTTGTGAACTTCACGGAGACGATGCTATAGCTAAAATAATACCGGCGATATGGTTGTTCATTTTCGATCTGATAGTTTTGATATTAAAAATGTACCTCTCTCTAGTCGACCAAAGCGCAAACCGAATTTCCACTTGCAATTCATTGCTAAAACAGAACGAAAGTGAACCATTTCTAAAGTGAATGATAACGGGCAAACGTTAGACAATAATATCCAAAAAACATGGACAAAGCAAGGTGGCCGGTGGTGGCAGTGTGTTTCATTATGAGCTTCTACAAACTGGTTAAACGATTGATTCTAACCTCTACTGTCAACTATAAATGAGATTGAAGTAAGCAATTGAATTAAAGCGGTCAGAATTGCTCAACAGATATATTGTTGTGTTCCATCATGACAAAGTCTGACCACACACGTCCTTGGCTTGGCTTAGAAGTTTTGATATAGCCACCATATAGCCGCAACCTTGCACTTTCAACCTATCGTTTTTTTTTTCGATCTCTGCATAACAACATATGTATATATATTAATATTGTAAATTTAAATTCCATAGATGCTCGCAAAACGCAACTGAATTAGTTTTTCGCAGTTACAGTAATGACGTTACCTTAAAAATGGCAAAATTTCGATCAAAACACCACATATTTGCTTTAATAAAGCTCGTTTCAAATAACGGATATCTTTTTCACAGTTACACAAGTTTAAATGATAATATAACAAAGAAATATATTTTTAATATCAATCAAAAAAACTTTGTTGGATAAAAAATTTTATGACATTAATGCTTAAATCAAGGACTGAGATCGAACCAGAACAGGTTCAAGTTCGCAGTTTATAAAACACTTTGAACACGAACACATTAAACCTATGCGAGAAATGGTTCATAATAAAATAAATAGTAAAAATAAAATACCCACTATTTGTAACGAAAAAGCATACAAACGTCACACAAAATAGAGTTAAAATTGAAATCCCATTTCTCTCTTCAATAATTTACAAGTGGAAAAGGAAGAGAGTTTTGTTCGAGAATCAATATCTTATTCTTCAAATCAATTTCTAAAAAAAAAAAATATTTTGTGAATCAAATTCTTCGAATGTAAATCTCATCGGTTTAATTCATAGTTTATTTAAAAACGAACTTGCAATCAACATACAAATGTACTTATATAAGATGGGCCATTTAAAAGTTTAAATTTACAAATGCAATAAAACAAAAAAGGTTTGAAATTTTGTCAAATTTATTTTTTTTTTTTTTTTTTTATTGCGAAGTACAATTGTCCCGTTTAGAAATGAAATATAATTTTATTCATGTGGCTGCCGCGACTGGCCTCACAGTATCTCATTCGATCTGACCAATTTTGATAACTTTTTCGAGTGTATGGGGTCGTAACTCGGCAAAGGCATCACTAATGTTGGCCTTCAAATGGTCGATTATCTCTGATTTGTCGGCATAACACTTGTCACAAAGGTGTCAAACCGCAGCTTCTTGGCGGCCAACTGACATCACCATTTCGGCTAATTAAACGGCCATCAAACGTATCACGCAATAAATTGATTGTGGCATGAGATGTGTGCAAGTTGCAGCATCCTATTGAAACCAAACATCGTTCACATCAATACCATGAAGAGCGGGCACAAAATATCGGTTATCATTGTGCGATAGGTGTCTCCATTGACGGGAATGGTTGCGCCGTCCTCATTTTCAAAGAAATATGGTCCAATAATGCTTTCGCTTCACAAGCCGCACTAAGCAGTGACTCGTAATGGGTGCATAGGTTTCTGTAAGACCACGTTTGGGTTTTCCAAGCCCCAAATACAGCAATTTTGCTTATTAGCGTAACCACAGAGGCGAAAATGAGCTTAATCCAAAAAGATATTATTAAATCATCATAAATTTCCAATAAATCCCAACGTGCCCAAACGTAAATCGATTCATTTCGTTAACTTGAGATAATATCTTGCATTTTATGACAGAATACAATAATACAGGTATTGCCATATTCGAAATAATCTCAAATTTAAACTATTAAATTGCTCACCCTATATATGAAAAATATTCAAGACTGGGAAAAGAAAACAAGATTTATTATTTTGGAAGCAACATTAAACGCAATACCTGCTTCTCTCGAGAGATCCTTTTTGACCTTGAAATTTAATTTGACGCCACAAAGAACAAATTTTAAAAACGAAGACTTAAAAAGTATATTAATCATAAAACTAAACAAAAATTTCTTTGAAAACTAAATAAACCTCATGCTAGTAAAACATTAGTACTTTTAAAGTTTTGAACACAACCCAAACCCTGAACCGAACCAGAACCTGAACTTTTTATTTTCAACACTAACCCGAACCCGAACCTGAATAAAAATTATGAATATGATTTCGGCCATGTAGCTGCTACGGCTGGCGCGTACAAGGTGAAATCTGGAATACCAATAAAATATAAGGTCGTATTTTGCCAATGACTCTTCGAATGTTAAGCTCCAGGTGTTCAATTATCTCTGGTTTATCAACGTAGGCAAGTGACTTGACATAACCCGAATCCAATTGGGTTAAATTACACAATCTTGGTGGACAATTAATTGGAGCATTATATGAGATTACTCTTTCAACAAAAGTTTCGATTGTAGTCAATTGTAGCGCATTGTGTGGCATATGGTTTCGTCCTGTTGAAACCACATGTCAACAATATTAATGGCAAAAAGTTTCTCATCATGCTCTATACCGTTTACCGTTGACAGTAACATTCTGACCATCATCGTTTTTAAAGACCTATGGACCAATGACTCCGTCAGCCCATAAGGCGCACAAAACATTAATTTGTTGTGGAAGTAATAGTGTTTCGACAAAGGCTTATCCTTACTCCAAATGCGAGAATTCTACTTATTTACGCAGAGTATCCATAATGAAAGGTCAAACCGAATTAAGCAAAACGCAATTTTCAGGTGTTAATTCGGTTGTCAAATAAAGCAGTGTAGCCAACTCAAAGTTTTTAACCTCCCAAAGTTTCTAACCCCTATATAACAAAAAGGTCTTTCATCTTTGACAAAACATTTAATAGAACTTAACCGAGCACCCAATATTATTTTTTAATATTTTCTTTGTAAATAACCCATAACTTCTCAAGAATTCACACATAAAACAATAACTTTCTTAAGAAAAGCGCACACAACCATATATGTGCATAGAAAATCTCTTAAGTAATAAACAAATAAATAAATTGTAGAGAAAAAACATATTTTAAATTGCAACAATAATAAAAACATTCTTCTTTATTTTCGCGATTTTCACCATTATTTTCATTTTCAATTTTTAAACAAATAAATCGCTTCTACGTGTTGAAAAGCTGCAGCACAAACTTTACACAACGCATGCCATATCAACTAAATGTAGTATAACACTTTAGAAAAGTGTGTGTATGTATTGTACACATGTATGTATGAATGCGTATGTGTGTGTATATAGCAATAATATTTATTTAAAGGATGCATAAAACTCATATTGTTCTTAAGGTTCTCTAAAATGGAAAATTCTAAAGTCCTATACTTGGAAATGGAGGAGAGTGGAGGTCATGCATTGGAGTGCCTTGTAATATGAAGATGAAGATTGTAAAGAATGTATGAATGCGAGAGTCTTTTTTCCGAAACTCGTGTCGACATTGTTTACTTTTGCATATATTTAGGAATTTTTTTCTTTTAGAAGGGCTTTTTACCTGTTGTTGTGCTATAGCAGAAGTAAAAGTGGTATGAAATGTAGCAGCATCGGTAATTTTAAAGCCTTTTATATGTTTGTTTCTCTTTATGCCATAAATCCATAAGATATTCTTATTTTTTCTCTATATGTTAAAAAGGGAATATATGTTCACCATTGGTAAGTTTATTCAGGTAAGAAAACGAGGCTCATTGTATAAGTAATCAAGTTATTACTACAATTTCTCACACACCCTACCTATATAGAGTATAAGGCCATAGACACCCATGGATGCCTATCTTTATGCATAGTTGCATATTAGAGCTTTAGCGTCTCTATGCAAATCCTTATTAAGCTCCCTCTTCTTCTCTTTTATTACAATTACAATTACGCTTTAGTTGCTGTCATTCCTATTTCTTTACTTACCATTTTTATACATTTTTTTTCTCCTCTAATATGCAGCCCTCGTATATTATTATTTTTCGAAAGTGTGTGCTGATGCCAACCAGGTATCAGGTGATATAAGCACAAACACAAGTGTTGGAATATTTATTTGAGTTTCGTCTTCCTTTCTTTTAGTCTCAATAAAGTTGATGGTGTAATGCATTAAATAAATTGTATAATAACGATGTTTGTATATGAGATAAACCTAAAGAGATATAGGGTGTTACAACAAGATTAATAAATAGAATAAAAAAAGTTTTATCAAAAAGTAAATTTAAAAATATTAAAAATGTATTAAAAAAAATTATAAAAATCGAAATTTTATTTAAAAAAATCAAAATTTTATAAAATTTTTTTTAATTAAAAACACTTTACTTTGTATAAATTTGACTTTTTGTTAAGAATCATGATGCTTTTTTCTGAATATAGAGGCTTAGGTAAGTAGATAGAAGAGGCTGCCCCCACCAGAAGGGCACACGTAAGCCCGTTGTGATGAATCGTCATTCCCTCTACCTGGAACTCATAATACAACCGCTAGGCCTCCAAATGTCCGTACTCGACAGCTTCAAAAGCCCAGTCGCATAGTAGATTTTCAGATGCATCTTTCTTCTGCCACATACGTAAGGATTTGTGCCCTCCTTTTAATCATGTGACCCAGTCCAAGCCTCCTGGCATTAGTGCCTATATTACAATGCCCAGTAATGGACACCGACAACTACGCTGAGTGTGAGTAATTGGAGATTGAACAGACCCTTCGTGCGCCTAAGATACAGCCTTGGCCAGATCAGCTGCATTATATAGCCCGTCTCCGAAACTGCCTATGTCATCAATTACCTAATTATGAATCATAAGCTTACAAGTTCCCAATGGTATTCCCAACGTGGAAAATTCGCTCGTGAGTTCGATAGTAGTGCCCTGTATGGCCAATTCATCAGACCTACAGTTTCCTGGAATATCACTATGACCCGGAACCCATATAATATGAATATTATACTGCTCAGCCATTTCGCTGAGAGATCTGCAGCAGTCAGTCACTGTTTTTGTGGTCAACTTGTGGCATCCTAGAGCTCGTACAGCCACGTGGCTATCCAAAAGTATGCTAATATCTCTCTTAGAGAAATTGCCCTATTCAGTGATCATTAAATCGGCTCTTATGCCCGATACATCCGTCTGAAAAATGCTACAGTGGTTCGAAACCATTTTAGAATGAGATATATTCGCTGTCTCCAACAATATACCTCCACCCAGGGATCCATTCAACTTGGAGCCGTCAGTAAAAATCTGTTTAGTGCCTTGAATAATATGCAATATACCATTTGCCTATTTACTCCTGTCCGGAATCGTAGTCCTGAACTTCACTGAGAAGTCATAATGCGGTGTTGTGTAGTCAACTCTTTCAAAAACTCCCAAACTTGTTAGAGTTTTTGAGCGAAAATCAAGTTTGGGAACAACATCGCTACAATAAATAAACAAAAGGTACAAAAACGCCTACGTACTTGCTTACAAATAAAAATAAACGGCAACCACAACAAAAAAAACGGGCAGAAAATAAAACAAGTAACACACAATAACAAGGAACAACAAAACAACAAGAACTGAAAGAAGTAGATGTTTACATTCGCAAGGCTACAAAAGAACTAAAAAGAAAGTAAAAGAAAGAAATGGAATCTACCTGAATAATCTAGAAGTTCGTGAGATTTCGATGTGTTGTTTACTCAGCACATCGATGCAAACAACAATCACTTTATTTGGTGTAAACTCAACGAACTCGTTATTGGTTTGAAGAGAGTTTATTGGTTTGAACTCGGTGTCAAGAGAGCTTATAAGGAGTAAACACGTGAGTCTAAGTGAGTCGTAATGTAAAAAGTTAGTTGGAACTAACTCAGTAAAGAGAGTTAAGTGTGGATAACCTCTGATTGAAAGGATTATGATCGAATGTAAGTTATAACAACGATCGTTTACGAAGTTGTAAGCAGAGCGAGTAACTAAGAATAGAAATTGTCTTTGCTTGTAAAAAGGTTACAAACACTGAAACACAAAATTGTGTTAATAAAGGAGTATCAATTAAAAACCAAACAAAAGATTTATTTTATTTTAACTGCAATCTACGAACTCATAAATATACGTTTTTAAAAAAGGGTAATATCATAACAATATGTGTGCGTACATAGACACATATGTATGTAAATGGTAGATTCATATATTTATAAAATTAAAACAGCTAAAAATGAGCCAAAGCTAAACCAATTTTTGATATCGTGAGAGTTTGATATCGTAAGTGAAACTTCTGGCGAAATTGATAGGTAAGTTCTAAGAAGTAGGGAATAACGGTGGAATACTAAAGCATGCGAAAGTTCTTAGAAAGTCTGACAACAGCAGCAGGAGAAGCAGCTGGCCAGAATAATATGAGAAAACTACACCAAACGATTAAATATCTCACTAATCAAAAGTGTAATAGGAACCAAGCTGTTGCTGATCGAAATGGTATACTAATAACGAACAATGATGCACAAAGACAGAGATGGAGAGAATATTTCAATGAAATTAGTAACGTCACAACCACTACTGAGGACAGCGAAACAGTTGAGAACAGAGAAGGAAAAAAAACAGTTTAAGAATACCATGTGACCCTCCCAATGTGAATAAGATAAAAGAGGTGATTGGTAAATTGAAAAATAATAAGGCGGCAGACGAAGATGGACTACCAGCGGAAATTCTACGGGTTGACATTCAAACCACAGCTGAACGTTTACTGCCACACATCACATCAGTATGGGAAGAGGGGAGACTGCCGCCTATGTGGAAGAAGGGCATCATTGTAAAGTTACCAAAAAGTGACGACTTAAAAGACTGTAATAATCGGAGAGGAATTACTCTACTTAACACGATATATAAGATACTGCAGCCATAATACAGCGGAGGCTTCAGAGCAGAATAGACAACATACTGCGAGACGAACAAGCATTCTTCAGACCGAATAGAAGCTGTGTATATCAGGCCAACACTTTACGAATAATCATTGAACAGTCCATAGAATGGCATACCCCCTGATCTACTGTTCGTCGGTTTCAAGAAAGCGTGTGATGCCATCAGACGAACGACTATATGGAAAGTACTAAGAACATTAAGTCAGTGGTTTAACGTGAGTACCTGCCCTAGGACGTTACCTCACGGTGCCAAAGCATGAGTGAATACAATGCGTCCACCAACGCCCCCACCTATGACCAAAATCACCAGTGAGTACCAATTTAAAGCCATGTTATTTGGACATGACCTCACACCTTGGTGAGGTGCCGGAGACTATCTAAGCTCCTACCGATCTATGGGTCACGGCACCCGGTTAAAATGTAACTCCACACCGAGCCAGCATAGCTCTCCTCTCTCTCCCAAAAGGAGTATCCCAGAAGATATTTCTAAAGTCAGAGCGATGTATGAGGATGCAGAACTTTCAGATCTTTACAACAGGAACATCCGTCAACCATTCTATACCAATGCTGAAGTTAAACAAGGATGTCCATTATCACCTCAGCTATTCACCATCGTGCATAATGAGCAAAGTCTGTTCAAAAAGAAGAGGGATTACATGGAGTCTCTCACGCCAACTTGAAGACTTGAACTATGCAGATGACATTTGTCTACTCTTGCATAAGATTTCCAATATGGAGTCGATGCTGGAGGACCTAGCAAGATTAACTCGTAGTGTTGGACTTGAGGTAAATATCAAGAAAACCAAGGCCAAGAGAATAAACAATATGAGCTCGGAAACGATCATGCTACAGGGTCAACCAGTCGAGTATGTAGATAGCTTCTGCTATCTAGGAGGTACATTGACTACAAACGGTGGCGCAGAAACAGACGTAGATAACAGGATCAATAAAGCGAGAGCGGCATGTGAACAACTGTAGTCAGTATGAAGAAGCTCACATATATCTAGACGGACTAAGCCCAGATTATTCAACTAATGTGTTAAATCATTTCTGCTGTATGGCAGTGAAACCTGGCTTGTATCACACAGAAACTCCAGGTATTCATTAAGAAGTACCTAAGAATCATATGCAGAATATTCTGGCCTAACACCAAAAGTGACACAGAACTGTGGAGCATGACTAATGAGGAACCCATACTGAAACAGGAACGTATTGGCTTTCCACAAAGCATATCCTGCTTGTTTCAGTTTCTTTAATCAATTTGATCTTTCGAACTTAGTAGATTAGATGATCAATCCACTGTAGCGTCCTCCCTATGACTTTGCGTAGTGGTGAAGATTTTTGCTAATTGGTGGTGATCTTTAGTTTATCATTGTAATTTTTTCCCAGTAGGTGGCGGGCATCATCGCCAGAGGTCTGCGGAAAAGTCAGGGGAGATTCTTCTTTATTTTTTAGATGAAGTTGTCTGGAGGGAAGTTGAAGCGTCTTTATTAAGCATTCAAAATAACAATTAATTTTTTCTTCATCATGTCCTCTGCTGGGGCTCGAACCCTGGTCGTTTGTGTTGTTATGCGTGCGATCTAATCACTAACCATGCCACCCCCAATTATTACAACCTAAGGCTTTTGAAACTCTTCTTAACTATGTTCAACAGTAAAGAAACCAAGGTTTTTTTGCCTGTAAGCTTAAGACTTCCAAGAAATTGCTGTAATAAAAATAGTTATGGTACTCGTATATGAAAAAAGGATGAAATGAGGTGAGACTATCCTGCTTAATCGGTATGTATGTAAACAAAGTAATTTTGAACTATCTTTAGTAATAATAATTGGTTGTACACTATTTGTTCTAGTAAAATATAAAAAATTCACAACTTCTATCTACACCCTGTTCATTTGTAAATCCCTAAATTTTCTTAAGTAGGATTTATTTAGAAAAAAATGCTTTATTATGTCGTAGGTGGATGATCTCTGAATTTATAAAAAAAAAAATATAATTTTCATAATATTGTCTGTATATTCTACCATAAAGCATCCTGGGTGCTATGAACGTATTGTTTCAAAATTTAATAGTCTTTGATCCACCTTTAAGAATACCGTTCGGCTTAGAAATAGTTTTATAAATCGAATTGAGCATATTTATCTGATCTGATATCAGACACATAGAGCTACAATTGCGATGAAACCTTGATTTCATTAGAATGCTTTACCTTGTCATGACGCACGATATACAATGTTATTTAAATAACCGCCTCTGGATTGAACCAGAGGCGACCACTGTTTCGCACATTACGACCGATAACTTAACTTGGTTTTTAATGTTAGGAGATTATCCGCGTAGACTTGGTCTTTGACGTAACCCGTAAAATAAAAAGTCTAGCCAACAAGTTCATGCACTAAATGCACTACATTGCATGAACTTAGTGGTTAACTACCATCGCCAAATCGAAAAATTACGAGACCAGGAAATTTCTCTATTCATCGTGCTGTTTGTCTTGTGGCAACTTCTACTCGTAGTTAAACCACATATCCAGTTCATAATCTTCTACTTCAGGACCAAAAAATCGGTTATTATACGTCGAATGCGTTAATGACAACTCCAAACCATAATGCACACAAAACAGTCACTTTTCTGGTTGTGATGGCTTATCCAGAACTATTTCTGGATTCTCCAAGCCACGTATGGGATATCTTTGCTAGTTCACGTAACCACCAATTGAGAAATGAGCTTACTCGCTGAAAAAAAATTTCGTTTTAAAAAATCTGCGTTTAAAGTCTGCTCAAGAACCATAAAGGTACCTGCCTTTATGGAGCATATCTGGCTTTCATTTAAATGCTTAAAATGTAAGACTTATATTCTAAGAATTTTTTATAACTCTGGAAATAAAAAAAAATTCCACTAATTTTGCAAGAAATAATTTGTTCGATAATTTTGTTCAAAGTTAGGTACCTGCATTTAATTCTGAATAAAATCAGCAATAGCCAAACGATTTTCATGATTTATAGCTTATTTTATTCCAAGCATTTTAAGCTTTAATTTAGATGTTTAACATCTAATTTTCATTCTGAAAAATTTTTTATTACTTTTTGAAAAAAATAAATAAAAATTTCTTTAATTTTGCGCGAAAAAAATGTTTTTTCGCAATTAAGTTGTGAATAACTCCGAAACTGTTACAAATACAAAAAACAAAAGTTATTCAGGTGATTTATAGGAAATGTTGTTCCTAAACATCTGCTGGTACTTGCAGTAAAATCAGTCAAGTTTGAAGTTATGATGAAATATATTGACATAGCGACCATATTTTGGGTGAAAAATTTGTCACGCCCATAAAAAAAATTTGAGCCAGATGGTAAAAACTGAAAAAAGATTTGAAGTCAGCGCATCAAAATTATTATAATAAAGTTTTTTCAAAGGTCAGAAAATTTTTTTTGGTTTTTGTAGACCAGTGTTATTGTGAAAGTTAAACTTTTATCGATGGAGGCGCAAACTCAAATGCAAAATACCCCATAGTGACCCGCGGTATAGGCTCAATTGTTGAGAACATCGTGGAGTAGATAAATTCAAAGTATCCGTCACCCTTTTCGTAGGTCGATTATGACGAGCATAATCACCCCGATTTGTTCGAAAATTCGCCACGTTTGAATCAGCACTTATGTCGTAAATTTTAGCCATTTTTAGGCGTTCTTTGGTTGTTAAACGACCCATACTCGTAAATGGCATAGCTTCCACTAAATAAATGACACTTCAGATGAGAGATATTAAACAGCTGGCAACCTTGCAGGACCGGATTTTTTGAAATTACTAAATGGATACCATTGGAAGAAATTTATAAATTTTGTTTCTATGTCAATTTAGAATCCCTACATTAGACTGGATATTTTTCATACAACACATTTATTCCGGACTTAAGCCAATCATTTTAATAAACTCAAAACTCAGGCTGGGTTTTATACAAAATTTACACAATTATGGGTATGTAAACGCTTAAGAGTAAAACTGTGTTTTGATGTACTGTATGCGCAATAGTAAGTTTGGTGGTATACAATTGTCCACAGCTTTACGTATGTCACTTTTCAGTTAAACAAGTATCCTGAAGTGTTAGGCATTATTTTATTGTATCAGTTTTTTTTTTCAAATAATGTTTTCTATCAAATGATGTCTTTTGGTAAAAATGTGCCTTCTGTTTAAAAAACGAGCCTATTTTGAAACTCAATTTCAATTTTTCAAAAAGCAAAACAATAAAATGTCCCCCCAATAATCGTTAGTTAATACATTTCATTTCGGAAAATACACAAAAGATTTTTGCTTCTGTGCAACAACTCTTAACAATGCAATTATCATTTGCCTGCAACAGTAACAATAACAGTAACGAGAAAGCCAATAAGTGCAACAATTTGTCTGGCTTTTTTTTCTTCTTTTTTTGTTTTTGGGACAGGTCACATATGGTCAGTTATGATAACATTTTTACCGGTTTATGTTGTTTTTGTTCATTTTTGTATTATTATTGTTGTTGCTGTTGTTGGCCTTTGTGGACACTGTAGCCATGTAGGTTGGCCAATCCAATTTTAATTTTTTTCATTGTTGCTGTACTTTACACTTGAATAGTTTTTAAGTGAATTTTTCAACTCTTTTGTGCCATAAACTGACCACGAAATGTAATAAAAAATATCAGTTTATTATAGTGCGGCAGAGAAAACAAGTATTATGTTTAACTAAAGTTTAATTAAAATTTATTAATCTCTTATACTGTATAAAGTAATGAAATAAAGGTAAATAAATATAATTAATTAATATTAAAACTCCAACTCTAACATACATATGTTACAATTTACTTTTTGGTAATGACAAGTTTCTTGTGTGATGATAGGCTTGGGAAAATTATGTATAAGAGTTACCAGAGACAAATTTTGAATTTAACTTAATTAAAAGAAAATTTCATTGATTCTAAAATTGGAAAGGCGATATAACACTTAGCTATCTATCTTAGACCAGTTTTACCTTAATTTGGATAGAATTTTGTTTGTTTTATTTGTAAGGCAGTTACAATCAAACAGGCTTTTAAATTGGCAATGTTGAAAAAATTATGAATAGAAGATCCAGGATAAGCTCCGCCGTTCGCCATTCTCTTTCGTCCACTCTTTATGTACTACTGCAGTAAGAGTTGTTGGCTTAGAGCATCCACCCCAGAGAAACTAACGGTATGATAAGTTGTGTTACGAGGCCAATGCAGCACAGAACGCCATCTACAGAAGAACGCTACAGTCCACTGCAATGTGAGCTATTGTGGAGGACTACAACAGTGGAGAAGGAAGAAGAGGCAAAAACCCGAGTTAAAAACAAAACCCAACTTACTGGAATTTTAGGAGTTTTTTGATGAATTTTTTTGGGTTTTAAAGGATGGTCAACGAAACGTACGATGTTAATTCTAAAGAAAACAAAAAGTTTTCAGAGAATTATCTTAATAATTTTTAATATGATAGAAGGATCTGTGACAATTATGTGTTAAACAAAATATCGATAAAAATTCTTTACATCCGTCAGTCTATATTTTCAATGACTCTGACACACAATTGAGGTTCAACGGCGTTAATGTGCCGAATTATCCCACCTTTTACCTCTTGAATTGTTTTTGGCTTCTTAACGTACACTTTTTTTCTTAAATATCCCAAAAAAAAAACGTCCAACGGTGGTAAATCATATGATCGTGGCGGCCAATTAACATCGCCACTACATAAGATAACACGGCAATTGAAGTTCTCGCGCAAAAGAGCCATTGTTCCGTTGGCTGTGTGGCTAGTGGCACCATCCTGTTGGAACCACATATCGTCCAGGTCCATATCAATCACAAAGTGCCCAAAATTAATTTGATTTGAACGCCCATTTTAGTAAAAGGCTTCAACAATCTTAACACGTTGTTACCTTTCGATGTTTGAATATGTCAAGCACTGAAACAAAGAAATGCCAAATTGAGTTGTACTAAAAGCTTTACGTTAAGCTGTGACTCGCAATTAACATCGTGCATTATGGTTGGACCACCCTATATAACTGCTTCCAGATTTTGCTCAATTCGACAATATTTTTTATTGAGTAGTAAAATTACTTTATTTTAGCGTTTATAATGCAATTTTGCCCTCATGATCGGATCAAAGCGGCGGCGTTGTGTACTATGAGATTGCATTACTTCATTTGAATCATACATTATGAGGAAAATTGTCGGAATATAAAAAGCCAGACATGACTAATTTATTCTTTTGCATGACAAACCCGAACTCATGTCGAAAAAGTTTCAAAACGAATATTAGAAACGATCTAATGCCGCCTCCGCGGTATGCTCCGAACATTGCTCACACCTCTTTATACGGGCTTTCTGTACACGCCATTTTAAATAAAAGTGCAAGGAAAGCAGACGCAACACATACTCATCTCGTTTAAAGGCTTTTCGATTTATGGCCTATATTTTCAGAAACTATCTGATATGAGTTTATCTTTTAACCTGTCTCCGAATCATTTCCTTTGAAGAAATACAAAATCGGCTTCAAAGTTGGGCTGCTAAAGGAGACTGCAATTACATTTTTTAAGCATTGCATTATAAGAAAAACGGCAGCAGTACCTTGTGTCTCAAAAGTTGCCATACGGTTGTCAGAAACGATCAAAAGCCACACCAGCCGCATTCTCCGAACATTGGTCACTCTCTCTATTGACTGTTTCGACGGATACGATATCCTTTAGCATTTTACCGATTCACTTCTTTCCAAAATATATAAAATCGGCTTCAAAGTTAATTTCCCTCAAAGGACGAGAAGTTTTTCTGAAACGGAATTCGAAAATTGGCTCAGAGGTGGGGAAAGGATGTGAGCACTGATTTGATAAATTTTTATTTTGATAAATTTGTTACTTCATTATCTTTTTTGAGCTAAAGAAAGGTCCGGTTTAATTTATGCTCCCAATACGTAATTATACTTATTTTTATTGTACATAAACTACGAACTAGTTAAAACCCGGGTGGGTTTAATTGGGTTGTCCAATGGATTACCAACCTTGGCGTGAGGAGGTCGAGATGACCAGAAGTCGGAATGATGCTCAAAATATTTACAAAAGTCTTAAGAGTCTGACGAGCCTGAAATCTCGTAGCCTGCCTGCAGATGCGCAAGGGATACTGAGTTTATGAAGGCAGCACTTCTCAAATCTATCGCGAGACGATAACAACTCAAATTCTGGAGTTTGAGAAAACATTGCAACGACCCCTCTCGCGAAACCAAACTAACATTCTACAGGTCGCTCATCCTCCCTGTACTTCTTTATGGCGCAGTAGTATGAACGCTGTTCAGTACCGATTCAGCTGCCTTGGAAATGTTCACAAAGAAAGATCTTCGTGAGATCTTCCGTCCTGTTCAAATCGGCGATGAATTCCTCATCTGAACCAATTATGAGCTGTATGTGTTTCTCAATGATGTGAACGTTGTTCAGCAAGTCAATATTCAACGGCTAAGTAAGTAAGCAAACAGTTCCTGAAGAATTTTAGAGAGAATGAGGAAATAAAACGAAAAATTCCATATGACACAACAAAAATGGATGCTTGAAAAATCAATATAAGAACCACTCATTAGCTTTAATACAGGAGTCAATTGGTTCGGTTATCTGTTTTAGTTATTTAAGCTAAAATTTTGTTTCTTAATCATCAATTTAAGTCAATCACAGTTATGCCTTTATAATCTAAATTCTTTGCCAAGTATCTAGCGTAGCATCATAATTCTATTGCAGTAGAACTTTTGAAGTTTATCGTGAAAAACTTGTTTATCCATTTTTTAATTATCAGAAACTTTTTGTAGAAACCAAAAACGAAATCGAAATTAGAGGCGTATTAAAACTTTCTAGAAAGCTAAAGGAAATTTTTGGCAAATCATCGAAGATGCTGACATTGTCATGTTAATATATCCATTTAGTGATTTCGAAACCGCTGGTCTGGCAAGGCTGTCAGCTGTTAAATATCTGTCATCTAAAGTGTCATCTGAAGTGTCATTTATTTAGTGAAAAGTCAATCATTTTTAAATATGTATTAAACATTTTGAATTTTTTGAACAAAATTTTCTTCAGCGAAAAAGCTCATTTCTCAACCTCACTGGTTACGTTTAACAAACAAACATATGGGGCTCGGAGAATCCAAAAGTGATTCAGGAAACTCATTGCATCTGGAAAAAGTGACTGATTGGAGCCTATTATGGCTTGGAGGTGTCACTGGGCCATAGTTTTTCGAAAATGACACTGGAAGAATCGTCATCGTCAATTCAGAACACTATGGTCGTATGACAACTGACTTTCTTATGTGTGTTAAGATAAATTTAAATTTAACTGGCAAAGACGTAAACCATTTATTTAAACAGAACCACTCTTTACGTAAACAGAACACTGTTAACACTTTAAAAATAACTACAAATTAAAGTGAGCTTGGAGTAAATGCACATCCTAGTCGGAATCGTATTCCAAGCCTTTTTTCGTAGATCAGTTTTAGAGCCCTAGTCTTAAAAATTGTAGAATGTTTGAAAATATATGTAAAAAAGGCAGTTTTTTTAATTAATCTTATTTGTGACCCATTGGTTATGCCCATTCTATGGGAAAATGAAAGATGACCGGAATATAACACTATCGGGTGGGCCATCTATCGGCTTAAATTGAACTAGTAGTTATTTCGAATCTGGCAATACTTATGTATGTCAATCTATTCTGTCACAAAATTCAGTATATTATATCGACTGAACGGAATGAATCGACTTACGCTTGAGCGACTTTGGGATTTATTGGAAATTTATTTCCAAAACAATTGATCGGAAATTGCACTAAAGTTGTCTTACACACTTTGATCGCAGAGAAAGACCAACAGGACCCGGTATACGCAAGTTGATGCGCCAAGACGTAACTACCGCAGCTGTGGCAGAGAGTGTGCGTGTGAACCGTCAATTTCAACTCGTCATCGTTCTCGAGAATTGAACATTTCACCTACCAGTTTAAGTCGAATTTTACGAAAAGATCTCGGTATAAGACCTTACAAAGTTCAATCGGTTCAAGAGTTGAAGCCGCATGACTTTTCGCTTCGCTAGATGGACCAAAAAGAAACTGCACGATATGTTGATTTTGCCGAAAAGAAAAAATCATCTTTTCGGAGCTCATTTTCATCTTGGTAGGTACGTTAGTAAGCAAAATTGCCGTATTTGGGGCTCAGAAAACCCAAATGAGAACAGAAGCCAATGTACCCATTAAGAGTGACTGTTTGGTGCGGCTTGCGGAGAGGAGGCATCATTAGCATATGTTTCTTTGCAAATGAAGACGGCGCAACAATTACGGTCAATGGAGACACCTTCCGCACCATGATAACTGATTTTTTTGTGCCTGCTCTTCATATTGATGTTATCGATGTTTGGTTTCAACAGGATGGTGCAACTTGCCACAATCGGTTTATTGTGTCAAACGTTTGATGGCCGTTTAATTAGCCGAAATGATAATATCAGTTGGCCGCCAAGAGGCCGCAACTTGACACCGTTGGACTATTTTCTGTAGGCCGCTGTTAAAGGCTAGTGTTATGCCGACAAACTAGAGAAAATTGAGTATTTGAAGGCCAACATTCGTGATGCCATTGCCGAAATACGATCCCATACACTCGAAGAAGCTGCGATTTGACATTGTTGGACTATTTTGTGTTATGCTGACAAACCAGAAACAATTGAGCACTTGAAAGCCAATATTCGTGATGCTATTGCCGTGATACGTCCCCATACATACCGATCGAATGTGAAGCCATCGGCGGCAACCATATGCATAAAATATTTCGTTTCTAATCGGAACTTCACAACAACAAAATTTCACAAAATTTCATACCGTTTGCATTTATAAATTTAAACGTTTAAATGGCCCACCCGATATATGGGAAGAGTACTCCAAGGGATCCCTAATGAAACTGTGCCAGCGGAGAAAATTAAATTTAAAAAATGTATAATTTAACACATTTTGAGTGGAGAGAAGAGCGATTATTATGGGAAAATTAGAGATATCGGGTATATCACACTATACGTGGAGATAACTCCAAGAGGTCCCTAATTAAATTCCAGTCAAAATGCATTAAAGTATAAATTTTTCAAATTTAAATATCTCCACTTTTTAGGTTTAAATGACATCAGTTATAATCTTAACTAAAAATCAATAACGACTCATTGTTATATGGTTACGACGTAGAAACCAAAGCTCCGTCGCCCTAAGAAAAGTGCAAATATAAAAAAAATTAGGCAAATTTCGTCAAATATATAGGTTATAATTATTTTTAGTTATTTATTTATTTTATTTCTGATATTCCATACAAAAGACCTAAGTCTTCATATGAAGAATGAAACTGAGCATATGTATATACAGCATTGAGATTTGAGATTAATTTAAGGCATAAAGTAAAATCTTAAACACAATTTAAAATAAGGTTAACAATTAAGATTAATTAAAAAAATTAAATTAATTAATTGAAATATAAACTAAACAATAAAAATTAAAAAAAATACAATATAATGTTATAAAATTGATCAAACTTGTCATAACAATAAAAAAAATAAATTGGTGCAAATTTGGAAGCATACATTAAAGTTAAGTCAAAATCAAAATAATATTGATGATACAAAAAAATAAAAAATAAATTATATATACATTTATGTTAAATAATAATATCGTTACGAAGATAAAAAAAACAACACATCAGAGCTTTAAAACTGTAATGTGGGATTTTGATATATTTTGTGTCACCCTGTCAATTTGACAGCACTGTCAGATCGACCATCTTTACGTTACATTTAAATTAACGGATATGAAAATAGAAGATGTCGATATTTCTGGAATCTTCCAAACTGTAGGCAATTAGGTATATAAAGGGGCTGCCTTACTTACGAGTGAGTTAGTTATCGTTTTGCTGTCATAAGATAAAGACGTGGTTGACCGAAAATAAAAGTGTTGTATAAGCGAATATTAAGTTTTAGTATTAAGATAAACTGTAAGAGTTATAGTGTAGTAAACAAATAAAATTGTAATAACAACAACATGGGTTTAACTATATTTTAACGCAATTTAAACGAACTCAAACGTTTTAAAAAGATTTAAATGTAACAATATGTTTCCTGAATTGATATGCGCTACTAATAATCTGTAATCTATATAGAACTGCGTTCCAGAGACTAATATCATTAATAAAAAAATGGATTTTAAAATTCAATGTACGATGTAAGAAGCCTTTTACCCCTGGCAAGCGTTAAAAAGTGTAAGTGTTCATAAAGGTGTTCCGGTTGATGTGTATAATTATACATTAAATAATCGTCAAAACTCATGCCATTAAGCGAAGTAACGTAGTAGGAAATATGATCACACCTTCGCAGACCACACACATATCGAACACTATTATTAAAGGCCACATTGAGTTTGCTTTTACTTTCACTATACAGCAATATCGGTATTAAATGTGATTTAGTAAGAAGTAATTAAATTCTTACAGAAGTACAGTACTGAGTTTGCCAAAGATTCTTTAACATTAAAAACGCACGACCACAAGCTATATTAGTGTGGTTCGACCAAGTAAGAATATCATTAAAATATATACCAAGATTTTTGGCAGAGCGTACAATATCTATAGTTTGATCGGTAAAATTAGAACAGGGTTATAATCAAGACTCGTTAATCTCTTCTTTGTAATGAAATTTTGGACTTTGTAGAATTAATTTGCACAACCATTAGCAACAGCCCACTCGTACACAATATCAAATTCTTCGATTAAGATTCTCACATACTCATCAATAGCAGTGTTACTGCAACTCATGTACAACATCAGCATATAATACTAAGCAGCAAATGGAAAACAATTTTTTGAGGCTACTTTATACATCTGATGATAATTTTGAAATGACTTATTCGATTTCGTTACACCATTCGTTAAAAAATTCTATATTATACCAGCTTTAAATCATTTTAATATATTTTTTTAAATAATCAATATTTCTGGAGTTATTGAGAAACAAATCATAGAAAGAAGCAGCAAATATTTGCCAGCAAGTTTTTATCAAAATTACTCATTTGTATTTATGCTCACTGGAGCGCTTTAATATGGATTTTCTTGTACCTGCTTCCGTTGCTAAATGTATGGTTCCCGTAAAGACTTTCGATTGTAGCCATACTCGCATAAAAGAAGTAAAAATTATTTGCATAATTTTTTAATTTGCTTATTAATTTATTTACAGTAAGAAAAATCGATATTCGCACCAAAAAACTAATATAATCACTTGTATACAGCGTTGCCAAATGTGCAGATTTATCTGTTTATTTCAGCTTATTTAAGCACTGAGCAGTTTTGAAGATTTTTGTTTACAAAATAAGTTGTTCTTTTGTTATGTTTTAACCTTTTTTGAAACGTTTGAGTTCTTTTATATTTCGTAGAATAAAATAAATGCAGCGAATTTAATGTTTATAGTCTTCTATTTAACTTCCACTTTATATAATTATAACTATACAGTATCCAATTTATTTAATATCCACTTAATACACCAACTTACTCAAGACTCAACTCTTAGTACGACGTTAAACTACGACTTTGCCCAAGCAGCGTTCCTTATTTATATCTGACAATCAACGGTTTAGAATGTTCTGGTAAAGTCTTAAACCTTCTCAAATCTTCTATTCAGATCCGTTAATTTTAAATGTAACTTCCAAAAGTTGAATTGGCAACCCCGCACAATTTGCAATTGTTAACACTGTTAATAACACAAATAATAATGGCATTGCCAGGGTGAGACATTGACAGAATTGACACAAGTCGATAGACTAAATTCCCACAATAAAGCTTGTATCTTCCCTTTAGGCATTTTTGTTTTCGTATTTTTATATGATATATACCATTGGCTCACTTGAATCAAATTGTAAGTCCCGTTGTGTTGCAATGTGTCCGTTATCACACCACGATCCTGACAGCAGTTAGCCATTCGGTTGCCCTAGTGAAGGCAAGGATTTTGTCCTTATCATCGAATCTCCTCCAAACAAAAGGAGAAAGCAGCAAATCGTCGAATTTTAAGCACTGGAGGGAGGGTGTACAATAGAATTTTCCTACCCTTCACCATAGCCACTTCTGTAACGGAATTGTCATACTTTGAGCATGGCATATAAGGTTCCACACATGTGTTCTAGGCAGCCCCAACCGCCGTTCTTTAGTAAACTAAATGAGGCTCAATCATTCTGGTCTCATATCAGGTGGAATAATTTCGGTTAATATTAGCTTATAAGGCATAAAGGTATGCCAAACCAGGTTCTTAGCCATAACTCAAAATTTTGAATATTTCAATAATAGATTTTTCATGTACTTGATAGAAATATTTGTAAGAGTATCAAATATTGGGAGAGTTTTATGATATTTTTTTAAGTTATATATGGTGAGCCATTTAAAAGTTTAAATTTAAAAATGCAATAAAAAAACGGTTTGAAATTTTGCCAATTTTTTTTTTTTTTTTTTTTGTGAAGTACAATTGCTCCGATTAGAAACGAAGTATTATTTCATTCAGAGAGAATTTTTTCGAGTGTATGGGGTCATATCTCGGCAATGGCATCATGAATGTTGGCCTTCAAATGCTCAATTGTCTCCGGTTTGTCGTTATAACACTTATCTTTAACGGTGCTCCACAGAAAATAGTCCAGCGGTGTCATATCGCAAGTTCTGAGCGGCCAACTGACATCACCATTTCGGCTAATTAAACCATCAAATATCTGACGCAATAAATCGATTTTGGAATGAGATGTATGGCAAGCTGCACCATTCTTGTGGAACCAAACATCGTTCACATCAATATCGTGAAGAGCGGGCACAAAAAAACCGGTTATCATGACTGTAATGATTGCGAAATATTAAATATGAGATATGGGACAATGGTGCCTCTGTTCCACAAGCCGTACTAAACAGTCACTCGTTATTAACGTACCCACCAAGATGAAAATGAGCTTCATTCGAAAAGATTATTTTTTTACTCTTTTTTTGATTTTTTTGCAATTTCCGACCAATTGTCTTTGTTTTGGAAATAAATTTCCAACAAATCCCAAAGTTGTTCAAGCGTAAATCGATTCACTTCGTTCAGTGAAGATAATATACTGAATTTTGTGACAAAATAGAATGACATAAGTATTGCCTGATTCGAAATAACCGCTGGTCCAAATTTAAGCCAATATATGGGTCATAGAGCTGCAAAACAATTGATAGTACTATCGATAGTATCGACGGTTTTGTTTTTGGCTGACCATTGATAGTTTTTTTTCACTATCGATACTATAGTCGAAATCAAAGAGTAAGCACGGAGGCCACTAAAGTAGTCAAAGTCACATTTACAAAAATTTATTCGACGCAGGTTGTTAGCTTATCAAAACTGACAGTTGTTCCAGTTGTTGATCTTATTAATTACTTTAGCTTTGTAGCACTTCATGGTCTGACATGCTGTAAAAAATATAGTATCCCTATTATTTGTTTCAAAACTGTATATTTATTATTAGTCTTTCCCTTTCACTTAAATTCTAATATTGTAGCCACAAGTAGCACTTAAAAGAATACGCTAGTATCGATACTATCGATAGTTTTTTGCAAACTATCGAAACTATCGAATGGGCCGACTATCGATAGTTTTGCAGCTCTAATGGCCCACCTAATAGTATCGAAAAAAGTACGATCGTATCAACTTTCTTATCACTGGTTTAAGACGTAAAGGCAAGCGAACGATAAATCGTAAGATAGTGGGCCATTGTTACGGATGAAAGTGAGTGACTGCCTTTCATTCTTTCGACATCGTCTGCCAAGCTGTTAATTGAAAATATTAGTAAATAAATATCATCATCTACTAGGTTGAAAACTCCACCCATTTTCTTTTTATGTATTATTATATCTTTAGAAAATCCAAATTATATTATACATGAACACCTACACAGATACAGAGTGTAATTCAACTGGACATAAGGGACCAATCAGTTATAAACGCTCATTATATACACACAAGCAGTGTTGGTCACACATTTGTATGTACTGTATGTACTGAACTACTCGTAACAGCCATACGAAACACACAATGATTATAAAAAAAGAACAAAAAAAAGCCGGTAACTCAACGACAATATTAATATTGTTGCCATTCGGCTGGACACGCTCATATTGATTGTTAAGTAAATATTTGACGCTTAAATTGTTCGAACGCGAAAAAGGATGAACCGAACAAACCACTTTAGCGCGCTTTATATGATTTTCACACTGCTCATACACACACACACAGAGAGATATACACTTGAGCGGACATATTTGCAGCAACACCTACACACATCAACAGACACTTTGAACTTATGGTCATTGTGTGTTATATTACCACCACCACTCCACTATCTTCCTCCTTACGCTATGGCTTTAGTGAAGAGATTTTAAATGAATTTCGTTAAACTCATTAGCGGAGGGAGAAAGGATAAGGAATGTCATAATGGTGAACAACAATGTTGTTGCATGCTTTTATTGTTATTGTTGTTGTTGCTTTTGTTTATTGTTTATTGTTGTTCATTATATGTAAATGAGGCAAAATGTTCATGTTAAAAGCAATTGAATGGACCAATGATCTGACTATAAAGGGTTTATTTTCGCCTTTGGTTGCATTTTTTTATCAAAAACAGGTTTTGCTTTTACATGTGTGTGTGTTAAAGTGTTTGTATTAAACAAGCAATATACACCGTTAATAAAATACATTTTTGTTTGTTTTATTTCCGCTTCAATACTTTCTTATTATTTAAAAGAGTGTGTGTAAAAAGAAACATATATACATACGAATGTATATGTGTAGTAAAAATAAATATATTGTTATACAACATTAACAACATTGTAACCAGTATTGTTGTATGTGTTTTAATTATAAAACTTTGGTATGTTTTTATTATTTTCTCGGGGTAGTTCGGGAACTCAAATACGGAATAATTACTCGTACGAATAATTTCTATAGTATTGTATGAAACATTTGTTATTCGCCATCAATAAACCATAACAATTTGCTTTATTTTCCACTAAAGGATATTTCTTAAAAAAGCGATCCCAATTGGCCACCAAGGTCTTATAACTTAACACCTTTAGACTTTGGGGCTACGTAAAAGATGGTGTATATGCCAATGACGGTGTGGTGAAGTGGTTAGAGCTCACGCTTAATAACACAAGTAACCCAGATTCGATCCCCAGCAGAGAACATGAAGAAAAAAAAATGTAATTGTGCTATCGAATGTTTATTGAAAGGCTTCAACTTCCCGCCAGACAACTTCATCTAAAAATAAAGATGAAACCCTGCTGATCATGCAGCTTTTCTCCGGCGATGATGACAAACATTAGACGAATGATCAGGAAAACACGCCAGCTGCTGTTAAAAAATTGCAATGCTAAAGTAAAGATTACCACTAGTTAGCAAGGATATTTACCACTACATACTCATATGGAGGGGGCTACAGTAGAGCTGCAAAATAATCGATAGTACTATCGATAGTATCGATAGTTTTGTTTTTGGCTGACCATCGAGAGTTTTTTCACTATCGGTACTATCGTCAAATTCTAAGAGTAAATACGAAGGCCACTAAATGTAGTCAATGTCACATTTGCAAAAATTTGTTCGACGCAGGTTGTAAGCCGCCAGTAAACTTTTATAGTTACATATGGACACAGTTTAACAGTTACTTAAATTTCTATTTATTAAGCTCAAATAAAGTATGAATTGTAACTAAAATATTTTCGTACTCGTACATACGATTTTTCATTTGACCCAAACAAATTAATCTTCGTTTTACCCGACCATATAATGTTGTTCCAATTATTACCGTGCAGGTGTTGCTTCCGTTTGCTGAGAAGTGATACATATCGAGGTCTCTTACTTCCAATGGTTTTTTATTCTTATTGCGCGACTTGAAACAGGAGATTAAGTTAATTTTTTAGGCAAAAGATGACTTAAAGGGATTAATCTTTGAAGTAGTCTATGCAGTTTTCTTTCACTGGATCTTATTAATTACTTTAGTTTTGGAGCACTTCATGGTCTGAGCAATTTTCGCTATACATGTATAAGGATTAATCCTATCAAAAAACTTCAGTGCATAAAATTGTATTACATCCTGGAAAAAAATAGTGTCCCTATTATTTGTTTCAACACTGTATATTTATTATTATTCTTTCCCTTTCACTTAAATTCTAATATTGTTGCCACTAGTAGTACTTTAAAGCATCCCATAGTTTCGATAGCTTGCAAAAAAACTATCGTACTATCGTACTATACTATCGATACTATAGTAAGATAGTTTTATTGCAAACTATCGAAACTATCGGATGCTTTTAACTAAACTATCAATACTATAGTAAGATCGAAACTATAGTACGATAGTTTTTTTGCAAACTATCGAAACTATCGAGTGGGCCGACTATCGATAGTTTTGCAGCTCTAGGCTACAGGGGATTAATCATCCACTTAGCTTAAAAAATCAATTTAATTGGATGATTTTTGGATGATTTACCCCTATATAAGCAACGGAGAAAGAAATGCCAAGGCCACAAAGATACAGCCGCAAATATGCGAATTGTGGATGAATATTTAATAAAAAGAATATGGTCCTGCGGGCGTAGAAGTAGCAGCCATTTGGTAGATTATGTTTTCCATTATTAATGGCATACTCTCCTATTTATTATTAAACAAACATGCAATAGTTTTAATTAAAAGTACTGGTTTGTTTTCTAAACATCAGAATGAAACCTGTAATTGAAAGACCCTGTTTATAGAAAATTTTAATACTATTTTTTTTTTTTATTATTACTTTGCTATAACTAACACGTCATTCTGATAATTTAAAAATTTTCTTGTTTTTCAATTTTTTTTTTTTTTTAATTTTAATACTTTCTAATACCCATGGACTACCAAACACAAACAATTTATTTTGTAATATTTTATATTTAAAGTATGACCAAAACGATTTTAATTTTTTTTTTGCATTTTTTTCTAATTAATACAATATTTATTTACCTATAATCACTTAAAAAAAAATTTTTTTTTTTTTTGTTTACTTATTTAAGTTTTTTGTAAAAATTTTTTTATCTAGAGTATTAGGCCACCACTATAACCATGATACATGCCGATCATAGAACTTCAGTTAATGACATATGTGTAAGTGAAATAAAAACGGAAATTGTTTATTAATTTTTAAAAGAAAAAATTATAAATTTAATTGATAAGAAAATGTCAAAGCAATTATAATTAATAATTAATTACAGTCATAAACACTGTGTAAACCAGTCCACTCATTAAACACAGTCAGTCAGGCTGACAGCTTTACCTAACATAACTCGGTGATCAGTTTCAATATTATCAGTGGTTTTGAACTTGACTTTCGTAGAGAAATATTTTATTTTAAGCGTTTAGATGTTAAATTTTAATTGAAGTGAAATAATTTGTCATAATAATGTAAGTTTTTATTTTTAATTTATAACTAAAATGAATATGAAGCAATAAAGAGAGCTCTATAGTCAGTCGAACCTGACTATATGCAGGCATATGATATCATATACTACATATATCACAAAGTGTTTTTGTAAATGGTTTCATATCAGAAACTACGAACAATAATGGTCTGGCCGAATGTTTACTGAAAGCCCATCGAAGACATGTTAAATTCTTAATCACTGAGACTGAGATATTTAAAAAATTTAATTTGTGCAGCTTCTTAAGTTTATTTTTCACCCACACAAGTCGATTACAGACCAATGCCCATCTAGTTTAGCACAGTGCAAAAGACTGCAGAATACTAATCAGAGTTTGATTGATTGATTGTTTGAAGACGCCATACGCGCAATGAGCTTAAGGATCTTTTGTGCAGAGTTATTGACGAAACCATTTCTATTGGAGTTTCTATAGCTGCCACTAGGATCTTTGAAACTAGTAATCAAGGATAACATAGACTGACACATTAAGCAAAATATGATTCTAGAAATATCTATACTGCGTTATCCTATACACACCTTTTTCACACTGCAGGTTTAGGGATTTCTGAAAGGAACCTGTATTTTTATTCTTTTTCAAATAGAAAAATATATACTTCAGAAGTCTGTTAAATGAATTAATTCTAATATTTTTTGCACTGTGGTTTCAGAGAACTATGGATATCGTAAACAGACACAATAGCCATAAATTCCCATTTGTGTGTATCTTATAGTAGAAACTTTAAAATCGTTATTCTCATTATCGTTTTACACTTTATGTCATGCTATTGTTTTCAAATGAACTTGTTTAACGCTTAGCCAAATGGAAGTACCAAAAACAAGATGCTATCGCATCAGCACTTGACAAAGGACCCTTTGGAGCAGCATATTCATAAATCGTGGTAACTGCTAAAGGCGTGAGAGTAAACTGTTAAGGTTCAATTTTTGATAATTTTTTTCATTAAACAACGAATAAAAACATCAGCAACAGCTGTTTATAGTCATGGCACCACTAACAGATGGCAGTAAAACAAATATGCTTAAGTTATAATAACATTAACAGCTTCGGCGATATTTGTTTTCGTAAAAAATTAAAAGCCTAAAATTGAGAACAAGTCGAGTCTGGTGTGTCTTTCATACTTTCAGCGGAATTAAATTAAAAAAAAAAAAAATATCAATATAATCACTTGTATACAGCGTTGCCAAATGTACAGATTTATCTGTTTTTTTTTTTCAGTTTTCTTAAGCATTGAGCAGTTTTCAAGATTTTTGTTTACAAAATAAGTTTTTCTATTGTTACGTTTTAATCTTTTTTGAGTTTGAGTGCTTTTAAATTGCATTAAATAAAATAAACAACACTTCTCTGTTGCTGTTTTACTTTATTTAACTTCCACTTATACCATTCTAACTATACAGTCTCCAACTTATTTATTTTCTGCTTAATATGCGTTTATCCAACACTTTTATATACGCCTAAACACGACTTTACTTTATGACTGCAAAATGATAACTATACTAACTAATGCATAAGACGCCGCCTTTCATACACAATTGATATTACTTCCGTGTGTTATTGTTCTTACCACAACATTCGCTTTATATTTCCGTTAATTTCAAATGTAACACAAAAAATCGGTACGGTAACACCATTAATAACACAAATTATGGATGGTATTACCAGAGTGGCCTTGACACAAACCAAGGTTTGGTAGGTTTGGGTAAGTTGGCTTCTACTAAATTCTAACTTCTATAATAAACTAGGTTATTATAGATAATTTGCTATAACTCACAAACTAAACACTAATCAATCCTAACAACTTTTTAATTGAAGGCTTATTTGCCTTTAAACAAGTTTTCGTCATACTTTTATTTTCTTTTTTCTTAATAAATTATCTTTATCTGGGTCAATATGAATCCGATATTAGTAAAATATTATTGATAAAGATTTAGATAATAATTTTTAAAATATTTATTGCTGTTATTTATCAGATTTGCAACTCCAACTATAATTGCACACTATATGAAATGTATACTCTCATGTCATTTACTTCCAAACAACTTCATTTTTTTACATTTATAGCTCCAACACTAAAATATATCTCAAACGACATTTACGCCAAGCGAATAATAAAATTTCAAATGAGTTTTAATTAATTGTAATAAATTATGATTATTTACAATACGAGTACAATTACTCTGTTTGTTCTCTGTTAAAATACTTCAAATAACCGGTTTCTTACAAAACGATTTATTTTGATTTGAATGACAATAATTTATAGATTTAACAGAAAAAAAACAACAATTTTATGATCTTAAATCTATTCAAACTCTTGCTGTAGGCAACACCTTCTCTTACGGGTGTATATGTACAGATGTGATAAAAAGTCAAAAAAATAAATAAAACTGAACAGCATTGTATCAGTATGTCAATTTTATGATCGTAATTTGAAAATACTTGCTGTGAGATTATTTGAGAGTTAAATTAAATTGTGATTGAGTAAAATAATGTGCACATTTTTATGACAGTTTTACGAGTATTTTGGGTATCCCAAAAACTGAGCGTTTAAAAATAATTATACGAATACACTCAGAGAAAAATTTTAGTTAAAAGGCAGTTTAACATAAGCTGATGTTCGTTACACCGATTAACTTACAATACTTTTATTGGTCGAATGAAGAATGTTCGTCAGCACACATAAAATTTAATATGAGTTTAAGACGTCAGACGACAGACAGCTTGATACTCTACACAACAATATGTTTTTAAAGTTTTTAATTTGGGCCCCTTGATATTGGATTATCTATAGATTATTATATAACTACAAATAGGCATGTTTAGATCTAATATTAGGCTTAGAACTTACATAAAACTTAAATATCTAGACGAAGATATCCAAAGCTACCCAGAGACAAGTGTCTTGAGCCAATTGAAGGTAAGGCTCAAATAGCTGTTTAAATGATAACTCTATTAAAACATGGGTAGATTGTATAATGGCTGTAAATTGCAAAATCGTTGAAAAATTTCTAAAATCTTCTGCATTATTGATACTTAGAGGTAATTGAGATAGCGAGACATACTATGCTGTGCTAAATTTATTTTCTGAGCTTGCCAATAATCTTGCTAGGTTTAGCTTTAGAGTGTCTGATATGAGCGTTAATAAGTTAGGTAGACAGGAGAATCCAGCTATGCTGCCCTAAGTCAACATATAAGCCACAATAGGTCTGTTGTTCGCTTTCGTGCCACGAGAAAAATCAAAAACCGCATTCTGCGAAAATCGCTATCCGGACATCACTAATCATTAAGAAACTCAACATGCCACTTTTTTTTCTCCGTCACTTCTCTAGGTAGCATATTGGCTTCCCACAAAGCATCCATTTCTTTGATTCAGTTCCAGTAATCAATCAATCAAAGATCCTTGCTATACTTTTTACATCATGTCCTCTTCTGTATCGTTCTATCACAGAACCACATGAGTTCCTCTCGCCCTTTGCTTCAATTCCGCCTTTGTCACCTTTGTCAAAGCAGCCTTGCACTCTTCAGGCTCGACTCAACAAGATCTCTCACTATGATAACGCGGTTATTAGCCATCAAGCGAGATAAAGCGTACCCCGGCATTAGCTGAATAGCCGCCCAATGCCCTCTTACAGTCCAGCACTGTTCTTGATTGACCTTCATCGGTCATTCTGAAACTAATTGCCATCCAGACGTTTTTGAATATATTAGCCTCCATTCGCTCCTTATTTTCCTTCATCTAATTGGCGCTCTCCGTAATAACTTTCCTGCCTGTTGTCTCTATGGACCAGGGTTGGCAACCCACTGGGTAACTCAATTAAATCCACCGGTTTTTATCAATATCTTTGAGGAGTTTTACGTCCGAAACTAGGTTGAGTCCTAAGGGCGCCACCCTAATTCCGACAAAAGCAGAGCATGTGCCGAGAGTGTTAAAAAGCCTCTCCATCTTTCTAAACACGACCCTTTGAGCAGTTCACTCATCCTGTTCCGATCAGAGTTTATTCATATGGTTCTTGTAGTCCAACTTCTGTATTATTCGGCCACAGAACCACATGAGATCCTCTAGCCCATTACTTCAATTCCGCCGTTGTCACCTCTGTCACAGCAGCCTTGCACTGTTCGGACACGACTCAACAAGATCTTTCACTCTGATAGCGCGGTTATTAGCCATCAACCCGGATAGTGCATACACCGGCATTAGCTGAATAGTTGCCCAATGCCCTCTTACAGTCCAGGACTCTCCTGGGTTGACTTTCAACGGTCATTCTTAAACTAATTGCCATCCAGACGTCTTTAAATATATTAGCCTCCATTGAATCCATATTCTCCCTGACCCAATTGACGCTCTCCGGAATAGCTTTCTATCCTGGCTGTTGTCCCCATGGACCAAGGTTGGCAACCCGTTGGGTAACACAATAAAGCCCGGGTGGTATTATATTAAAAAAAGGGTTTTCGTAGTTTATTTAAAACAAAAATAAGTGTAATTTACGAACTGGGATTACAAATTTATTTGCTCCGTTTTTGAGTTCAAAACGGATAATGAAATAAAAAATTATCAAATCACTGCTTACATCTCTTTCCCGCCTCTGAGCCAATTTCCAAATCCCGTCTCAAAAAAACTTCCCGTGTTTTAAGGCGCTCTAACTTTGAAGCCGATTTTGTATTTCTTCAAAGGAAGTGATTCGGTGACATGTTAAAAGATAAACTCATACCTCTTTATACGGTCTAGGTAGTTTCCGAAAATGTAGGTCGTAAATCGAAATGCCTTTAATCCATTGTTTTTAACCGTAGAACGAGGTAAAAAGAACGAGGCCTTACGCTTAAAGCGAATGTGTTCAATATTTCAAACAGGCCGTTATACCGAAATGCCATGTAAAGAAAGCCCGTGTGAGTATATTGTATCCGTCGCGACAGCCGACAAAGCAATATTCGGAGGATACGGCGGATGCGGCATTCGATCGTTTCTAATAATTGTTTTAAAACTTTGGCGACATGTGGACGCGTGTTGTCATGCAAAAGAATAACTTAATCATGTCTGTCTTTATATTCCCGATGTTTTTGTCGTAGTGCATGATTCAAACGAAATAATTACAGTCTGCTTTGCTCACCGAGCTTTAGCAGCTCATGGTACACAATGCTGCAAAACTGCACTATAAATACTAAAACAACGTGATTGTAATAAACAAAAAATATTGTCGACTTTGAACAAAATTTGGAAGCTGTTATAAAACCCAAACAAACCAATCGACCCTGCTATGGACCCCTTTAGAATGGTAACAGAGGTGATCACTGGTCTTTGCTTAAAACACTTATACATTAAGGACGTGAAATTGTTTTATAAAAAGAAAAAAAGAGTAAATGAAAATGACTGTTGATCTCGTGGGTTGCAGTATGAGTTTTTCCTTGCTTACTCGGAATTAATATTTTCTGGCTAATTCCAAATGCCCCAGCAGACTGCAGCCTAAACGGAATTCAAATTAATTGTTCAGCCTTATTTCGAGCCTATTTCTTATTGTTTAGTCTGATTTGACGCGGCCCATATTATCTACCTTTTATTTTTCACTTGTTTAATAATACTAACATTTTTCTTCGAGTATATAATTCATTTTTAGGCGGTGACAAATTAAACATTATAAATTTTTAGTATCGATATTTAAACACTTTAAAACAAGTCTGATAAGATCGTCAGTCGACGATAATAACTGCGGGACTGGCATAAACAATCAGACAACAACAAACTGTAAATTGTGAGTAATTCTGTTTTTTTTTTTCATTTCTGAGCTCTAAATAAACATCTGAGTTAAAATAAAAATAAATAATATTTTAAATCAGTTTAAAATATACCGACAATTTGTTAAATACACTCTAAAATACGGTCGTACACTTACGCGCTTAATAATATAGAATTCATTTAAAAGATTTCGATATATTTTTATCTTAACAATATCAAATAATATTTAATTGTTAAAAAAAATAAGAAATAAATAAAATATTTGAATTATTTTTGTTAAAGAAAATAAAATAAATTCTAAACAAAAACATGGCAAATTTAGTCGTTAAACAGTTTTCATCTTGAATAAATAGTGCAAATTCACGTAAAAAATTTTTTAATGTTGAATCAAACAAATATCAAATATATAAAAATGCCAAATGTAACCTTCAGGTAAATGAAGCACTTAATTAAATTGAATTGCAAAAAAAAATGAAATGAAATATTTGAAAATCGTTTAACTCCAATAGCAGCTACTGGATATATTAATTACTATTTATCAATATTTTTCTATCTAAGCATAGAGTTTTTAAGTGTTTTTTTAAATAAAAATTAAAGAAAAATATTATTAAAGCAAATATCAGGTGCAACAAGTTGGTCAAGTGTTTTGAAAACAATTTAAATTGAAATCGCATTGCATTATATAAAAAAGGAGTGTAATAAGTAAAGATTTGAATACAAATTATTATAAAGCGTGTTTTTTATAGAGGTATAGAACTTTAAGTGGGCATTACTTTTCAATATGGCGAATGATTTAACAGCTGTCAAGTGATTTATTCTCAGTTTAGTTTGGCAATTCATCACGAATAGACTCACGCCCGGCGTAGATTCGTCGAATGGGCCCAAAACGAGACTACCGTTGTTCCCGATTTTCATAAGCGAATTTCGTTTAGCGATGAAGCGCACTTCTAGTTGAATGGCCACGTTGTTTGGTGCGCTTTATGGGCTGGTGAAATCATTGGTCCGCACTTTTTCAAAAACGACGATGGCCAGAACGTTACAGGCAATGGTGATCGGTATAGAGCCATGATTACTAACTTTTTCATTCCTGAATTGAATAACCATGATGTCCAGGAGATGTGGTTTCAACAAGGCGGCGCAACATGTCACACAGCTTGTGCCACAATAGATTTATTGAAAGACACGTTTGGTGACCGCCTAATTTCACGTTTTGGGTCTATGTAAAGTCATTGGTCTATGTGGTAAAGCCAGAAACGCTTGACCATTTGGAAGTCAACATTCGCTGTGTTATTGCCGTAATACGGCCACAAATGTTGGAAAAAGTCATCGAAAATTGGACATCCAGATTGGACTACATCCGCGCCAGCCGTGGCGGTCATATGCCAGAATTCATATTTAAAATGTAATGCCACAAGATTATCTTTCGGATAAATAAAATTCATGTCAATCGAATAATCCATCGTTGTTTTATTGTAACTTAAAGTTCTATACCTCTATAAAAAAATACCCCTTACAATATGTATACGAAATTGAAGTCAATAAATGACATGTATGGACATATACAGTGGCACACAGCTCATTTCGTGCGTTTAAAAATACAACTTTGAACGCTGACAGCATCAAAACTAAGAATGATATCAAAAAGATTTAAATACTTATTTATTTAAATTAAAATTATGTCTTCATATATTAAATATTTGTAAATGTAATTTAGAGGAAACTTAAATATATGAAAAATTTAAGTCACAGCTTATGTCGTTTATTGTCAGGTGTGACATTCTTTTTGCTTAATTGCATCTTTAAGACAATTTTCCATATATACAAAAAGTTTTTAAGTATGCAGACGACATTGTTCTGATAGCAAGGGGTAATTTCGAGAATACCTTGTGTGAAATCACACAGAGGAAATATGTGAAATATACAGAGGTGATGTGGGATGACGGGGTTGAATATTAACCTGGGCAAAATCATGATGGTACCATTTGATGGGAAAAGGAAACTCCCAAAGCGGGGGAATATTCAACTCCTGAGTAAGGAAATACCTCCAAGGAAGGAGGTTAAATATGGATAGTAAGTTGACGTGGAAAGCTCAAAAACAGTCACGCATGCTCTTATGGTGTGCAAGAGGCTTGTAGGAAGAATATTTATACTGGATGTATACCATGATGATCAGACCGATTGTGACATATGGGGTTGTTGTATAGGCGATAAGAACGAGAGTTTGAGACTAAGTCAGGCAGAGCTAAATAAAGTATAAAGATTAGCGTGCACAAGCATAACTCCGGCAATGGGAAATTGTCCCACTGCTGCACTCGAGGTTCTATTGGACATTAGTTCGCTACATTTGGCAGCGAAAAGTAAAGCCTTAGAGACCATGACGAGCATAATGGTAGATGAGTTGGACACGAGGTTATGTGGATCTTTAAATAAGGGACCATTTTGCGGTACACGAATGGGTTAAAACGGAAAGTGGGAAAGGCGCGGGAGTGTTTGGCCCTAGGAGGGAATATTCGGAACCTATGGGAAAACTCGCCAGCATAACCAAGCGGAAGTTTATGCAATATATATATATAAAGGACAGGACATAGCCATATTATCTGATAGTCATAGAGCACTTGGCATATATGAGTTTGACTTAAAGCTTGTTTGGGAATATCTGGATAAATTAAACCAGCTGGGCGGGGACAATAGGGTCAGCTTATGCTAGGTCCATGGTCATGTTGGAATTCCGGAAAATGAATCGGCCAATGAACTGGCCAGAAAGGGAGCTTCCACTTCACAGGTGGGGCTAGAACTATTTTGGAAAGGAAAGGGGGCCTGGAAGGGCATACTCAACAAACATGAGAGTAATGAAAGGCGTATACTCTTCTCTAACCGTACGGGTCTGAGACAATTTAAACTCTTGTTGGCTAACTATAACGGGAGGAGAATCCCGCATAGTAATACTGACCGGTATTTCGAACCGTCTTCGCAGGCTAAATGGACAACTGATGTGCATATTCTGTGATGAGGAGATCAAACCACCGAAGTACATACTGGATACATGTGAGGCATTTAGGCACTCTAGAAGGAAGAATCTCAGATACTAGGTAGGGAGTTATCGGTTGGTACCAACCGATATACTGAATTTCGTCAGATCGACGAGGTTGTGGTAGATATTATAGGGAAACCCTATATAGATAGAGGGCTGTACAATAGATCTAGAGGTCGCAGTGCTCTTGTACCTCAATGATAATATTAAAAATAATCTGCTTCTTTCGTATTCCCAAGTCCAAAATTGCAAGCAAACTTTTTATCATGTTTAAAAAGAGATTTTCAGTTCCACATCAACCTTGACTGCAAAATACTTGATTTGTGCTTCAGGCCATAATCCTAACAAAACCTAAAACGATAGAATATACCTAAAACGTTGGCGCTTTGTAATAAATTATCTTTTAATATAATTTACGTAAATACATATTTTATAAAGGGTGGGCAAATATGAAGTTTGGAAGTAAATTGGCTTAAAAACACTTTTTTTTTGACAAACTCAGTTATATTCATACCAATATAAAATAGAAATATGAGAATTAATAGTGGAATATGATGTCGGGCAAATGTCCACCTCTAGCACATCGGCAGACGTCCGCTCTTATAACAAAATTTTGAACCACATTTTGCAACAAAGCTTCGCTTATCTCGTCAATGCAGCGCAGAATATCATCTTTCAGAGTGTCAGTTGTTTGCGGTGTGTTCACGTAAGCCCGGTCTTTTAAATGGCCCAAGAGAAAATAATCCAGCAGCGTTTTATCACAAGAACACCGGCGCGACCGGAAAATTTCTCATGCAATAACTGAATTGTTTGGCTGGCTGTGTGGCTCGTGGCGCCGTTCTGCTGAGATCAAAGGTCACTGATGTCAACATTAGCCAATTGTAGCCACAAAAAATTTGTTATCATGTTTTTTTTTCACGGTGACGGTGTTTCCTTACTCATTTTCAAAAATCTACGGGCTGATGATTGCGCCTAACCACAAACCGCACTATACGGTCACTTTCTTTGGATGTAGTGGTTTTCGAGGACTGTTTGTAGACTTTGTGTGCCCCATATGTGACAATTTTATTTGTTTACATAATCGCTTAATTGAAAATGGACCTCATCACTAAAGATGATTTTGTTGAAAAATGCTTTGTTTTCGTTCAGTTTTCCTAACAGTAAAATTTCACAATTAATATTTTTTGTCCAAGAGTGTTGCGTTCCATAGTTAAAATTTCTCAATTTTCTACTAAATAAATGTGAAAGATTGACAGCTCAATTCTTGACATTTCATAATTTGAAAGCCAATTTACATCCCAACCTCACATTTACCCACCCTGTATTTTAGCGGCAACATAGCTACATGACTACCGTTGTAGCCCATAGCCAACTTAGGCCATTTTTCTTGATGACAACAAAAAGTTAGTGCTGTCAATACAATAAGATGCATGATGAAATAGGCGTTTTAAAAACTCAGTACATGAAATATATACATTAAAAACGCGATAAGAATGTATGTGGCATTTGTTTACATTTATTTTGTAGCCACAGTCGTTAAAATAATTAAGTAACTGGTTACTTGGCTACTTTTGTAGCCAGAGTCTTTTGTAGTCGTGTAGTCGATGGTCGGTATCCTTGAATGTGCTTATAGCATTATGGCCTTTCCACATGAGACCAACGATATGTATGTATGCTTGATATTCTTGTCTCCGCTGCAGCTAGCTTCTTGCTTTCTTCCTAACATATCTCTTGCAGCTTCTCGTAATCGCACCAGACGCTTTTTCTTTTTCTTTTCAATTTTTGCCAGAAAATTCTGATTTTCGGCCAACAGTTTTGCATTATCAGCTTTAGAAGATTCTTTTACCTGCACCAACAGCGTTGCATTATCAGCTTTAGGAATTTCTTGTGCACTCGCCAGAGCATTAATTTTTTCCATAAGCTTTTCATTATTAGCTCTAAAAGTTTCTCGTACCTCAGCCAAAAATCTTTGTTGCTGTGCTTCCAATTTTGCGCCATGATGGCAAAGCCACTCTCCATTATTCAATAGTTCTTGGACCTTCATTTTTTTTCTCCTTTTTATTTATTTTATTTTTAAGACTGCAATCCCACTTCTGACACCAATTGTTACGTTGTTACCTTTTTAAAAACGAGTTTTTATGAGTTCGTAGATTGTAGTTAAAATCAAATAAATATTGTGTTTTGTTTTAATTAAAAATCCTTTCTCCAAACAGTTATGTGCACCACTGCTTGTAATCTTTTTACAGGCAATAACAATATTTTTTTTTAATTACTCTGCCTGTTTACAACTTTGTAAACAACAACAATTACTCGACAGATCTTTCTACTTAAAGATCTTCCAATCCGATCGAAGTTATAACTTAGGTTCAACCAGAGGTTATCCACACTTAACTCTCTTTACTGAGTTAGCTCCAACTAAACTGGTTTCACTACTAGCCTTACGAGTTTACTCCTTATAAACCCTCTTTGCACCAATAACACATTCGCTGAGTTAACTTCGCTTAAACTGCACTCGCTGAGTTTACGACACATAAATTATTTGCTGTTCGCATCGATGTGCTTTTTATATGGCTGAGTAAGCAATACATCGAAAGCTCTCGAACTCCTCTCGATATTTCAGGTAGATTCCATTTCTTTCTTTTATTTTCTTTTTAGTTCTTATGTAGCCATGCGAATGTAAACATCTACTTCTTTCAGCTCTTAGTATTTGTTGTTGCTTGTTGTTGTTGTATCGTCTGTTATTCGTTTTCTTTGCTGCTTTATTATTGTTGTTGCCGTGTTATTATTATATTCTTTATCGTTGCTAATGATTGCTGACACCCTTTTATACTGATTACCGATTTTGCGCTGTTGTGGCATCATTAGGTCATTGTAGTTGTTTCTGCAGCTGGCTGGCATGGTTTCTAGGATTCCGCCGCTGTACTTTTAATAACCCGAATTAGTTCTAAAGCCTTCTCTTCGTCGCAACATCCATTTCTATCAGCCACGGTATCGCGAGGATTTTCTCTTCTGTCGGAACATTCGGATACATCTAGCACTGTAGGTCCCTTTCAATGAGTCTAAAACAGGAGTGACCAATGGGACTGATGAGATTGCAGTAGTATTTATGAGCATTTTGTAGTGTTATTACACTTAGAAATAAATTAGTTTGTGTTGCTTTGGTTTGAAGTTAATAATGAATATTAATATAAATGAGGAAATGAAAAAGTAGGTCATATGTCCTAATTATTTTTATACTTTGGTTGCATACCAAGCATTCTGCTTCACATTTAATCAAAGGAAAAAAATTTCTCCCATTCCTTTTTCCACATAACTACTTAAAAAAACATTTTGCAAATTTTCTAAGTGTGTGTTTCAAGAAAACAAGAAAGAGAAAAAAACAAAACAAACAAAAATATTTAAAACGCATAGTAACATACGTCTGCTTTCTTCAAAAGTTGTGTAGCAACTGAATGAAACTGTTATTTATTTCTTATTCTGTCTTGTTTTCGTTTTCGTTCGAGTGTATTCATATAAGAAGCCGATTTAAGTTGGACGCTCAAGCATCCGCAAGGTCAACACTGGTCTAACAATAGAATCGGGTGCAGCTCATTGATTGAGAGAAGTCAGCCTTGTTCCACTTAGGATGTCAAGCACTGTTGCCGTTTTGGTTATTTTTAACCAAAATTGGGTATTTTTTTCTTTGATGTGTAGATGTGTACGTTTTCCAAAACAAAAAAAAGAAAAATAAAGATAAAGATAATGGTCTCTTATAACGTTTATTACCCAGGTTCTTGTTGAGTGTATCACTTTAAAAACAGGATTTTTTGGCAAACTTTGGGCTTTTGTTGTGAGTATACTATGTATGACCTCTTCAAATTCTTGACTGCAAATTTCAATACTTATACTTTGTTCTAAAGTGAAAGGTACACCGATCGAAACAAATGGTAGTCTGACAGGCAAGGCGGCTGAAATTATTTTCTAAATAATTTATTATTATTTTCTAAATAATTTCAACTGATCTTTGAACAATGGTCGAGCGTTGTTCTAATAGATCTATTTCTCATCGCCAGTAATGATTGGATGCCGCTACAATTGCTTCCATCTTGAGTAGCTTTATGAGTTTGAAAATAATCTCGATATAGTAATGCCCTCCAATCATCATATCCGAACATTTTTGCCTGACCTGGGAGGTCTTCCTTTTTCATGTCAAAATCCTGACTTCTGAGCTGCATAAATAATCTCTCGCACGTTGTAAACAGTGGATTCAGGATAAGCTTTGTCAAGCAATCAAAGCCATAAAACTTCGTTGTTTATACTATTTCGTTCAATGGCTAAGTGAGTATATATATATATCAGACACATTTCACTTCAATGCTATTGTTTGGTTCGGGTGACGCATTAAGATATTTTAGTAAGGCTATTGAGCTAAAATTATCCACAAATAAATTTTAAAACCTCATCATAACATATGAAAGAACAATATTTTCTATTGTGCAAAGTTTGTTAATACATAGTTAATATGTTTAGAACAAATAGGAGAATATGCCTCATCCATTGTTGTACCAATTTTTTTTTGACCAGTCTATATTCAGTCAATACAGCTATTAATTCCATATGTAAAGTGATATTTTAATGTTTTTTGTATTAAAATTATGATTTAAAACTTTGGTTATTTTTTGGTTACTTTTTTAATGAAATTTAGTCACAAAAAATAAGAAGTTGTGGTAACGCTGATGTCAAGGGAATTATGTATGTATGTATGTATATATAGATCATTACCGAACAAAATCAACGCAACAAAAAGGGTTCATCAAACTGAATTTAATTCAAATATCTTGAAGCTTTGATAGACAGGAAACATGCTAAAATTGATTTTTTAAAAATTAATCTAAGCACCACTTTCGATGCTTCAGCCTTCATTTCATTCCACGAACGTTCGACTTTCGCTGCTTTAAAGTCTAGTTGCCTGTGCTGTGTATGGCTTGGATGCTTTTTTTGTGGCTTGCTTGTTGGTTCCACTTTAATTACCTTTGTGGAGGGCTTGTCTAATCCACTATCATTTTATCTTTACTATCAAGACGTTCGTTAGTTATTTTTCGTAGCCAAAAGTATTGGAGGCACCTGTAGTAAAACCTGTATGAGGTTGATGTCGCACTGCTCTACCTTCCACAACTTGTAGCCATAAATGGCAACTGACTTGAAACATGTGTCGAAAAGTTTTAATTTTGTGCGTTTAGACCTGTAATTCAATCTTCAAACATTTCTCAGCTGCCCGAAGCACTGCCTGACCTTCTTAATGCAAATTCTCGTTTTTTTTGAGTACCCAGATGGTGCGATGTTGCTACCAATGTAGCAAAATGATTCAATATTCTGTTGGTGCCGTCCAAAAGGGTTCCATATTTATAGTGTTTGACCTCATAGATACATTTTTGGAGGTATCGACCCTGAGCCTAAATCTAACTGCCTACAGTTCATCTAACATACTGTTGTATCTATCTGATAGAAGGCAAAAGTCATCCTGTCACTCAGGCACCATGTTAATCCCCTGTATTTCGATGTTACTCTCGGAATTATGCTTTCAATGACAAGGTTAAAAAGCCATATGGAGAGCGGACAACCTTGTCGAACACCTACTTTCACATCAATTGACTTACTTAATATGTTTTTGTGAACTATACAACATTCTGTGTTACTGTAAAAACCTTAGATGAGAAATATTATAGTTCTTGACTCAACGTAGTATCTCCCATATTTTCGAGTAGTAAATGGTGTCAAACGCACTTTCAGAATTGATGAAGATGAGGTACAAAGGTTATTGGCTTTGTAATGATTGTTTGGTGAAGTGAATACGCCATACCATATCCGTCGTCTTTCATACTCAGTAAGCCGATACCTCTCTCAGGTAGTTTTGTTATCAAACCCTCTTTTAGTTCTTCATTAAGTTGAATCGCATCCCAAATGTCTCCTATGATTGACTGTAATAATCGAGCACTTGTTGCCACATCCGCCTTGAAAAGTTTGAGGGAATTATTATCCTTTAGTAAGTTGATAATGCTCTCTATCTCTGGTGTTTCAATCGGGATATCTCTTTTTATGTGCCAGCACAGTTAAATATTTAAAAACGTACACATTAAAAAGTACTTTATGCTGTAAAGTAATATATTTTTTTAAGATGCTTTAATCAGAATAATCACATCACATCAATATGGGAGGAAGAAAGGCTGCCTTCAAAGGGGAAGAAGAGCATCATGTCATAATTGAAGAGAAATTATTCTGCTTAACACCATATATAAGATACTTGCAGTTGTAATAGAGAAAACTTCAAAGCAAAATAGACAACATTTTGCGAGACGAACAAGCAGACTTCATACCGAATGGATGCTGCGTAGATCAAGGCAACACTCTACGCATAATCATAGAACAATCTATAGAATGATGTACCCCCTGTGTCTACTGTTCGTCGTTCAGAAAGAATTTGACGCCATCAGACGAACTGCAATATGAAAAGCACTTAGAGCAAAAATAGCACCACAAAAAATATATCGAATAATTAGAGCGAAGTACGAGCATGTAGAACTTTTAGTTCTTCACAACATAAATATCAGTCAACCATTCCACACCAATTCTGGAGTTAAACAAGTATGCCCATTATCACCTCAGCTATTCACAATCGTGCTGGATGACATAATGAGCGAGGTCTATTCAAAGAGAAGAGGAATAAAATTAAGTCTCTCACTCCAACTCGTAGATTTGAACTAAATATGCGGAAAACATTTGTCTACTTTCGCATAAGATCTCTAGTCGAAACTGGAGCACCTAGAAAGATTGCCTCACAATGTTAGACTTTAGATATATATCAAGAAAACCAAGGCCGTGAGAATAAGCAGTACTAGTACGAAAATCAAGGTCCACCAGTTGTATATGTAGATAGCTACTGCTATCTAGGAGGTACAATGACTACAAATGGCAGAGCAGAAACAGACGTAGACAACAGGCTTAGTAAAGCAAGAACGGCATTCGGACAATTCCAGTTGTTATGGAGAAGTTCACAAACATGTTTATATTAAGGCGAACTAGGCTCAGTATACACATCTCATGTGTTAAATCAGTTCTGCTATATGACAATAAGTATAAGCTACAGGTATTCATCAACAGATGCTTCAAAATCATAAGCAAGTAACACAGAACTGTGGAACATGACTAATGAGGAACCCTTACTGAAGAAAATGGGAGTAGATCGGCCACACCATTGGAAAACGTTTCAATAGTATTTCTAGAATATTACTCGAGTCGTGGTCGACCAAGAAACACCTAGAGACGCACAATTATTTACGAACTAAGACAGAATAATCTAACATGGGAAGAAGCAAAATCAACAGCGCTAAACCGTATAAGATAGAGATGCTTTCTGGAAGCCATATGCTTCAATAGAAGTAATGGGAACAAAATATCAGAATAAATTAAGTCTGAACTGTTGCAGATACAAGAAAAAGATTTTCATAAAATCTATTAAATGCCATCTCAAATTTACCTGGACTACCCAAAGAATTTTATACCATTTAAATAATGTATTAATCAAAAAAATTATATATAATATACAGTACCGAGCATAAGAAATGCAACGCTATATAATTTATATAATGTTCATTAATGAAGCCATGTTTCATTGTGGATGGCTGATACCTTTGCTTATTAGTGGCTTTTCACAGGGAGGTCCGGTAAAAAGTTGACTTCATTTAATATGTGTCTAGCAATATATGCACTAAGTGTAACGCCAATTTGTGTTTTTGATCTACCGCCGTCTTTCGTGGATCAATTTTTATGGGCCTAAGCACTGCTCGGTGCTGACGAGCAGTATTAATTCGTTGGCGACCTGATTTTCTGTCTAAACTTTCAGACAAGTGAAATTTTGAGAAAATTCGATTAACAGTTGATTTACGCGCTCCGAATAGGACTCTAATTTCGCTGATCTCCATTCCTTCCCCCAAAGCTTTTATTATTGCCCTTTTGCTATCGTTTGATAACTGTTTCTTGAAATATACAAAAAACTTTCTCAATGAAACTATTTTTTTAATAAATGCTATGATTTGCTTACTTTAACAGCACGTTGCATTTTTTTTTTTTTTTTTGCTCGCACATAATGTTCACTTTTTATAATTAATAAAATATTGTGATCAAATTAAAAAAGATAATCAGCTGATAATATCATGTATGCCTCTTCTTCTTACAAAAAAAAAATGCTAAAGAGAATTCGAATTGGATACCGTTGTTTGTGATAGAATGCAATTCCAGATTACGAAGCTCAAAGTTGCATTTTTAATGCTCGCTACTGTATATATGCATATTCGCCATTAGGCGTTTATTAAAAATACAAAGCAAACTCCTACTTTCAGAACCCTTTTTAAAATGCTTTTTTACTTTTATGAGCTTTTTCTATCTTTATGATACTTTTTCAATAATATTTAATTAATATTTTTACATATACTTGAGCCTATTTTTTTAATTTCTATACAAGAGTGGTATCAAAATTACCAAACGTACCAATTTGGGAAAACTTGGCTTTATTTCTTCACAAAATCTTCTATCTCCATAGCGAGACATTGTTAACAAGTCTTTAACTTTGAGCCATTTTTGCAAGTCTGTGGGATCTTAAACTGGCGCATACCGTTTGTGGGAAGTTATCCAAATTTTAATTCATGCGCAATTGATTCTTAATTTCATCAATTAAATACTGCAATAAGTTAGCATAATACCTGTCGTTTAGACCCCCTCGTAAATTTTTTTATTTTCTTCTTTTTTGAGGCACACCCTGTTTTAAAAAGAGTTTAAGATAAAAACAAATCCATCATAAAAAAATGTTAATTTTTTTTGTTTTTGTTTTTGTTTTTTTTTTTTTTTTTTTGTTTTAGCCGTTGCCGTTGAATATTTAAAATATTTTTCACCACCACCTTCAAAAAGGGAGTGTCGTCTTATTGAAATCCCCCACC
>JAKWBJ010000259.1:0-263675 GCA_023159175.1 Wohlfahrtia magnifica | reverse complement strand
AGAAAGTCGTTAAGAAATATTAGAAAAAGAGTAGGAGATAGAACAGAGCCTTGCGGTACCCCTGAGTTTACCCTGAACTCGTCGGATGAGACCCCATTTATAACCACTCTCATAGAGCGATCTCTGAGAAAGCTCGATATAAATCGAGAGAAATGACTACCGACACCAAAAGCATTAGGTTTCGAAATGAGAGCCTCGTGCCAAACTCTATCAAACGCCTTTGAGATATCCAGAGCCACAACCTTACTCTCGCCAAAACCATGAATGGACTTGTTCCACTTCTCCGAGAGAAACGCCAGCAGGTCACCAGTAGAACGGCCCTTTCGGAAACCGTACTGACGATCGCTAAGTAAATCGGTGGACTCCAGATATCCCACAAGGTGGTGATTAATCATACTCTCCATAACCTTGGAGAGTGTGGAACAAACTGCTATTGGACGGTAGTTCTCAGGGTTACTAGCCTCGCCCTTTTTGGGGATTGACGTTACATTAGCAAACTTCCAGCAAGATGGAAAAATACCGGCGCGATATGACGCACTGAAAAGGTAAGCTAATGGACGCGCAAGCGTCGAAGAGCACTGTTTCAGGACCAGTGCTGGTATGCCATCCGGCCCAGAAGACTTGTTAACGTTGAGATTTGTTGCCATTATAGTTCGCAGGAATGTTAAACATAAACTGCTACCTACAATTAATAGAGCTGATAGAAAATTTGGGTATTACAGTAAGTTTTAACGATAATTCAAATGTTAATATATTTAGTTGTAATTTTTTGGGTGGTTCCACGGACTGTAACGGTCTTAGGAAATCTCAATTTAAATCCAACTTAAAGAAATTTTCAAGGTTAAATGAAAACTACATCTTGGGCGGAGATTTTAACTGTAGAAATCAAAGCTGGGGTTGCCTTCGTGCAAATTCTTGGGGTAATATACTCTACGATTTGATTACAGCTAATAACTTTGGTATTTATATATCCTGCCGAACCTACATTAATTCCTGCCAATAGCAAATCGAGTCCCTCTGTATTAGATTTTTTTATTACAAATGTTCCTAATAAACTATCTGCTGCTATTGTACTAGATAATTTGAGTTCTGACCACTTACCGATTTATTGTACCTACAATTCAAGCTGTTTGGTTACGGAACTTTTGAAGCATGATTATAAACGTGCGAACTGGAACTCATTTAGAAATTTTATAAATAATAATATAAATAGCCTTTTGTGGGCTCCGTTAAGCAATTGCGATGACATAGAACGCCAGATAATAGGATTCACTACACTGTTACATAATGCTATTGATTCAAGTGTTCCGAAGAAGATCATACCCAATTTCTTTATTAAACGACTACCGGCTCGAATTCTAAGTTTAATTAGCTTAAGAAACTCTATTAGGCGAATATGGATTAAACTTAGGCTTCCTATATTTAAATTACAAACTTCCGTCTTAAATAGGAAAATACGTAATGCCATCTTGGAGTTCAGAAATTCGAACTGGAATAAGTTGTTGAATGGTCTCCACAAATCATCTCCAAAGTTTTGGAATATTTCTAAAATTATCCGGAAGAAGACAAAAAATGTTCTGTGCCTCAAACTTAATAACATTGTTTTCACAACAAATTGCGAAAAATCAGAAATATTGGCTCAAAAATTCTTTTTGAATCATTCTATTTCTTCTAACTTGAGAGACACAGCTACTATGCAGATTGTGTCTGATTCTATGTTATCACTAAATTCGCAGGATGATACATCGAGTAACCCCTTCACTACAAGTACAGCAAATATAAAACATATTATTAAAAATTTGAAAAATAAGAAAAGCCCTGGACTGGATGCTATATAGAACAAATGCTTAAAAGTCCTACGTTCGAGCGCAATTAAATTTCTTTCACGTATTTTCAACGCCTGCCTTAAACTAAGTCACTTTCCAAAAATTTGGAAAGTATCTAAAGTCATAGCCATTCCAAAACCGGGTAGGGATCATTCCTGTCCTGATTCTTATAGACCTATAAGTCTTTTGAATACCTTGAGTAAAATTTTGGAAAAAGTTATAAAGGAAAGAATAATAAGTTACATTGAGGACAACAATATACTTCCTGTTCAACAATATGGTTTCCGTACGGAACATAATACAACTCAGCCGTTAATGAGGATTAAAAAGATGGTCAAGGAAAATTTTATACAGGGTAAATCTACATTTATGGTCCTACTGGATATAAAATCAGCTTTTGACTCAGTTTGGCATGGTGGATTGGTTCATAAACTTTTAAGAATAGGTTTCGACCGAAAACTGATTAAGTTAATTAAAAGTTATTTAACCGATCGTAAGTTTAGGGTTCATATTGCTGGACAATTTTCGAATGAATATAATATATTGGCCGGATGCCCCCAGGGATCGTGTCTTTCTCCGATTCTTTACAATATATATACGTCAGACTTTCCTATATTATCAGGTTGCGAATCATCAATTTTTGCTGATGATACGGCAATTCTATGTTCAAATGTGTTAGCCAATGACATTCTTTACAATCTTCAGAGTAATGTAAATTTAGTAATTAGTTTCTTTAATAAATGGAGAATTCTAATTAATCCTAACAAAACCAAATCTACATATATTTTACTAGGAGGAGAAATGCAAAATTTTTATCTCAATATAATATTAAGGTTAACGATATAGTGATTCTATGGGAAATTAATATTAAATATCTTGGGGTCATCCTAGATAGGAAAATGTTGTTTAATGACCATATCTCTTATATTATTAAGAAAATTAATGTAACAACCAGATTACTATAACCCTTTATTAATCGGAAGTCAGATCTTTCTACCAAAAATAAAGTGTTGTTAGTTAAAGTAATTTTCCATTCAATATTATTTTACGCTGCACCAGCATGGCAAGACACCTCTGAATGTCATATAAAACGGCTTCAGTTATGTCAGAATAAAATTCAGAAAATAATTTTTAATTTACCTTTCCACATCTCGTCATCACTCACTTTCCAATATTCCTTTTTTGAAGGAAAAAATAAGTTCTATAACCGAAAACTTTTTTGCAAGATGTGCAAACTCACCTTATGAGGACATTAGAAACCTAATTCCTTAAAAGAAAATGTCTTAATATATTAACGTTTTCTTTTATTAATTACTGCTACTATCTTTTTGTCCTAAGGTTTTTTATTGTAATTCTTCCTTAAAAATAAATATTATATTTAATAAATGATATTTCTACTAACTAAAATATTATTATACATTTAAGGTGAAAAACCAAATTGGTTGAATTCCTAACTAATTTATATTAAAATTATTGTAAACTATTAATAAAAAAAACTATCAATAAATAAGCAAATAAAATAAATAAATTATTATTATTAATATTAATATTATTATTATTATTATTATTATTATTATTATTATTATTATTATTATTATTATTATTATTATTATTATTATTATTATTATTATTATTATTATTATTATTATTATTATTATTATTATTATTATTATTATTATTATTATTATTATTATTATTATTATTATTATTATTATTATTATTATTATTATTATTATTATTATTATTATTATTATTATTATTATTATTATTATTATTATTATTATTATTATTATTATTATTATTATTATTATTATTATTATTATTATTATTATTATTATTATTATTATTATTATTATTATTATTATTATTATTATTATTATTATTATTATTATTATTATTATTATTATTATTATTATTATTATTATTATTATTATTATTATTATTATTATTATTATTATTATTATTATTATTATTATTATTATTATTATTATTATTATTATTATTATTATTATTATTATTATTATTATTATTATTATTATTATTATTATTATTATTATTATTATTATTATTATTATTATTATTATTATTATTATTATTATTATTATTATTATTATTATTATTATTATTATTATTATTATTATTATTATTATTATTATTATTATTATTATTATTATTATTATTATTATTATTATTATTATTATTATTATTATTATTATTATTATTATTATTATTATTATTATTATTATTATTATTATTATTATTATTATTATTATTATTATTATTATTATTATTATTATTATTATTATTATTATTATTATTATTATTATTATTATTATTATTATTATTATTATTATTATTATTATTATTATTATTATTATTATTATTATTATTATTATTATTATTATTATTATTATTATTATTATTATTATTATTATTATTATTATTATTATTATTATTATTATTATTATTATTATTATTATTATTATTATTATTATTATTATTATTATTATTATTATTATTATTATTATTATTATTATTATTATTATTATTATTATTATTATTATTATTATTATTATTATTATTATTATTATTATTATTATTATTATTATTATTATTATTATTATTATTATTATTATTATTATTATTATTATTATTATTATTATTATTATTATTATTATTATTATTATTATTATTATTATTATTATTATTATTATTATTATTATTATTATTATTATTATTATTATTATATTATTATTATTATTATTATTATTATTATTATTATTATTATTATTATTATTATTATTATTATTATTATTATTATTATTATTATTATTATTATTATTATTATTATTATTATTATTATTATTATTATTATTATTATTATTATTATTATTATTATTATTATTATTATTATTATTATTATTATTATTATTATTATTATTTTTATTATTATTATTATTATTATTATTATTATTATTATTATTATTATTATTATTATTATTATTATTATTATTATTATTATTATTATTATTATTATTATTATTATTATTATTATTATTATTATTATTATTATTATTATTATTATTATTATTATTATTATTATTATTATTATTATTATTATTATTATTATTATTATTATTATTATTATTATTATTATTATTATTATTATTATTATTATTATTATTATTATTATTATTATTATTATTATTATTATTATTATTATTATTATTATTATTATTATTATTATTATTATTATTATTATTATTATTATTATTATTATTATTATTATTATTATTATTATTATTATTATTATTATTATTATTATTATTATTATTATTATTATTATTATTATTATTATTATTATTATTATTATTATTATTATTATTATTATTATTATTATTATTATTATTATTATTATTATTATTATTATTATTATTATTATTATTATTATTATTATTATTATTATTATTATTATTATTATTATTATTATTATTATTATTATTATTATTATTATTATTATTATTATTATTATTATTATTATTATTATTATTATTATTATTATTATTATTATTATTATTATTATTATTATTATTATTATTATTATTATTATTATTATTATTATTATTATTATTATTATTATTATTATTATTATTATTATTATTATTATTATTATTATTATTATTATTATTATTATTATTATTATTATTATTATTATTATTATTATTATTATTATTATTATTATTATTATTATTATTATTATTATTATTATTATTATTATTATTATTATTATTATTATTATTATTATTATTATTATTATTATTATTATTATTATTATTATTATTATTATTATTATTATTATTATTATTATTATTATTATTATTATTATTATTATTATTATTATTATTATTATTATTATTATTATTATTATTATTATTATTATTATTATTATTATTATTATTATTATTATTATTATTATTATTATTATTATTATTATTATTATTATTATTATTATTATTATTATTATTATTATTATTATTATTATTATTATTATTATTATTATTATTATTATTATTATTATTATTATTATTATTATTATTATTATTATTATTATTATTATTATTATTATTATTATTATTATTATTATTATTATTATTATTATTATTATTATTATTATTATTATTATTATTATTATTATTATTATTATTATTATTATTATTATTATTATTATTATTATTATTATTATTATTATTATTATTATTATTATTATTATTATTATTATTATTATTATTATTATTATTATTATTATTATTATTATTATTATTATTATTATTATTATTATTATTATTATTATTATTATTATTATTATTATTATTATTATTATTATTATTATTATTATTATTATTATTATTATTATTATTATTATTATTATTATTATTATTATTATTATTATTATTATTATTATTATTATTATTATTATTATTATTATTATTATTATTATTATTATTATTATTATTATTATTATTATTATTATTATTATTATTATTATTATTATTATTATTATTATTATTATTATTATTATTATTATTATTATTATTATTATTATTATTATTATTATTATTATTATTATTATTATTATTATTATTATTATTATTATTATTATTATTATTATTATTATTATTATTATTATGGATGAAAGTCTGGTAGTTGTACGGGTTTCTCCGTTTTTACAAATTTTTTAAAAAACCATCACATTTCATTACATCAGGGCTGTATTTTTATGTAAACAAATAAAATATACAAAGAACAAAGCAAATTTTTTCGCCTTAAAAAAACTGTCGTATGATTTTTGTTTTAATTTTTAAAATATGGATAGAATTTTATATTTTCTTTCTGTTTTACATACGAAAAGTATTATCGTCTAAACTAGCCCTTAAAACGTCTTAACAGGCACGATGTTGCAGACTTTGTTTTCACTTATATTTGTTTCCACTACTATTATAATTTGTAATTAGCCTGTAATATTATTTATGCTCACCAAAAAAGAATTAAAATTTAACCCTAGTGAACGAATATTTATATAAAAGAGCGAAATTGGATAACTCAAATGTTGTAAATTAATTTGGTCCGTATTATTTAAAATGTCATTTGTAAAGTTGTTCATGTTTTTTTTTCTTATTTGTAATACAGTAGTTTTTACTTACCTTTGCAACTTTCTGCAAAGAAATTTGCGCAGATAAGCAAAAAGTGCAGTTATATTAAATGCTTTTACCTGCCTTATCGTGCAGGTATGTGAATAATTAAAGATTACTGATTCAGAGACCAGCATTCATCTGAAATCAACTGATGGCAATTTAGGCCTAGCAATCTAGAGGTTATTTTAAGGAATAAATTTGAACAAAGAAATTGAATCGTTTTTTAAAGTAAAGTAAAATTCACTTTTATCACTTTTTTGTTAAACGCAGCTAACCGTGGTTTTTTCTATGAAAAAAGTTTTTAAGTTCTAAAAACATAAGGCACATAAGTTAAATGTGCAGGTACTAAAAGTGCATTTAAAAAATACTTTTGTACGGAATCTAGAGAAATAAGGACACAAAACAATAATGTTGAGCAGTTAAAGGCAATGTGCGCGTAAGTTAAACGCAGGTAAATCATGTATATATTTATTATTTATTTATTTTGTAGAGTTTTTCATGTTTTATTTTTCTTATTTGTAATATATATTTATTATTTATTTATTTTGTAGGAATTGAAACTTTATCTACAATTCGAAAATTAATTTCTAATTATCTCAAAATCTGTGTTTTCATTCTTTCGACCGAATATATTGCCGTTTCTGATCCGTACAAATCTTTAAGCTTTTTCCTTTGCCTTATTTCTTGTGACCCATATATTATTAAATGTTAATTAATCACTGTCATATATGTATTCTGTTTTGGTGTTATTGCTATTATTTTCCCCATCTCGGTTCAATTATTGTGCATCTAGTATATTTCGATTGATTTTGTTCATCAGCTCTTTCTTTTTGTTTATTGAATTCGAATACAATTCTATTTTCTCTCTTTTCTAAAACATGGGCGTTGGTTATCTCTACGTTAAGAGAATATGCAATTTTCTTCACCACTCCGACAGGTGCGATTTCATTATTATTTACTTTTTATTTCTATATTTTTTGGTAAATTCTGTTGTTACCTTTTGTTAATTCTTATATCCATGTCGATTAATTGCTTTTCTTTTCGTTTATCCTTCTCAGAAAGTTCTCTTAGTCGAGAGACAAGTTGTGAAATCATGTTTGTGCTCGTTAAGAGTGCTGTTTGTATCCCTTATTTGTTAATGAGAGGTTTTAAAATTGTCTCCCACTCCCACTTGCTCTAATGTTGCTCCAATTGCTCTTTCACTCCAGACTCCAGAGTTATACATATATTCTTTAAGCACCCTGGACCTATTATTCTCGTGAGTTTTATCGTCATCATCCCTTTGGATGATCTAGATTTTGGTCGACAGGCATGGCATTTTCCATTAGTTTTCCTATCGCCATGTATATTTAAATAGGTAAATTAAGACAATGGCTATCGACCTTTAAAGAACGAAATTAACTGAAAAGAAAGGGTAAAGAATAAAATAAAAAGATATAAGATATAATATTGAGTGAGTCATCTATCGGTTTAAATTTGAACCAGCGGCTACTTCGAATCTGGCAATACTTATATCATTCTATTCTGTCAGTATATTATCTCCACTGAACGAAATGAATCGATTTACGCTTCAGAAACGTTGGGATTTATAGGAAATTTTTTTCCAAAACTAAAACAATTGGTCGGAATTTGCAGAAACAAATGTAAAAAAATAGAAAAAATCATCTTTTCGGATGAAGCTCATTTTCATTTTGGTGGATACGTTAAGTAAAATTGCCATATTTGGGGCTCAGAAAACCCAAACGTGGTCTTACAGAAATACGAGTGACTGTTTGGTGCAGCTTGTTGAGCGGAGGCATCATTGGCTCATACTTCTTTGAAAATAAGGACTGCGCAACCATTACGGTCAATGGGGACACAATCGCACCATGATAACCAATTTTTTTATGCCCGCTTTTCATGGTTTGGTTTCAACTAGATGCCGCAACTAGTCAAACATCTCATGCCACAATCGATTAATTGCGTCAAACGTTTGATGGCCGTTTAATTAATCGAAATTATGATGTCAGTTGGCCGTCAAGAAGCTGCGATTTCACACCGTTGGACCATTTGTGTGGGGCACCGTTAAAGACAAGCGTTATGCAGACAAACCAGAGACAATTGTGTATTTGAGGGCCAACATTCATGTTGCCACTGCCGAGATACGACCCCATACAATCAAAAAAATTCTCTAAAATCGATCGAATGAATATAATATGAATGAAATAATATTTCATTTCTAACCAAAACAATTGTACTTCAGAACAAGAAAACAAATTTCGAAAAATTTCAAACCGTTTTTGTTTTATTGCATTTGTAAATTTAAACTTTTAAATGGCCCACGCGATATAATAATTTGAAGTTCTAGATTTCTAGATGATTAAAGTAGTTACTCGTATAGGTATTAATTAATTACATTAAACATTTTCTTTAAAGAGCAAAATAGTTTTTTATTGTTACGAAAATAAGGTTGGGCATCACAGCGTTTATTACATCGCTAAAATAAATAAATAAAAGCTGCAAGAACAACTCTATACGTGCTGTTTATAAATAACCAAATCTACAATAACAACCATTAGCAGACACAAAGTAAATAAAAATAACACGGCAACAACTATAATTAAGCAGCAAATAAAACAAGTAACAGACAATAAACAAGCAACAACAAACACTAAGAGCTGAAAGAGGTAGATGTTTACATACGCATGGCTACAAAAGAACTAAAAATAAATTAAAAGAAAGAAATAGAATCTACCTGAAATATCGAGAGGTTCGAAAGCTTTCGATGTGTTGTTTACTGAGCCATATAAAAAGCACATCGATGCGAACAGCAATCGGTTTATTTGGTGTAAACTCAGTGAACAAGTTTATGTGTCGTAAACTCAGCGAGAGCAGTTTGTGTGAAGAAAAGTTATAAGAAGTAAACTCGTGAAGTGAATCGTGAAGTAAAAAACCAGTTTAGTTGGAGCTAACTCAGTAAAGAGAGTTAAGTGTAGATAACCTCTGGTTGAAAAGGTTGTGATCGAACCTAAGTTACAACTACGATTGGGTTGGAAGATCTTTAAGAAGAAAGATCTGTCGAGTAATTGCTGTTGTTTACAAAATTGTAAACAAGTGGAGTAATTAAGAATAGAAAATTGTTATTGCTGTAAAAAGGTTACAAGCAGTGGTGCAAAAAACTGTGTTGAATAAAGGATTTTTAATTAAAACCAAACACCAAATTTATTTTATTTTATCTACAATCTACGAATTCATAAAAACACGTTTTTAAAAAGGTAAAAACGTAATATTATTAAGTAAATTTAAATACTTATAGTTGTAGTTACGAGTAAGAAAAACATAATAAAAAGAAAAGAAACAGTCTGAATAATGTCTAGTGGTCGCATACCAGTAGTTGAATAAATGAATTGTTCTCTTGTATTTTGGTTAATGAGTATAAGGTCTATTAGATCTGTTGATGTTGGGTGTTTCTGAGACTGTCAGAGAAGTAGTAATTTCGTAAAATTTATTGAATTTTCTCTTTAAAGAATCGAAGAGCTCCGATAGTTGTTAATTATTTCAATCTAGTCACTATCAGTTATATATTTTATATAATAGCAGAACTTCACCGTCGGATCATTGGAAATCAAGAAATGTTGAATTTGGGCTAAGATATTTAAGTCACAGTGAATTTCATTTACAACTTTAGGATATAAAGTAAAATGAATGAATGTATTATTAGAATGTATTAATTGCACTTTTGACATCTTTATACGAAATATTACTAAAAAAAATGCATTTTTTTATGCGTTCTGCTGGGACGAGGATTATTTGATTTCTAAATCATTCAGTTGCAATTTTGAGGCTTGGAATAACATCAGAGCAAGATCTTTCGCTTGCACAGGCTTGAAGTCAGTTCGCTTGCGTTGGATCCGTAATTTAATTCCGAAATTGCCTTGACAATGTATCCGCAAAGACGTTATCTCTGCTTTTTGAAGTAAGACTTTTGTCGGAAACAGAGATTGTCAGTGGTTGATCAGTGTTCAATGTAGGGAAGAATTGTTCTTCCCCTAAAAAATTAATTTCGTCTACGTCTTCTTCTAAAACGTAAAAGCTGCTTATATCACGACTTTTCTCCAATTCATGTTGCTGCTTGACTTCATGATCTAAGTGGTTTATCTGCTGCTTTTTCTGCATATTTTGTCTGTTTAGGTCTTTGAGCCATGAGTTTCCGGAAGTTATTGGATCTCATCGTGCGCATACTAACATCCGTATCCAGATTTAGTAAACGGTGTTGATATCCAAGACTCTGAACATTTGCTGGCTGAATATATGATTGAGACTTTTGGACGAGAGCCTGAAAAAATTGTTATTCCTGACTTATTCGCTTTTGAATTTGATTATTAAAAGATGAAATTGTTGTTGATTTATCAAATATTCTCCAGATGACTGGCTATGGAAAGTGGCGGGTGTTTGGTAATTTTGTGCGAATTAAATAACCTGACACTCACTTTTCGGTAATGGCTGAAGTGCCATAATTTTCCTATTAAGTTCGTGTAAATCACTAACGCGCATCCATATTGTTCAGATTACGAAGTTTTTCGGCTGTTTATTTACTCTCTTCGTGAATATTAAACCAGAGTTGTTTTTGTTTTATTTTTCTATAAGAAACTTAAGAAATTGAAATAAATTTAGAATGCTAAAAAATTTTGTATAAAAAAAATCATACGCTTTGTTTATATTACTTCAAACGGCAACCACAATTAAAACCAAAAATATGCGTGTGAGACACAAAAATATATCAGTGGCTTATAGTCGTCAACGAGGAAGGGATGTAGCGCGTCTTTTAGTGTTTTTTTTTAATTTTAAGAGATTTTGAATAAAGCTAAATTTTTGATTTTTACACCGAGAAGTATTAATAATAAGCTACATAAATTTAAGCATGTTTGTACCATGTATGAATACCTATTTTTTTTCAGCGCTTTAACTTCAGTGTTTTATCATTTTAACTGTTTCTCTCTTTTTGCGCATCCCTGGTCTTAATGCCCTAAATTTCTGTCCTTGTTTGTTCAATTGCTTGTCTAACAGCCGAATTTAAAAGTATTTTAGAGTCTCTTAATTCATATTCTCGCGTTCTATATTATCGTCACTAATAAAAGTCTAATTCCTTAAAAAATCCCTTAACAAAACTCACATATTTTAAAACAACAGCAATAACCGTTTTTAAATTTTTACGCAAATATATGTAGTACATACATATATAATATATTAAAAATAATGAACATTTTTTTAAAAAAAAAGTAATATATTTAACAAAATATTTAATACGTTGAAAAAAAGTATTCTGTTTTTTAATTCTGCATGTACTTATCCTTGTTAATATTGTTACAGCTTAACCTTTTTGAAACGTTTGAGTTCGTTTAAATTGCATTAATTTAAAATTAACACCACTTTGTTGTTGCTACAGTTTTATTTCCTTACTCTATCTTTTATACAGTTTATCTTAATACAACAACTTATTAACTTGCACTTGATATTCGTTTATATAACACTTTTATTTACGCTTATGACTTTACTTAATGACAGCAAAACGATAACTAACTGACGTGTAGGTAAAGCAGCCTCTCTATACACATACCGAATTGCCAACAGTTTGGAAAGTTTCGGAATAGTATCATATCCTCTATTTTATATCCCTTAATTCAAATGTAACACAAAGATGGTCGAATTTGTAGTGCTGCCAGACAACGCAAATAAGTACGGCAACTACAGGGTGTCACATTAATACAAATTGTACCAAAATCTCATAATACAGTTTTAAAGGTGCTGATGTGTTTCCTTTTCAGGCATTTTTATTTTCGTAGCAATACTAAATTCGTCTTCTTAAAATATTATTATTTTTTCTTAAAAATTTCCTTTTTTAGTTTTCCAAATAAGATTTGCTGGTCTTACTTTCCTTTATTTCTTTTTCATGTTCTTTTTTCTCTTATTTATTCTTCTTACAAATATCTTCTTTTTTTAAAAAAAATTTTCATTGGGTTCTTGATTAATTTCTTTTCTTGCTTGATTGTTTTCCGTTTTTATTTTATTTTTTCATTTTTATTTTCAAAGATTATAAATTTTATATGAATTTACACTACTTTAAATTTGTACATATGTAGGTATTTGTAAATTTTATTTTTATTGGAATAAATATTTTTTGTGTCTGTTTTACATTACATAAATTTTTCTAATGAAAATTTCCTATCAAATACATTGAGAAAATTAAAGACGCATTTTGTGCGACCTTTCAAAATGCACAAAATTTTGCTACTTTCCGTAAGTTTTTGCCACTATATTTTGTGACATTAGCACCACTAACATTTTTTCTTTTAAATCAGATTTTTCACAATAAAATTTCATAATCGCTAGAATATTAATAATAATATCAATTTTAGAAAAAATTACCGTTATTCAAGAAAGTTTAACATTTGATAATCTGGTTTAAATGATATTTATGTCCTATATATTAGTTATAATTAACAAACTAAATAAATGTTTTCAGTGTGAAACATCACAAATTATATTTTTACTGAGTTACACAAAATATATTTTAGTGTAAATTTTAAAAATAGAATACATTAAATGAACAAAAACTGAGAATACTAATTACAAAGATACTACTAATATAAAAGATATTACAAATATGTACATAGGCCATGAAGCTGAAATAGCAATAAATTCTAAAAATACATGTATTCTAAAAATACATGTAGTATGTACAGCAATATAAACAAATATTTTTTAAGTTTAATCAAAAACTATGTGTCGAAATATTATTTTGAATCAACATTAATGATAAAAGGCTGAAAGTCTTAAGTTTTTTTAAACCGAGCTCTTTTACAAGCATTGAAGATATTGCCTACATAGATCTCATTTCAGAATTTAATTATATTATAAGTGTTCTAGATACTGTTATTAGCGAATATACATTATTAGAGAGTAAAGCAGAAGATAAACAATATGAATGCAATTTTAAGTTTAAGAATTGTTAACATTTTTGGCACAGAATTGTTAATACTAAAAATTCATTAAGTGAACCTTTATATTTAAACTTATACAAGCTGGCTGTGCATGTGTTAAATCACAGCAGCGCGTGCGCTGAACGAGTTTTTTATACAATAGGCCTTGTGAAAATATATTTAACAAATAGATTAAAAGTAGAAACTTGTGCATCCATGTTAAATTTATTAGATAAGGAAATAGAAAAATAGATTCCAAATAGGGAACTGATAGAAAAATATAGAAAGCAAGGTAAAGTCTCTGAATTCGATCAAGATAGTGCTCGCCAGAACTTTTCTTTTTCAAGTTGACACACAGCCTCCTCGTGGCCCCTTCTGGATAGCAAACTAACACCCGCTTGTTTGTAACCAATGTGTGCAGCGTAGTGGACTTGGAACCCACCACATAAAAACTCTAACCAATGAAAGCCAAAGCAAAATTCGAAAATTATTCCCCCACAGTTGAAGACCACAGCAAACATATTAAGGCCAATGATTTGAGAATTGGCACCTAGAATGTGTGGTCCCTTCATAGGGAAGGTGGTGTTGGCCAACTCGCGGATGTTCTCAAATAGTGTAGAACTGATATCAGCGCTACCCAGGAAATCCGATTAATAGGACACGGGTGCAAAAGGCCAACATCGTGTGATATCTACTACAGCTGCCATGCGAAGAGGCGCGAATTTGGAAAACGACTCTGTCAGGCACCCACATAAACCAAATCAATGGTATGATCAGCAGTGTCACGAAACTACTTCAGCGAAAAACGCCACATATAGGAGAACACTTAACGCTACGGCTACGCGAGCCATTGTTGAGAGCTATCGAGCAAAGAGAAGAGAGGCGCCTTTTTAGACGCAAGAAGAGGGTGAATGAAAGGCGTGAGCGTGAGGAAATCTAGCTGTTTAGAAGCGGGAATGATGCTCAAAAATTCTACAAGCGAGTCAAGCATCTAACCGAAGGTTGTAAGCTCGGAGCATCATTTTGTAGAGACGAAAACGGTTACCTGATTAATGATGCACAAGGCGTACTGAGGCTGTGGAGGCACCACTTCTCTACGATATTACATAGCGATGATGACACCAATTCTGCCGTCAGAGAAATTGGAGAAACGGTCCCAATCGATAGTGACGGCGTGGAGATTCCGCCGCCAAGACAGGGCGAGATCAGTGTCGCGATATGACGACTTAAAACAAAAAAACTGTTGGCCCAGATGGCTGCCCGCTGAATTATTTAAAGCCGGTTATGAAGAGCTGGTTAGGTGCATGCACCATCTTATCGGTAGAATATGGTTAGTAGAAAGTATACCCGGCGATTGGACCCTCAGTGCTCTCTGTCCTGTCCTAAAGAATGGAGACCCTACAATTTATGGCAACTACAGGGGAATAAGTCTTCTCCCTATCGCATACAGGGTCCTTACGAGCGTATTGTGTGAACGACTGAAGCCATTCTCCAACTCACTGATTGGACCTTATCAGTGCGGCTTCAGACCTGGTAAGTCCACCATCGACCAGATATTTACATTACGCCAAATATTGGAAAAGACCAAAGAGAATCAAATCGATACGCACCATCTTTTTATCGACCACAAGCAGACCTGGCAGAATGACGTTGCGAAACTCCTGCAGCTCCGTCAAGATAGGAAGGCAACTCTCAGAACCTTTTGAGACCGTGCGAGGTTTTAGACAATGCGACCCCTTATCGTGCGACCTCTTCAATTTCGCCATGGTGAGCGTTCTGCGGAAGGCGGGTCTACATCGTAGTAGCACCATATTTCACAAAAGTATCCAGTTCCTTGCATACACTGACGATATTGACATCATTGGGCGTACCAGTCGAGATGTTACTTCTGCTTTCAGTGCCATCGAAAGAGAGTCTTACAAAAAGGGTTTAACGGTAAGTCAGACCAAGTTGGGATGTGCGGCGTATTAGCTTCCAGGTTGCGATCGACAACTATACATTCAATATGGTGAATGCTATTATCGGCAGTAACGATATCAGTCTTGAGGTCAAGCGTAGAATCACTCTTGCCAACAGGTGTTATTATGGTCTCAAACAGCAATTGTGTAGTAGAGCATTCTCTCGCGCAACGAAATTGACTCTTTGCAAGTCGCTCATCCCCCTGTTCTTATTTATGGGTCAGAAACATGGACATTGTTACGAACCGATGTAGCTTCCTTGGGTGTGTTCGAGAGAAAAAGTTTTACGGAAGATTTTTGTCCTTCGCGGTTTGGCGATGAACTCCGTATTCGAACTAATCATGAGCTGTATGAGCTAAATAACGACATGGACGTTGTCCAGCTGATTAGCTTTCAGTGGCTATTCTGGCTAGGATAAGTCGTTCGAATGGATGAAGATGCTCCAGCAAGAAAAGTGTTCGATGTGGAAGTCAGTGGGCGTAGGCGTAGAGGACGCCCTTGTCTACGACGGAGAGATGAGGTCGAGGAACCGCTATCCGCAATGTGTGGTAAGAGGCGCTGCGGCAGGCGGAAGTCCGGTAGATGAGCTGTAAAGGCCAATTATGTATGTAGAATTAATTATTTAAGCAAAATAAACCTATTATATTATATTTTTGTTAAAAAGATCAATAAAAGCAGTATACATAAAATTTTAAATACATGCATGTACATATAATATATACATATATATATATATATATATATATATATATATATATATATATATATATACATATATATATATATATATATATATATATATATACATATGCACACATATACTAAATACATACAAGTATGTACTTTCTTACTTACAAATACATCTTATACATATTGCTATAAATTTTATTATAAAAAATTTAATTTTAACATTAGTAATGAATTATTTGTTATTTATTAAACTATTGAACTCGTTTTGTTTTTTCTGCTGAGCTTTATATTTTAATAAAACGATTAAACAAACTGTGTGATTTTTTTTCTAAAATGCAACTTTTTTTAAATCCTGTAACGCTGATTTTCATTCATTAAATATCTTAGAAAATACAAAAGATAAAGACTTGGGGATTAAACACTTCGATAGATCTAATAATTTAATGTTCAATAATAGTCGTAACTCATTTTTTGTGATTTTGTGATATACGTGAAGATAACTTCGGAACGACGATATGTTTTTAAGAATGGCTACCCTATGATAGGTTATTATCCCTTTTTGTTTGTCCACGTACACTGCACAATTTTATGATAGATACGTTCTTTGTGAAGACAAAACCGGTGTTTCGATACTTTTACAGTACAGAAATACCACCTTGATCAAAAAGTTCCCGGAATAACCCTCGTGTGACGGTTCCATCATTCCGATTTGAGGTTTTTCTATTGTCTGTTGTTGATATTACTGCTAAATCTTAGCATAGCTTGACATTTGACATATCTGTGTTGGAGATTTTTTACAATTTTATAAATTGATTTAAATTCGCAACAACGAACTTGTATTAAATTTTGCTTAAAAATGGAATTAATGGTGTGCGAACGTTGAAAACGTTGAAAAAGTATTTCACCAACGATACTCGAATGAAAACTATCGTTTCCCAGTGGCACGAGTAGTGAGTCAATCGAAGATGATGAACGCAGTGACAAACCATCGACATCGAAAACCGACGAAAACATCTATAAAGTAAAAGAAATATTGGTCAATAACCGCAAATTAACCATCAGAGAGATAGCGGAGGACTTGAACATTGCCAATGGATCCGACGAAGACATTTTGGTTAATGACTTGGGTTTCCATCGTGTAGCAGCAAGTTGGTGACAAAAGATCTTAATTTTATGCAAAAAAGAGACCGTGTTGAGGTCCGAAAAGACATGATTTGCGAAGCTGAGTCCGATCCCATATTTATCAAAAGGATCATTACTGGAGACGAGACGTAGGTGTATGAGTACGATCCAGACATCAGGCAAGTGAATGGCATTCACCAAATGAGCCGAGACCAAAAAAACCATCGTCATTCACTTGCCTGAATCTTCGGGTGAGGTTGATAATTTTTCTGTCAAAAAAGAAGGCATTGCTCAGTGTTTTCATGGATTACAACGATGTAGTGCATCACGAATTTTTGCCAGAAGGCTAAAAAGTAAGCAAAGTGTGTTATTTGGGCGTTATGAGACGTTCGCGCGACGCATTTCTTCGAAAGAGACCAGAATTATGGGCAGAAAACTCATCTATATTGTACCATGATAACGCACCGACGCACAGTGCCATCAGTATTCGAAATTTGACAAAAATGCAACAAATACCATCCAACAGACACCGAATTCACCTGATTTGGCCTTGTGACTACTTTCTTCTCAATCTACATAGTTAAAAATACCTTACGGAGAACGCGTTTCAGCAGCCGAGAGAAAAAATGGAAAAGTCGCAGATGGCACTAATGGACATAGCGAAAACCAAACATAAAAAATGCTTCGTGGATTGGATCAAGCGCTGGCATAAGTGTGCTGCAGTCGATGGGGATTACTTTGAAGGGAACAATATAGATTAGATGGCTAAAATTGTATTTTTCATTTTCTGAATAAATTTCGGGAACAGGCTCATTGTCTTTCTTCCTGTAGCCCGCCAGTCGCTCTGGATGTACCACATTCATTTTTGATCGCGGGATATTGTTCTTCTGTATTCTGTATACAACATCATTTATCCTTTTGCCCTCCGTTAGGTTCCCTATGGGGCTGATTCAAAATTTCATTCATTTTTAAAGAAGGAACCACTGTTATATTGGAAGTTTTATTGCCGTCTGCACTTTCCCAGCTTCGGTATAAGCACCCATCAATGAGCTTTAAACTATCCCATTGAGCCCAATAAGCCTTTATTAGAGGGCTATCTGCTGATATCTCTTCACTTGTTGCCCGTCTATATTTTTCCGTAGCCGCTATTATAATTGCCAGTACTGGGTCTTTTCTCTAAGCCGTTGACCAGCCTTCGTTAGCCTCTAGACGTAATTGTCGGATGTTGATAATGGTCTCGTTGGCATTATTACCTGTTTTATCGGCGGCTATCTTCCGGTCGTTTTCAATTTTTCCACTCTGGTAACCAGCTTCACTGTTATGTGGGAATCTTTTCATATCACAGCCTCCATGATGTCCATTACCATTATGGCCAATCTCATTCATATTTCGGCATTCCTTTATTTGTACTCTGTTGTGTATACCTAAGCCAATTTTAAGCGGCTCTCTTCTATGTTTCGGGTTTTCTATAGCTTGTGTTTTCCCACTTTTCATATCTCCATGGTGGTTGCCACAGTTTTGGCGCCTCACTTTTGCCCTTTGCCTGTAAAATTATAATACACAAAAAAGAATCTAACTAGCAACACCATTAAACATGCATGTGGTAGCATTCTCAATAGTACCGACAGTAATGGCAGTATATTGTGTTTTTTGGTAATTTTTCAATTATAATCATTATATGTAAAAAATAAACATTAAATATTTAGACAAATATATGTATATATATATAAATAATAATAATAATAATAAACATTAAATATTTAGACAAATATATATATATATATATATATATATATATATATATATATATATATATATATATATACATATATATATATATATATATTTGTCTAAATATTTAATGTTTATTTTTTACATATTATATATTATTTTTTAATGCGTTTTGAAACATGTTTTTTGCGATAGGATATAGTTTAACGATATCCTATATATATATATATATATATATATATATATATATATATATATACATATATATATATATATATATTTGTCTAAATATTTAATGTTTATTTTTTACATATTATATATTATTTTTTAATGCGTTTTGAAACATGTTTTTTGCGATAGGATATAGTTTAACGATATCCTCGGATTGCAAGTCTCTGCGAGAAAAGCTTTTGACAGCATGTGAACACAAAAAAGCAATCAGCCTGACAAACAACTCAATATAGTGTAGAGCAATGCTGTGCAAAATTAAAATTATATTTCTATTGGTGATAAAAAATGCACTTTAAGAAGTTTGTGATGGGTTAAAAGTACTATTAGTTTCTCTAAAAATTTATTTTAAATTGGAAATAAAAAATTGTAACTGTTTTGTGTAAAATTTAAAATGATTTTGCAATAAAATGTATTAAAGCTGCACTGTCTTAAAATAAATACCCTAAAATTTTTCTTTTTTGAGTAATATTAATGACTTCATTGCTGTAGTAATAATAAAATAAAAAAAAAATCATTCTATAAAAAACAAAAAGTTTAAGATTTTTGCAATGAAATATAAAATTAAATAAATTCCTTTTTTGAATAATTATGTACATATATAAAGATTCTTATAGACCTTGCTTTATAAATTTTGTAATATTTATACTTTCGTGACAATTCCGTACGAGTAAAATATTTCTTTAAGATTGCAGAGCTTAATGTATTACAAATAAACTTTACATCTGAAAAAATCTTTTCACACAGGTAGGTTGTTGGAAAAAACGATAAAACTTTTAATGAAATTGTTTTTAGTTCAGATTATATATCGAGACTTAAATTTTTTCAAAAGCCAATCATTTCTGTTCTGCTTGGACTACACTTCGAAGTATTATCAGTTCCAATTGTATTTGATACTTGTAGCTACTGACATTAAAACGGATTCTCGAAGAGATCTAGTAGTGGTTTAATATGTTAAATTTTTTTAAATCTATTCTCCCACGTATCTTGTTAATGATTTTTTCAGCAGTTTTCATGGCAGGTACCTTAGATATCAGAATGGCTTGATGAATGATATGAAAGTTTTGAACTTCAAAGCCATGTCTTTTCAATTGTCTAACTAGTCCTTCATTTTTACCAATCATGACATTTGCCCCGTCTGTACAGACACCTGTTAGCTTTTTAGAATCTACAATTGATAATAATTTTTCGCTAACAACAGCAAATAGCACTTTCCCTGTCACGTTTGCATAAAAGATTTCAACCGAAAATATTGATTCAAAAACATTTGAATTTGCATCAACGCATCGAATGCAAATAACCAATTGACACAAATCATTGATATCCGTAGTTTCGTCTAGACAAAAAGAAAAAAAAAAGAAAATTTTTAAGAGCTTGCCTAATCATAGACTCAACAAAAACTCCCATTTGCATGGTACGTCTGACTAAGGTAAAACGGGACAAGGGAAGGGACTTTATTAAACTTAAGTTGTAGTTGAGCATTGCAAAAACTTTTTCTAAAATCTGCTTCAGATATTTTCCATCAGTAAAAGACCTGTCATGTTTTACTATATCTAAGATTATTAATTTTTATATATCATGTTTTACATTTATATTCTTGTTTTATTGCTTTCCAAGTTGACTAACCATTTTTTAAATTTTTGAACAAAAATTTGTTTGCTTGAATTAATCAACGTTTTTCTTTCATTATCATTTAATTTGATAATATCATAATAAATGAAATAAAATGGCGCTCACAGATATATAAATAGTTTTCCTTAAATGTTTTGTAACAAATATCGCATTGGAAGAAAACCCACGAACAGCCCATGTTAATTCGTCGCTATTTCAGTAACGACTAAGGCAAATTTCTTCCAGTGAAAAAAAAAATCAGACAAAGAGAGGACTAAAAACAAGAGCGTAAGAATACGTGTGAGTTGAGCGTAAGCATTTGCTCCATGAAATGTACACCATTTGTATAGACCATGGTGACATTAAATAGGGTGAAGTTGTCTGTACAAAAACTAATTTTTTTACAAAAACAACAGGCAATATTTTCTGTACATTGCATGTTAAAATTGTATACAGTTAATACTTGCAAATTAGAAATATGTATGTATTTTATTTTGTTGAAAATTTAAATTTTCAAATGTTTAGTTTTTTGGACGTTTTTAATTATGAATATTAAATATTTAGTCATATTTATAAATATATTATTTTGAAGCATGTTTTTTTCGATAGCATGTGAAACATGGTGAACAAAAAAAAAAAAAAAGCTATCAGCCGGACAAACAACTTCACCTTATGTAATTTCACCATGGTAGGGTGAATGCACCTAAGGTAGGTATGTACCAGTAGTCGGCAATTTTTTTATTTATACTTAAATAACGAAGAATAAAAGTAATTATGTAGTAAAGTAAAGCTATATGAAATTTATAAATATTCTCAGCTTTCTTTATGCTAAAAACAATTTAAGCTTAGATAAGTATTTTTGACAGTATTTTCCTCAAACTAGTGACTGTCTTTCGGTTTTTACGAAAATGCTTGTTTTCTTAACAAAAAATTAGTGGGAATGCCGAATTAATAATGTTAATAATTACTTCAAAATTATCAATTTTCTAACGGAAATGTTTTCTAAAGGTAGAAAACTATTGAAATATGGCTATAAACGTGAAAGAGCTGAAAAAAAAAAAAATATTTTTCTCTTATTTTGAGCGATGCCGGCAATAGGAACGAAAAATTTGTAAATGTTTTAGTAGTCGGCACTCTAATGCCGACTAGGGCTACCACAGTTGGCAAATTTTTGGGGGCCGCGTTTGCGTCATTTTAGCCTTATGGGCAGTCTCAAAATCCTGTTGTAAAACCTACAGTTGGTTTTGGAAAACAAATGATTAAGTGGCTTCATAACCGCCTTCAAAACGGATTTCTGGTAAACTTTGGCTGATGTTTTGATACCTTATACACAGAAATGCAAGTCGGCGACCTCATAGTAAACTGGATTCCCTTTTCGGCGCTCAGAACTACTCTAGACTACTTTGCTTACGTCTTGTCATTTCGTCTGTTATACTTCTTTGGTTCGTTCAACATATTTCATCCTCAAAAAATGGTTAGTCAACTTGGAAAGCAATAAAACAAGAATATAAATGTAAAACATGATATATAAAAATTAATAATCTTAGATATAGTAAAACAGTGCAGGTCTTTTACTGATGGAAAATATCTGAAGCAGATTTTAGAAAAAGTTTTTGCAATGCTCAACTACAACTTAAGTTTAATAAAGTCCCTTCCCTTGTCCCGTTTTACCTTAGTCAGACGTACCATGCAAATGGGAGTTTATGTTGAGTCTATGATTAGGCAAGCTCTTAAAAATTTTCTTTTTTTTTTCTTTTTGTCTAGACGAAACTACGGATATCAATGATTTGTGTCAATTGGTTATTTGCATTCGATGCGTTGATGCAAATTCAAATGTTTTTGAATCAATATTTTCGGTTGAAATCTTTTATGCAAACGTGACAGGGAAAGTGCTATTTGCTGTTGTTAGCGAAAAATTATTATCAATTGTAGATTCTAAAAAGCTAACAGGTGTCTGTACAGACGGGGCAAATGTCATGATTGGTAAAAATGAAGGACTAGTTAGACAACTGAAAAGACATGGCTTTGAAGTTCAAAACTTTCATATCATCCATCAAGCCGTTCTGATATCTAAGGTACCTGCCATGAAAACTGCTGAAAAAAACATTAACAAGATACGTGGGAGAATAGATTTAAAAAAATTTAACATATTAAACCACTACTAGATCTCTTCGAGAATCCGTTTTAATGTCAGTAGCTACAAGTATCAAATACAATTGGAACTGATAATACTTCGAAGTGTAGTCCAAGCAGAACAGAAATGATTGGCTTTTGAAAAAATTTAAGTCTCGATATATAATCTGAACTAAAAACAATTTCATTAAAAGTTTTATCGTTTTTTCCAACAACCTACCTGTGTGAAAAGATTTTTTCAGATGTAAAGTTTACTTGTAATACATTAAGCTCTGCAATCTTAAAGAAATATTTTACTCGTACGGAATTGTCACGAAAGTATAAATATTACAAAATTTATAAAGCAAGGTCTATAAGAATCTTTATATATGTACATAATTATCCAAAAAAAGAATTTATTTAATTTTATATTTCATTGCAAAAATCTTAAACTTTTTGTTTTTTATAGAATGATTTTTTTTATTTTATTATTACTACAGCAATGAAGTCATTAATATTACTCAAAAAAGAAAAATTTTGGGGTATTTATTTTAAGACAGTGCAGCTTTAATACATTTTATTGCAAAATCATTTTAAATTTTACACAAAACAGTTACAATTTTTTTATTTCCAATTTAAAATAAATTTTTAGAGAAACAAATACTACTTTTAACCCATCACAAATTTCTTAAAGTGCATTTTTTTATCACCAATAGAAATATAATTTTAATTTTGCACAGCATTGCTCTACACTATATTGAGTTGTTTGTCAGGCTGATTGCTTTTTTGTGTTCACATGCTGTCAAAAGCTTTTCTCGCAGAGACTTGCAATCCGAGGATATCGTTATACTACATCCTATCGCAAAAAACATGTTTCAAAACGCATTAAAAAATAATATATAATATGTAAAAAATAAACATTAAATATTTAGACAAATATATGTATATATATATATATATATATATATATATATATATATATATATATATATATATATAATGATTATAATTGAAAAACGACCAAAAAACACAATATACTGCCATTATTGTCGGTACTATTGAGAATGCTACCACATGCATGTTTAATGGTGTTGCTAGTTAGATTCTTTTTTGTGTATTATAATTTTACAGGCAAAGGGCAAAAGTGAGGCGCCAAAACTGTGGCAACCACCATGGAGATATGAAAAGTGGGAAAACACAAGCTATAGAAAACCCGAAACATTTTGTAACAAACGCCTTTCTGATAGAAGAGAGCCGCTTAAAATTGGCTTAGGTATACACAACAGAGTACAAATAAAGGAATGCCGAAATATGAATGAGATTGGCCATAATGGTAATGGACATCATGGAGGCTGTGATATGAAAAGATTCCCACATAACAGTGAAGCTGGTTACCAGAGTGGAAAAATTGAAAACGACCGGAAGATAGCCGCCGATAAAACAGGTAATAATGCCAACGAGACCATTATCAACATCCGACAATTACGTCTAGAGGCTAACGAAGGCTGGTCAACGGCTTAGAGAAAAGACCCAGTACTGGCAATTATAATAGCGGCTACGGAAAAATATAGACGGGCAACAAGTGAAGAGATATCAGCAGATAGCCCTCTAATAAAGGCTTATTGGGCTCAATGGGATAGTTTAAAGCTGATTAATGGGTGCTTATACCGAAGCTGGGAAAGTGCAGACGGCAATAAAACTTCCAATATAACAGTGGTTCTTTCTTTAAAAATGAATGAAATTTTGAATCAGCCCCATAGGGAACCTAACGGAGGGCAAAAGGATAAACGATGTGGTATACAGAATACAGAAGAACAATATCCCGCGATCAAAAATGAATGTGGTACATCCAGAGCGACTGGCGGGCTACAGGAAGAAAGACAATGAGCCTGTTCCCGAAATTTATTCAGAAAATGAAAAATACAATTTTAGCCATCTAATCTATATTGTTCCCTTCAAAGTAATCCCCATCGACTGCAGCACACTTATGCCAGCGCTTGATCCAATCCACGAAGCATTTTTTATGTTTGGTTTTCGATATGTCCATTAGTGCCATCTGCGACTTTTCCATTTTTTTCTCTTGGCTGCTGAAACGCGTTCCCCGTAAGGTATTTTTAACTATGTAGATTGAGAAGAAAGTAGTCACAGGGCCAAATCAGGTGAATTCGGTGTCTGTTGGATGGTATTTGTTGCATTTTTGTCAAAAAATTTCGAATACTGATGGCACTGTGCGTCGGTGCGTTATCATGGTACAATAATAATTCTGGTCTCTTTCGAAGAAATGTGTCGCGCGAACGTCTCATAACGCCCAAATAACACACTTTGTTTACTTTTTAGCCTTCTGGCAAAAATTCGTGATGCACTACATCGTTGTAATCCATGAAAACACTGAGCAATGCCTTCTTTTTTGACAGAAAAATTATCAACCCCACCCGAAGATTCAGGCAAGTGAATGACGATGGTTTTTTTGGTCTCGGCTCATTTGGTGAATGCCATTCACTTGCCTGATGTCTGGATCGTACTCATACACCTACGTCTCGTCTCCAGTAATGATCCTTTTGATAAATATGGGATCGGACTCAGCTTCGCAAATCATGTCTTTTCGGACCTCAACACGGTCTCTTTTTTGCATAAAATTAAGATCTTTTGGCACCAACTTGCTGCTACACGATGGAAACCCAAGTCATTAACCAAAATGTCTTCGTCGGATCCATTGGCAATGTTCAAGTCCTCCGCTATCTCTCTGATGGTTAATTTGCGGTTATTGACCAATATTTCTTTTACTTTATAGATGTTTTCGTCGGTTTTCGATGTCGATGGTTTGTCACTGCGTTCATCATCTTCGATTGACTCACTACTCGTGCCACTGGGAAACGATAGTTTTCATTCGAGTATCGTTGGTGAAACACTTTTTCAACGTTTTCAACGTTCGCACACCATTAATTCCATTTTTAAGCAAAATTTAATACAAGTTCGTTGTTGCGAATTTAAATCAATTTATAAAATTGTAAAAAATCTCCAACACAGATATGTCAAATGTCAAGCTATGCTAAGATTTAGCAGTAATATCAACAACAGACAATAGAAAAACCTCAAATCGGAATGATGGAACCGTCACACGAGGGTTATTCCGGGAACTTTTTGATCAAGGTGGTATTTCTGTACTGTAAAAGTATCGAAACACCGGTTTTGTCTTCACAAAGAACGTATCTATCATAAAATTGTGCAGTGTACGTGGACAAACAAAAAGGGATAATAACCTTTCATAGGGTAGCCATTCTTAAAAACATATCGTCGTTCCGAAGTTATCTTCACGTATATCACAAAATCACAAAAAATGAGTTACGACTATTATTGAACATTAAATTATTAGATCTATCGAAGTGTTTAATCCCCAAGTCTTTATCTTTTGTATTTTCTAAGATATTTAAAAGCTATTTTGCAGTATATCCAAGTTTGCCAAAAAAATATTATGTTATAAGGACGTATACGACACTTTTGTGGATATACGTCAAAAAATGTATGAAATTTTTGAAATACAAAAATATTGCGTATATGTATAAAAAAAACATATTTTAAGAATTTTTCAGAAAAAAAAAACAAGTAATATAAAAATGATAAAATTTTTATTATTAAAAGTTTACAAAAGGGATATTCATACAAACTTTGTTTCATAAACTTTTTATAAAGCAAAATTATGTTTTACAAATAATAGGGGTAATTCTTGTAATTAAAATTAACTGAAATTTAATTAACTGAAAATTAAATTAAACATTCGTTTTGAAAGTCAATCTGAAATTATGTATTTATTATGTATGTATATAATAACTTACGTAAATAGTTTTGAATAAAATTTAAACTCATTATCAGGAAGATACATGAGTGAAGTGTTTTTTGTATGTACTTTCTATTTATTAAGTAAATAGTACTTGTATGAATTTTTCTTTTGTATGTATTATATACGTCAATATAATTTCGGAAAAAAAAACAAATTAAAATTTCTATCGGCGATATTTTGACATATGCGCCATTATTGAAAAACATTTCCCAGAAGGTGGGTTTTACAGCAATATATTATTATTTTTTTAGAACTAAAAATGTCTAAAACTTAAAAAATTTTTTCTATGACTTAAAAAATTTTTATGACTTAAAAAATTTTTCCACTATTCGATAAAGGATAATTAAAATAATATCTGACAAAAATATTGATCCCCTTTTTTCGACTCATATTTTTCTATAAGCTGTGAAAACTTTAAACTCAATTTCCCCAAAAAAATATTTTTTGGAGTTACGTCAAGATAAATTCGGAACGACGATATGTTTCATTCAGTAAAAAAATTATTATTAGGAAAATAAACAGTGAAAAAATAATTATAAAGGAAATAAAATCTCTATATGTATATAAAAGAGGACTATAAAATGCGTTGTAATTGATGTTCTCTGAAATGCGCTAACCAATTTTATTTTATAAACAAAAGGTGAAATGTTTTAACGTATATGCAGTTTTTGTATGACCATTCGCTCACAAGTTATTGGCGTTAGAGTGAACTCCTTTGTATTACATAAGTTTTACTACATTTTTTCAGCATTTCAACTTTATGTGAGTTATAATGTATTTTTAAATCTGTGTATATAAAAAGCATATCTAGAAAGCTTTCATTTGGTGTATAGCTTCACTATTGTTTAGCAGGGCGCTGCCACGCCCATATAAAATTTGTATTTATATGTCTATATCTTTAAAACGTTAAAAGTAGGAGTCTCTAAACTTGGCCCAAATAATTTTGTGCTCATTACAATTCATCAATCTAAAATTTGACCGAATTGGATGAGTAAAAATTAAATATTAATTTATGTATATCTTTGGAACGGTAATAGTGGAAGGTACTGAATTTGGTCTAAATAATTTAGTAGTTAATATAATTCGAAATATGGGTGAAATTGAATAAATGGGTGTGACATCTTCCATACAAATTAAATCTAAAGAACGATAAAATAGAAGGTTCCGAATTTGGTCTAAATGACTTCTTAGATAGTATAAACCATCAGTTAAAATGTGGGCGGAATGTGATAAGTGGGCACGGTATCTCATATACGAATTAAATAATGATTTTTGTATATCTTGAGATTGGTTAGAGTTGAAGTTTCTAAATTTGGTTTAAATAACTTGGCAGCCAAGACAAACCACAATTAAAAAAAAATGAAATTTTGCATGTATATAGAACGGTAACAGTTAAAGCTTTCTTTATCTATCCACATTAGGCAAAGAGCAGATATAACACAAAGGCTCCTAGCAACGCGGGGGGAATTATTCTAGTAAATGAGTAAATTTTCAAAATAAATTTTTTTAAAGGGTTAAAAAATATATCTGTCTTACGCCTTTTAAAAATGTTCGTACAAAAAATATAATTTAATTTTAGAAAATCAGTGCAATAAACTTTTCAGGCAAAAATGTAACGTTTAAAAAGTAGTTATCTTTATCTTACAATTATTACTGATTTTTTTTCTTTTTGCTTATAACAGTCCTGAGAGAGTTAAAATTTTGACTCACTAAGAATTAACTTATATAGTGTCTACATACGTATTGAAAAAAAAAAATATCCAAATTTGTAGAAAATTGTTTTAAAATACATACATACATATAATTTATTGTTTTTAATGTTATTTATAAGGGATCAACACTTCGATGCAAGTCGATCAATTTTTATTTATATTTACAATAACAACACATACATTTTTCACTCTACATTAATATCAGCTTAAGTTAAACGCGTTTTCGTATTTACTTATATTATTTTGTTAATGGAAGAGCATTAAGCTAAAACATATCGATCCGAGACCAGTTACAATGTAAGTACGACCATCCAAAGCATGTATACAATTTCTATTTACATACATTTAAACAGCGTTGGCCTAGGCCGTCAGATGGGTCAGATGTAACAGACATTGTAAGCGTAGGTCGTAAGAGTCGGACATTACAGACATTGTAAGTGAAGGTTGGATGGGTCCAATGCTACTGACGTTGTAAGTGAGAGTTGGATGTGTCCACTGCTATAGACATAGTAAGTGAATGTTGGATGGGTTTTAATTGTCAAATATTTATTTTTTCATTCTAATTCATTTAATTACTAAAATATAATAATAAAAATCCATAATCGCTTCCATATAGACTGCTCCATATACTACACGCACACGGTTAGTCCACATATACTTTCTTTTCAACCATTTTACAGCGAATTTCGCTGTACGCTGTGATTATGTGCATTTTTATATTCACGAATATGTTTTATTTTTAGCGACCAAAAATTCGTCGTTCGCCTCAATTGTGATCCTAGCATAATGCATTACAAAGCCATCCAAATCGGATGCTAGTGCGATGGCTTTTTTATTTCCAATTTACGTTTTATTGGGAATGAGACTCAACCAAATCGAATTATGGTCGTATGTGCTTAAAAATTGTATTTCAATTTTTCCTATTGACATAATAATATACAATCGCATCAGTTTCAATTTATAACGACTTTTGTACTGCTGGGTACATACGTAGCAGTGCTGCCATTGAAAAATTTTACTTCTACCAAAATTCTCTCAAAAATCTACCAAATTCGGTACAAGCCTCCCAACCTTCAAAAACCATAAAAAACATATTGTTATGAAAATAAAAATGCCTAAAAAGAAAATACACCACGTCAGGGGCTGTATGGTGAAATTTTAGCTATAAACTTTATTGGTTTGTGTCAAGGCTCTGTGTCTGTTACTGCCCTAATTGTCTGTGCTATAAAGAGTGCTACCACATGTTTAACAGTGTTGCCAGTTCGATTCAGTTACTCTGCTAACTATGGGAACAATACTAAACTTTCCAATAAAAAAAATACTTCAAACTTTTGAGATATTTAATAAAAACGAAAAACGTAAAAATAGCATCTATTTAGAAAAAATAAAATAAAAAATTAAGGGTTTTACCTCTCTTTTATAATAAAATCGAATTTGTTTCTCTTACGACACTCCAACAGTAGTTTTCTAGCATATGCTGGTCCCAAAAACCTTGAAAGCTTTGCTCAAAGAATTTTATATCTTGAGGAAACCATTAACCGTTCTCCTCACTCATATTTCGAAAATTCTGAGGAACTTATTAACACCCATCCTTTCGAACTTCTTCAGTAAATGAGCCAGAAAATGACAATAAGTACTTACAAATAAAGTATATATAAGTACTTATCTACATTTTTGGATGTTGTGTATTCCAAAGCATATCACTTCATACTTCTAGCAAGCATGTCTGTACATAACCATCAAACAACTTAAGCAACATGTTTGTATCCATGTTATGTGCTATAGCTATAAAAATGTTTGGGTGGGCACATACACATGCTTGTCGGCTTGCCTTGGATTAAGGGCTCGCCAGTGGACTGCGCTGAGATTTTTGAAACGATCGTCCGCCCTGGAGAATGGGATGGTGTCTGGCTGCTTCGAGGGGAGGAGTGATATGGAGACTCTAAGGATGCACAGATATCTGTTGCCTGTGGATCTCCTAACGTTGAAGGACGTGGGGCTGCTCTATGGCGACGAGGGCCTGCTATATTATCACAGGAGGGTTAATACGCTGGATTTGGACAGCCTGGTGTATAACACTGCACAGTGAGGTGGATGTCTGTGCCCTGCTGTCGTTAATTAGTTGTAAGTAGTGTTTTAAGTTAGTTTTAAGTATATGAGTGTTTCCGTTTTTCCATTTTTTGCAGAATATAGTATAAGAGCTGATTTGTTTTAGTGATGGATTGCGGCTATTCTGCATTACTTTAAGTTTTAGTTGATAAGTCTATGATAAGTATCATTTACGCATAGAATTAGTATATACATGATTAATTAGTTTAAGATAGACTATGTAAGAACAGAATATTTGGATGAATAAAGTAAAGTAAAAGTACATACACATGCATTCAAAGTGTGTGTATCAATGGGAATGGAAAATTTTGAAAGTACAGTAAGTACTCGTGCGTATAATAAGTACTTCTATGACATGCGTGTATGGAGGAATAAAATAAATGGTATCCTTATATATTATTGTTTGTGTTTCTTCTTCTTTTCTTCTTTTGTGACAGGTCCGAGATACAATCCAAGACAGAAAAAATTGTATTTTAAACATCAAGCAAATTTATAGAACTTTTTATGTAGCAATTAAAAACCCATTTATAAAAAAATCAAAGGGTTATTGCGTTTTTTATTGTATTTTGTAATTCCCATTGCTTTTTTTTAATCCTATTGAAGAACACGACCTGCTATAAAAATCATTAAAAATTTGGGCAAAACATTAAAAAAAAATAATAATAATAATATTTTTTTCCTATTTTATAAAAAAAAATTGTCATAAAATATATTGTTACGTTTTAACCTGTTTAAAACGTTTGAGTTCGTTTATATTACGCTAAAATAAAATAAAACACTACTTCTTTTATTGTTTATACAATTTGTCTCTTTTTTATTAATTCCACTGTAACTTTAATACTCTATGTCTTAATACAACAAATTCACTTTTACAACACTTTTTATTTGCGCCTAAACATACTTTACTTATTGACAACCAAATGATAACTAACTCACCAGCCGCAATTCGCCACCCTTAATAGTACTTCATTACCAATTTCGAATGTTCTTGTAATTGCTACAAATTTCGATTTATGTACGGTAAATTCAAGTGTAAAACCAAAATATCCCAAAAAGAATCGAGCTGGCAACTCCGTTACGCATGCAGGCGGCCGTACTCTTAAATTAGTGAATACATTTTATAGCTCAAAATAAATTTTATAGCTAAAAATCCCACAAAAAATCCCTGATGTGGTGAATTTCCTCTTCAGCGTTTTCATTTTCCTAACACTGCCTCCCGCTTAAGCTTGTTCATCCCGAATAGGCTCATTATTTTTCTTCCCAAAGCTTGCAAGTCGCTCTAGATGTACCACTTTTATTTTTGACCGCGGGCTATTATTCTTCTGTATTCTGTATACCACATCATTTAACCTTTTGACTACTTTGTAAGGTCCATCCCAGTTAGTTTGCAGCTTAGGAGATAATAATTCCTTACGCTGTTAGTTGTAGAGTAGTATTTGCTGCACGATCATATCTGGCTTTCATTCTGTCGCTACTATTTTAATTCGTGAGCGCACAAATTTGTGAAGTTCATTTCCTGTTTTTCAGCATATGCGGCATTCCCCTCTGTGCTAGGCTTAACACCAAACTTTAAGTCACTAGGTAGTTTTAGCTCAGTCCCAAATCTTGACAGGTGATCTAGATGTTGAGTCATGGACAGCTGATCGGTACGCTAGTAGAAACCTCGGTAGGTGTTCCTCCCAATCTTTCTGATGCTCACTTACTACTTTTCGCAAGTACTCCTCCAGGATTAGATTAAATCGTTCTACCATCCCATCAGACTGTGAGTGAAGCGGCGTTGTTCGAGTCTTTTTTATACCGTATACCCACACATTTCTTTGAATATAGTGGACTCAGAATTTCTACCCTGATAGGAATGTAGTTCTATTGGAACCCCATTTGTGCTTGCCTCTTGATTGGGTATGGCATATACTTCCGGCTATTTGCTGAAATTATCCATCACGACGACAACATAACGATTTTCGGCATTACTGACAGGAAAAGGGGCTGCTACGTCCATTGCTATCCGCTCGAAGGGTGCGCCGGAGTTATATTATTGCAGCTGACTTCGGCTTCTTCTTACTGGACCTTTAGCTGCAATACACTCAGTACAGTTTGCTATCCAATCCGCCACTGCTTGCTGACATCCAACCCAAGAAAAGGGTTGTTTTATTTATTCCAGAGTCTTTTTCACCCCAAGGTGTCCTCCGCTGGCTCCATTTTGGAACTCATTTAAGACTTATTTCATTTTGGAGGAAGGCACCACTATTAGGTTGGATGAAGTTTTGCCATCTACACTTTCCCAATGTCGATATAAGCATCCATTAAACAATTTCAAACTATCCCATTGTGCCTAATACGCTTATGTAAGAGAACCTTCTGCTGATATTTGATTGCGAGTACGCCGTCTGTCCTCTTCTTTTGCTGATATAATCTTTGCCAATATTGGGTCACTCCTATGCGCTCCTGACAAGTCTTCGTTTGTGTCTATTTGCATTAGCCGGATATCAATGATAGACTGCTTCCGCTCGGCTTTCACACAATGTTTATATTCCAAATTACAAAGCTGACGTGAGAGAGCATTGGCATTTCCGTGCTTTATGCCACTTCGGTGCTCAATGCTAAAGTTATAAGTCTGGAGGCGCTCAGAGCGAAATGATCAGTCCTTAGTAGGACTTATCGTAAGTACTATATAGGTATTTATGATAATGTTGTATGCATTCCAGCATTGCCAGTAGCTCACGTCGAGTCACACAATAATTCCGTTCAGGCTTTGACAACGTGCGGCTATAGTAGACGTAGGGTACGTCCCATTGACTACCTATGAAAGTACACCACCAATATCATATCCATTGGCATCACCGTCAAGGATTAATTTTCACTTGGGGCTGGATACGCCAAAACCGGTACAGCACACAATAGGTCTTTTAGTGTCTGAAAAGCCTTTTCTTGGGACTCTCCCCAATGATAGATTTCCCTTAGATTTCTTTATGAGCTCATGTATCCTTGCTGCCACGCTGGCAAAATTAGGCACGAAGCGTCTGTAATATGTGCAGAGCCCCAAAAATCTGCGTAATTCGTGAAGATTCCGGGGGGCGAGACCAGTCCTTTACTGCTCGTATTTAATCTTCATCCGTTGAAATGCCATCATAACTAGATGCCCCAAATATTTTACCTGTTTTTGGAACAATGCGCATTTCTTTACGCTTAATTTCAGTCCAGCCATTGATACTCATCGCAGAACTTCTGCTAGGTTTCTGAGGTGTTCGTCGAAAGTTCTGCCCATCACTAGTATGTCATTGAGGTAAATCAGACAAGTTTTCCAATGAAGTCATTTTAGTATGCGCTCCATAAGCCGCTCGAATGTGGCTGGCGCATTGCAGAGCACAAATGGCATAACTTTAAACTGCCACAAGTTACCGTTCTCACTGAAAGCAGTTTTCTCCTTATCTTTGTCTGCGATCTCTACCTGCCAATATCCGCTTTGTAGATCCGATGTAGAGAACCACTTTGTTCCGGCTAGCGTGTCGAGCGCATCGTCAATTCCTGGTAGCGAGTACCTGTCCTTTTTAGTGACATCATTTAGCCTCCTGTAGTTTACGCAGAATCTTGTACTACCACCTTTATTTTTAACTAAGTCTACAGGTGAGCTTTAAGAACTCGATGATGGTTCAATTACCCCGTTCTTCTCCATTTCATTTACCTGCTCAACCTCATTACATTGTCAGAATGCAATAATAAAGCGAGGAGTAGATACTCCTTTATTCAAATTAAAATTATAATTAAATTGTTGAAAGTAAAATACAATATTATTTATTAAACTAAATACCAATTATTGCGAAATCACCTGTTTACATTTTATTTGCTAGATATAGTGTCAGCAATATTTTTGGGAACGGAAATCAAATGTTTTTATTTATTTAAATATTTGTTGTTTTAGCTAAGTTTTTATTTATTAACATATTTTTTGTTTTAACTTGTGCACACTTATAAAACTTCAAATAATGGCCAACTGTGACGAAATTTTAAAAAAAAAAATAATTGAAAGAGTATACAATGTGCCAAGAAAAAATGGAGAGCCGAAAGATTTTAAAATCTGTAAAGAAGCAAACATCAAATTTAATTAAGCATAAGTGCGTTAATTCTCAGCTTTATGACAGTACATCAATTAAAATAAATACCGAAGAGAAAAGTGATTGCCCTGAAGCATTCATTGATATTGCTATAGAAGACTGTCGTCCTTTCTGTAGCGTTGAAGGCTCCGGGTTTCGTAAATTAATTCAAAAGTGTCTATAAATTGGTGAAAAGTGTGGTAAAAATGTTGACATCTTTATTCGCAGCGCAATGAAACCCAAAATCCCAATCAATGGCCACAGAGAAAAGAAAAGACATAAAACCACACATAAAGAATCTTATTACCAATGGTGAGGCTAAAGTTACTATTGATGTGTGGAGCGACGATTTTATTAAGAAAAATTTCTTGTATGCCATTTACACTTCCAAGTGAATTTCAAATATTATGTCTAATACGGCAGATATAAGCAACCTTTTTGAAGAATTCGATGTGATTGATATATCAAATATGGTGCTCGTTACAGACCGGGAAAATAATATTTTAAGTGCAATAAAAGATATCACAAGATTAAACTGTTCGGCACATCTATTTTCTAATGTCCTAACTGATGCTTTCGAATCTAAAAATGAATTAAAAGGGATTATAAATACTTGTAACAAAATAGTAAATTACTTTAAATAAACAAATAAGCAGCACATGTGGAAGCAGCTTTGGAGAGCAATTGTCTTATAATGTGGAATTCGATTTACACAATATTTGAGCCAATTTTTAAAAATTACACAAAGATCAATGACATTCTTGCGGATAATGTTAGAAGGCGAAGTATGTTAAATATTAATTATTCTGTTCTCCAACGTTTAGTAGAGATTTGCAAGGACTTCGAAATAACTTTCAAAAATCTTCAAGCGAGTATCTCCTACATTATGTTATGTTATTTTATCCCTTAATAAAATAAAAATAAAAATTTTCAAAAAAATAACGAAGCTGAAATCGCGGCTCTAAAGATTAAAATAATATCGCACTTGGGGAAAATAAAGCAACAATATTTTATATCCTTCTGCAATATTTTAACAGTCATATGGAGTCAACAACAAAGAAAAATATTGTTTAAACATACAAATATTTATTAGAGAATTTTTTATCATATGAGTTTTTAATCATGTTAATTTTATCCAAACTTTATCAGTTTTTATTTTTTTATACAAAACAAGCAATTTAATTTTTTAAATAAAATAGTGAAAATAGTCCAAATATGTATTCAGTCATATTAGCTTCACAAAAATGTCAATATAAAACACTTTTACTAACTGTATCACAGCGATATAGAAAGGTCTTATTTTGTAGAAATTTACTCTATGTACTTATAGTCTGTGTATACTCGAGTAGAAGTATACACATGCCAACTGTAAATACATCCATGCTCATAAGCACTTTATACTTATAAGTGCGGGTATGACAGGCATTTCACGCAACTCCTACTCGTAGTTATTTAAGCTGCGATGGCTTTGAATATGTTGTGTATGTAACCAAACTTTTGTTATCAGGGCACTCTAAAGAAGGTACTTGCAAGTAGAGCTGCAAAACTATCGATAGTCGGCCCATTCGATAGTTTGTAGAAAAACTATCGATACTATCGGACTCGTGGCAACAATATTAAAATGTGAAACGGAAAGAATAATAATAAATATACAGTGTTGAAACAAATAAAAGAACACTATATTTTTTTCCAGTATGTGATAAAATTCGATGTATTGAATTTTTTTGATTGAAAGGCAATCTAATATAGGGTCCGCCATTTAACGTTTTTTTTTTTCAACTAGTGCTTATTTCGTGAATGGTAACACTTAGCTCATGTCTGATTTGACAGATAATTAGTTTTATCCTTCCGCTGAACGAATATGGTTGTGTTTACGCTTAAGCAACGCTGGGAATCTGGGCCTGCGATCGTCTTACAGAAGATTTCGATTTTGCCAAAAAAAATCATCTTTTCAGATGAAGCTCATTTTGATCTTGGCGGGTATGTAAACAAAATTGTTGCATTTGGGGCACAGGAAACCCACACGCATACATTAAAAAGCCGATACACCCAAGACGAGTCACTGTTTGGTGCCGTTTTTGGTCGAGAGGCATAATTGGGAAATTTTTCTTAGAAAATGAGCAAAGAGTGGCCGTTACAGTCAATGGCGATCGTTATCGGGCCATGTTGAACGAATTTTTGTTCACAAAAATTTAAGAGGGGATATTAGCAACATTTGGTTTCAATAGGACGGCGCTACATGTTTTTGAAGATCGCATTACCAGGCACCTCGTACTTCAAGTCATCAAAATCTGTCGCACTGAGTTATTCAAAGTAAACAGACGTATTCTGTGTATTTATTTTATTTAAGAAAAAACCGAAAATATTCAAAAAAACATAGGTGCATTCTTAAAAAAAAAAAAAACAATAATAGTAAAACCAATTGTACATTGCATTAAAATTAACGGTCAAGCTAAACAACAAAATACACTATTGCTTCGGCAATGTCTGCAGACAGTGATGATGATTGTAGCTCTAGTGAAGACAATTTAGTTAGCTGGGAATATGTTACAACAAAACGTAAAAAGACAACAAATATTTTAAAAAAAAAAGTTATGCTGATAAACCAAGCTGTTCAAATATTAATAAATTTGCTGAACTTGCTAGTAATATAGATGACATAAATGATGATAATGAAGCTAAACCCACTGCAAAGCCGCCACCAATATTTGTTAACAATGTTACTAACATAACTAAAATGATAAAATGTGTAAGCAGTGTGATTGCAAATACGGATTTTAATTACAAAACTTTAAACGACGATCAAGTAAAACTTAATATAAAAACAGTAGACTCTTATCGAAACTTAGTAAAATATTTCGATACTAATAACTTAAGCTATCATACTTACCAACTAAAAAGTAAGCGTTCAAAAAAAAGTTTTTGAAATACGTGAAATAAATCGTTGTGTAGTACAAATTGAAGCCCGTAAGAGTACAAGCGATATTATACAATATCATCGTTGCCAACAATTTGGACACACAAAAACTTATTGCAAAAAACCATTTGTATGCGTAAAGTGCGGACTTGGCCATCCCACACCCAACTGTCCAAACGACATAGAAAACCCTCCTGAATGCGTCTATTGTTTAAAGCAACATACTGCTAGTTATAGAGGTTGTGAAGTTCACCAAAATATATTAAAGAAAAAACTTTCGGATAAAAGACTAATTAACCATCAGCGATTCTTAATAAATAGAGATAATTTTCCCACAATTAATACCAATTACAGTTCGAATACTGGGCTTAAAAATACATATTCAGGTGAATCATATGCTAATGTAGCAAATCATAATATCAACAATAATTTTATGAACACATAATATTATGAACATAGAAAATTTATTACAAATAGAATTAACTAAAACTCTTATGAATATGATGTCACTTCTAATTAACAAATTATGCAAATAAATCTGAGAATAGCAGTATGGAATGCGAACGGATTAACAAACAAACTGAACGAAATAAATCTTTTTATAAAAGAAAAGCATATTTCTTATTTCTGAAACTCATTTAACTGCAAAATCTTACATAAAAATTAGAGGCTATGATTTTATACATACAGATCATCCTGATGGAAAAGCTCACGCTGGAGCTGGCTTACTTATAAAATCTAGCATTCGATATGAACTGGCGGAAGAATATAAAAAATCTTATTTACAAGCTGCCGGCGTTAAAGTAATTTGCAATAATTTACCAATCAACATATATTCCATATATTTCCCACCAAAACACACAGTAAAATGTGAAGATTATGATACATTTTTTAAAGCATTGGGTTGTCGTTTCATTGTTGCTGGTGATTATACCGCAAAACACCCTTGGCGGGGATCCCAACTCACTAATCCGAAGGGTAGACAGCTATATAAGTGCATTTTAAAAAATAATTATAGCGCATTATCAGGAGGTAGACCAACATATTGGCCTACTGATCCTTCAAAAATACTAGATCTCCTTGATTTTGTTATCTTTTCTGGCATCTCCAGACATTCTCTTGATATTTTAAATGATGATAGTTTAAGTTCGGATCACACGCCTTTTCTTGTTAGTTATAATAAACATGTTAAACTAGTCCACAAAAGTACCAAGCTTATCAAACGAAACACCAACCTAAGCATCTTTAGTGAATTTATCGAAAATAATCTGAATCTTAACACTAAAATTAAAAATGGAGAAAATTTAGATGATGCTGTTGAATCTTTTTCTTTATTGATACACGAAGCTTCGTTTTTATCTACACCACAAGTAGTTAATTCTCAGGATTTAGGTCGTAAAGTCCAAGCATCAGCAGCGGCAAGAGAAATGATTAGACAATCTAGAAGATTAAGAAGAGTTTGGCATCGTCCAAGAAATCCAAGGAATAAGACCAATTGGAATTTGGCAATAAAATTATACTCAGAAATGTTGTCAAAAGAAGGAAATTAAAATATAAATTTATATCTAAAAAAACTTAAACCTCATAACAAATATAAAGAATATGAGCTATATAATGCGACCAAGTATCTAAAACGACCAGCAAACAGAAATGTCCCCATTAAAAGTTCAACTAACGTTTGGTGTAGAACAGATTTGGAAAAATCGAATGCTTTTGCAGACCATTTGGAAGGAATTTTCAAGCCTCATTACTCCAGTAATAATATCGATGATATTTCGAATTTTTTAGATATAGCGTATCAAATGGAACTACCTATAAAACATATTTATCCTAATGAAACAAAAACAGAAATAAAAATGTTAAATAACAAAAAGTCTACAGGATACGATAAAATAGATGCCATTACAATAAAGTCATTACCATCTAAAGGCGTTTTGTTTTTAACTTAACTAAAATGCTCTGTCCTCTTACCAACCCATTAGCTTGCTACCAATTTTCTCTAAAATATTTGAAAAATTACTTTTAAAGCGTTTAACATCTTATCTCAATAAAAATGAGATTATTCCCGAACATCAGTTTGGTTTCAGAAGAAATCACGGTACACCAGAACAGTGTCACCGCATTATTAAAGTGATATCTGATTCTTTTGAAAATAAAAAATACTGTTCAGCTGTGTTTTTGGACATATAACAAGCGTTTGATAAAGTTTAACATGAAGGATTACTTTACAAATTAAAAAATATTCTTCCAGCTCCTTTTTATTTGTTTTTCTTATCGTACTTAAAAAATAGATGTTTCTATGTTAAAATTAATAAAGACATCTCTAATATTTGCCAAATAAATGCTGGTGCCCCTCAGGGTAGTGTGCTTGGCCCAGTATTGTACACCATATTTACATATGATATGCCAATAACGGATGATGTTACTGTTGCAACATATGCCGATTATACGGCATTTTTGTGTTCACATACTTCATCATCAGAAGCCTCTAGAAAACTTCAAATACAACTTGATAGTCTTTACCAATGGCTTTTAAAATGGAATATTGTAGTTAACACTCATAAATCAAATCATATTACATTTGCAACAAGGAAAGAGAATTGTCCACCTGTATTTCTAAATGGATCCGCTATACCTAATAGTGATGTCGTTAAATATTTGGGTCTTTAACTGGACCGGCGACTTACATGGAAAGCCCACATAAACTCAAAGCGGAAGCAACTATATAAAAAGTTATGTCAAATTTATTGGTTACTTGGGCGTAAACCCAACTATCACTTGAAAATAAAGTTTTATTGTAATAAACTATATTAAAACCTATTTGGACCTATGGGATAGAATTATGGGGAACTTCCAGTAATTGGAATATTGAAATCTTACAAAGATTTCAGTCAAAGGCATTACGGTCTATAATAAACGCTCCGTTTTACATAACAAATAAGGCATTATATAATGACCTTAGAATTATTTTTATAAAAACAGAAATAAGAAAATTTAGCAGCAATTATTTAGAAAGACTCAGCAACCATACTAATTTATTGGCAATTACACTACTAGATGAGACTGATGAAGTTAGAAGACTTAAACGAAATCACATTTTAGATCTCCCTTTTGTTTAATCTTAAGAATAAGTACATAATTAAATAATAATAAATTTAATTTTCTAATATTAATTTATTTATAATGAATATATATCTAAATTGAAATTATCTGTATATATGAATGTTAATACATATACAAGTTATATTATTGTTTCTAATGGGAATCAATGTCATGTTTTTTTTTTAAGTTATGAAATTTGCTTATTATTGTAAAATAGATTGCAAGTAAAATATATATATATATATATATATATATATATATATATATATATATATATATATATATATATATATATATATATATATATATATATATATATATATATATATATATATATATAAGTCATCAAAAAGCCTTAAAAATGAGACTAATGGGTAAGAGTCCATTTCTCAACAAACGGAAACAACATCTATACCTTCATAGTTAGAATAACATGCTATGATCTGACGAAATGTAGATTAATTTGTTTGGGTCAAATGCAAAATCGAATGTACGAACATATTTTAGTTACAATTCATACTTTATTTGACTTCAATAAAAAAAATAATAATAAGAAACTATTAAACTATGTCCCTATATGTAAAGTTTTGCAAATGTGATTTTGACTGCATTTAGTGGTCTCCGTATTTACTCCTAGAATTGACGATAGTATCGATAGTGCAAAAACGTTATCGATAGTCAGCCATAAACTAAACTATTTATACTATCGATTGTTTTGCAGCTCTACTTGCAAGTCTACATATTTATATTTTTTGCTCATGCGTGTTTAAAGTTTCCAGCTGTCATGGTTTGTTTACTTTTTCTTCTTTTGTTTACATTTTTACATCCGGCATTTTAAGAAATTAAATCTGGGTTGCCAGATTTAAAATTACTAAAATCAGAATCAGTACATATATAAAACAATAGTACGTATCTGATTAAAAACTGTACTAAATACGTAACGATAAACAAAACTTATTCTATTTAGAACAGTTTAAATAAATTTTTTAAATTAATAATTGAAATTGTTGCAAAAGGTACCGATACTCTTTTCTTTAATTCAAAAACACATAATCTAAAAAATCATTTAGTAATAACGTTTGAATGAAATATGTTATAAAAATTGCACTTTTTCCCAAAATTCTTAAATGTACTTCCACTTTAAAACATTTTAAATTTTTTAAACTTTTGGTTTATTAGAAGAGATTCGATAAAATTTCTGAAAAATACTGCCCCAGTAGTATGGCAGTTAAGACAACCAAAAGGTCTTCGGTTCAATACCAGGCCAGACCGTCTGGAAAAAGAAAAAGTTTTTCAACAGCGGTATCACCTTATGAGGTGATTTTATAAAATTAGCTAGTAATTGGTTGAGTATTGAATATTTCTCTAATGCATTTGTCGTTCGGAGCCGGCGTAAACCTGTAGGCCCCTTTCAATCAGTCTGAAAATAGAATCGGTTGCAGCTCAGAAGTCTCCGATGACTACTCTCAGCAAATGAGTTGCACCCGATTCCATTTATACACTATGTATGTTTAACATATATACATATATGTATATACTCATCGATAAGAATATTCACATCAATATTTTTAATTGAAAATATCTTGGCTATATAAGGGAAATCATCAAATGAAATATTAAAACCTGATTTAATTATACTCAGCTTTTGGAAATTATTACCCTTAATTTCAAAACACTCTTCGGTATAAGATCTTAATGATATTTTATATCTATGTAAGACTCAGTATTACCTTTATTTGATACACCGATTCAAAAAATTTTAGATAAAATCTTTACTTACTGATGAAACGAAACGTCTGGCAGCCCTATACTTTATCGGCTGACGTTGTCACATTCGAACTGATTAAAAAAAAATACAAAAAAATTTGACTGTTATTCTTGTTTAAATTGTTATAGTTTTGCATGTACCTTAGCAACTACAACTTTGTATCTTTCAATTTTTATTTCCTGAAAATTCGTTAACAAGTTTAAAAGAGTTGCGAACAGCCGATTATTGCTGACTAAGAGACTCTTAAATTTCGAATCATTAGAAAGTTTAGAGAGTACGCTGTCCTACTTTGCTGTGTTGGAATACTTTTCAATAAATCCATAAAAGTTTTTATATCTTCAATGGTTAGTAGGTTCTCTTCGGATCGTTGGTTTACCAAACTTCAGAGATCTATTTTTACCGGTATACTGGCAGCTATGGATCAGTCTAAAATTTGTTCAAATCACATGAGTAATCTACTCTTTATCTTGACGTTACACCGGAAAACCAAACTAATGAAAATAAGCACTTTGAACATTTTTATGATAGGTAAAGCTTGCCTGGAATAAACAACTTTACCGCAAACATAGCAAAACCGATTTTTACACGCTCTAGATGATATTTGATTGAATAAACCAAATTTTAATTTTATACAGTTACAAAACAAAGTATTATTGCAAATGTGTATTGCTTAAAATATTTTTAAAGCAGCAAAGTATATTTTACTTCGGTGAAATACAATTGGCTTAACAACATCGATAGTATCAATAGTTTAGTTTATGGCTGACTATCGATAGCTTTTCTGCACTATCGACTTTTCGGTTTTTTTTAAATAAAATAAATACACAGAATACGTCTGTTTACTTTGAATAACTCAGTGCGACAGATTTTGATGACTTGAAGTACGAGGTGGCCAAACGACATCAGCTCTGCGGCTGATAATGCGATCTTCAAAAACACGTAGCGCCGTCCTGTTGAAACCAAATGTTGCTAATATCCTCCTCTTAAATTTTTGTGAACAAAAATTCGTTCAACATTGCCCGATAACGATCGCCATTGACTGTAACGGCCACTCCTTGCTCATTTTCGAAGAAAAATTTCCAATTATGCCTCTCGACCAAAAACCGCACCAAACAGTGACTCGTCTTGGGTGTATCGGCTTTTCAATGTATGCGTGCGGGTTTCCTGTGCCCCAAATGCAACAATTTTGTTTACATACCCGCCAAGATCAAAATGAGCTTCATCTGAAAAGATGATTTTTTTGGCAAAATCGGAATCTTCTGTAAGTCGATCGCAGGCCCAGATTCCCAGCGCTGCTCAAGCGTATACACAACCATATTCGTTCAGCGGAAGGATAAAACTAATTATCTGTCAAATCAGACATGAGCTAAGTGTTACCATTCACGAAATAAGCACTAGTTGAAAAAAAAACGTTAAATGGCGAACCCTATATTAGATTGCCTTTCCATCAAAAAACTTCAATACATCGAATTTTATCACATACTGGAAAAAAATATAGTGTTCTTTTATTTGTTTCAACACTGTATATTTATTATTATTCTTTCCGTTTCACATTTTAATATTGTTGCCACATGAGTCCGATAGTATCGATAGTTTTTCTTCAAACTATCGAATGGGCCGACTATCGATAGTTTTGCAGCTCTACTTGCAAGTACCTTCTTTAGAGTGCCCTGATAACAAAAGTTTGGTTACATACACAACATATTCAAAGCCATCGCAACTTAAATAACTACGAGTAGGAGTTGCGTGAAGTGCCTGTCATACCCGCACTTATAAGTATAAAGTGCTTATGAGCATGGATGTATTTACAGTTGGCATGTGTATACTTCTACTCGAGTATACACAGACTATAAGTACATAGAGTAAATTTCTACAAAATAAAACCTTTCTATATCGTTGTGATACAGTTAGTAAAAGTGTTTTATATTGACATTTTTGTGAAGCTAATATGACTGAATACATATTTGGACTATTTTCAAAACATGTTGAAAATGTTTTATTTAAAAAATTAAATTGCTTGTTTTGTATAAAAAAATAAAAACTGATAAAGTTTTGATAAAATTAACATGATTAAAAACTCATATGATAAAAAATTCTCTAATAAATATTTGTATGTTTAAACAATATAATTTTTAAAAATTGGCTCAAATATTGTGTAAATCGAATTCCACCTTATAAGACAATTGCTCTTCAAATCTGTTTCCAGCATGTGCTGCTTATTTGTCTATTTAAAGTAATTTAATATTTTGTTACAAGTATTTATAATCCCTTTTAATTCATTTTTAGATTCGAAAGCATCAGTTAGGACCTTAGAAAATAGATGGGCCGAACAGTTTAATCTTGTGATATCTTTTATTGCACTTAAAATATTATTTTCCCGGTCTGTAACGAGCACCATATTTGATATATCAATCACATCGAATTCTTCAAAAAGGTTGCTTATATCTGCCGTATTAGACATAATGTTTGAAATTCACCTGGAAGTGTAAATGGCATACAAAAAATTTTTTTTAATAAAAAATATATATATATATATATATATATATATATATATATATATATATATATATAGATATATTTGTATATATATATATATATATATACATAAATATATATTTATATTTATGTATGTATTTATTAATTATGTATGTATGTATGTAGTAATCTCTGAGTGGTGGAACAAATCCATTCATGGTTTTGGTGTTGTACATATATATATATATATATATATATATATATATATATATATATATATATATATATATATATATATATATATATATATATATATGTACAACACCAAAACCATGAATGGATTTGTTCCACCACTCAGAGATTACTACCAGCAGCTCGCCAGTAGAACGACCCTTGCGGAAGCCGTATTGACGATCGCTTAGCAAATTGTTGGACTCCAAATATATAACAAGGTGATGATTAACCATACTCTCCATAACCTTGTAGAGTGCCGAACAGACTGCAATTTGGCGGTGGTTTTCAGGGTTGGTAGCTTCACCCTTTTTAGGGATTGGCGTTACATTAGCAATTTTCCAGCAGAATAGAAAAATACCGACGCGATATGACGCACTGAAAAGGTTGGCTAGTGGATGCGCAAGTGTCGAATAACACTGCTTCAGGACCAGTGCTGGTATGCCATTTGAAGAAGACTTATTTACATTTAGATTTGCAAGAACTTTTTTTACGGCACGGGCTCGAAGGAATATACAAGGCATAGTTACTGATACACTTTCGGGTGCGAGCAGTGGTTGAAGGCTCTCCGGCAAGCAAGAATTACTTGCAAATAATTCAGCAAAGAGGGTTCGGTCAAACAGGTTCGTGAATGCTTGGTCATCCTTAAATGAACTGGAATCGAACTAGCGCTATCCCTGAGTCTCTTAACGAATGACCAAAAGTTCTTACTTCCCCTGGGAAAATTAAGAACTTCAGCACGCAGGCGCTAATCATAAAGAGCCTTCTCACGCTTAATTACTGTGGCACACGAAGATCTAGCTTGCGTCGCGAATCAGTAATGTTGCATTTATTGTTGCGCCAATTCCTGAATGCTTCCTCTCTAGATCTGACTGGTTGTCTGCACGTCTAATTGAACCTAGATTTATTTCTTGATTTAATCGAAATCTGTTTGGATGGAATAAACATATCCATCCCCAGCTTTATTATTCTGCCATAGCATCGACTTTTGAATCGAGGAAACAAAGTTTCCAATTAAAATGCCCGAAGAAATCGTTGAGCTCAGCACAACGTGCCATTTCGTAGACAAAAACAGAGCGTCTTGTAGCTGGAGGTGAGATGTCATGCAAGGCGGAGAACGAAAAAGAGGAAGAAATGGTGCAATGATCTGAGTTACCGAAAGGTGCAAGAACGTCAACCTCATACTTTTCAGGGTGTGAAGTGAGGAAACGGTCGAGGGTGTTATCTTCATTCACTAGTTGCGCAAGGTGATTACGTGCAGCAAATAGCTCAACATATTGGCCTTCTGGAGTTGTACGGCCTGAATGGAGTAACCAAGACGAATTATGAACATTGAAATCACCAGCAACAACAATTTTACTGTTCGGGTAATTCGCAAGGATACATGATATGGATTCGGGAAGAGAGTCAAAAGCCAGATATAGAAACCTCTCTCTCCACGTTTGGACTTTTGTACAGAAACCCGAAGGGTGTGCCCTGATTCTGAATTTAACCCAAAGACAGTTAAATTCTACATTACACATGCCACGAGGTTGCGGGCATTGGTACACAACTTCATCGCGGATGTACATTGCTAGACTCCTATGGAAACTAAAAATGACAGAAGGTGATACCCAGGTATATGAAAATCCTGTGGATCAGTATTTTCAGAAACCTGGGTTTCACATAAGGCAAAAACATACGGCCTGTGGAGACAAATGTGCGCATTTACAAAAAAAAATTCGCCCTCAACCCACGCACATTACAGAAATCTATGCGAAAGCGACCTGTCATAACGAAAATAGATAACTAAAAGTCGAACGCCACAATCCCCCAATACGGACAAAAAGGAAGATGGTTGTTGCTAATTGACAATTTAACGTCCAGTGCTATACCTTCCCTGTTGCATAGCCCAACAACACTCATTCCAAGCCGTTCGTACCGAATGTTAAACTAGATAACAGAGGGGAAAGGAAAAGGTAAGAAGAACACTAGCACTAGCAAGGAAGTTATAAAAGCTCCAAGCCGGGATAAAGGTATGCAAAACGCAAAAACTGAAATTATTCATTTTCTTCACTTAGAAGGAACACTGTGACGTCAAAATTTTGATTCCGTTTTCACTTTTGTATTTAATTTCCTTTTAATTTATGTATAATATTGTTATTGTCGTTTGTCACTCATTTATAAATTTTGTTTTAATGTTACATTGTGTAATGTATTATTTAAGAGATTTTTAAGTTCCCCTATCTCATTTATCTAGTTAATATTGTTATGTTATTTAAAATTTATGTCTGTTATTATATTCTAATTAGTTTATGTTGTTATTGTTATATAACATTTTTATTTCGTCAAGTGTAATGATTGTTTTGTTTTATCGATTGTATTTGTCACTCTTGCAATTATTTTTGTTTTAATATATGTGTATTATTATTAAAAAAATTTAAAAATGTTCTGTTTTATTTTCTTTTTTATTATGTTATGTTTTGTATTTAAGTAAATTCATAAAATAAAATTTATTTTTTATTCTCTTTTTCCTTAATTTTAATTAAATTCCAAAATTTGGAAGAAGAATTGTCTTTATCTTGGTCATTTAGCATATCTAAGGAACTTAAGCATTCAATATCCATACATCTCATCTTACAAGTTAATATGCATTTTTAATTCGGTTGTATAGTCTAAGCTTTTTTTATTGCGTTTTTTTACCATTTGAAATAATGTCGGTGCCACCAAAAAGAAAACAAGCACTAAGCACTAACTCGAAAATTTTTCGCGTCAAACAATTTTAAAAGCACTAAAAACAGTGCCAAAAACACTGAGTTGACAACACTGGTAAGTTTGTATGAATTCTTTCGATTGCTTATTTTAAAATTTTAGAAGGTTTTGCAAGTCTTTTATAACATTGTAAATATTCGTATTAAACAAGAAGACATAGAGCACGACCTTTTTTCTTTGTATAGGATCAGCTATGTTTACCCATTGCATAGGCTTGTAATGATTCATTAGCATTTTGAGTTCGGCACCTTAATTCCATACGATACAGCTCTCGTTTATGCTCATCGCCACATTTACGATGTAGCGCCACCATTAATTCGCTGTAGTTGTTTTTTGCAGCTAGCTGGTGTGGTTTCTAAAATTTCTGTTGCAGCACCTTTTAACGCCAAAATTAGTTTTAGAGTCTTCTCTTCATCATTCCATCCATTTTTACTGGCTACTGTGTCGAATTGAAATTTAAATACCGCCAAAGTTGTACTACCATCAAAGCAGGGTGTCTTTATTCTGCTGAACACTTCTGGTATGATTCGTACCGGTTCAGGTTTTTGGCGCTGGAGAATGTTGAATTTTTTTTTCCATTACATTCAATTTTTCATCAACAGTTTTCTCAAAAATTTTCCATTCTTGTCTCCACACCATCTACCCTTTTGCTTACCGTCGCATATATTTCACGTAATTGCTCAGTTGTTTCTTTAAATTTGTGTTCACGTTGTTTAGTAATTTCTCGTACCGCAGTAGAAGTTTCCTCAAGTTTTGCTCTAAAAGTTTCTTGTGCATTCGCCACAGCATTAATTTTTTCCATAAGTTTTTCATTATCAGTTCTAGATGTTTCTCGCATCTCGCTAGAAGTTTCTTTTCGATACTGACTAGAAAGTTCTGGTGTTGAACTTGCATCTGCTTCATCATGGCTGTAAGCATTGTATTGATGTCCAAACTGCTTGTGGTTGCAGCGGCACTTATCTCAGGATTGTTTTTATCATCAAATTCGTAAGTATATACGTCTATACCACGTCCTCTAACAGATGTTGTAGTTCAGTTTTATTACTGTTTGTTGACAGTTCTAATTTATTTAATTCCCGTTTGAGCCTGTTCACTTTTAATTCTTGGAATTTCATTTTTACTCCGTTTGATTTATTTATTTTTATATACGCATCCCACTCCTGACACCAATGTTACGTTTTAACCTTTTTCAAACGTTTGAGTTTGTTTAAATTACGTTAAAATAAAAAAACAACGCTTTGTTTTGTTGTTTTGCAGTTTTTATTTCACTACACGATAACTTTTATACTGTTTGTCTTAATACAACACTTAATATTCGTTTATACAACACTTTTATTTTCGTCTTAACACGCCTTTATCTTACGACAGCCAAACGATAACTAACTGACGTGTAAGTAAAGCAGCCCTTTTATATACCTAATTGCGTACAGTTTAGAAATAACAACCATCTTCTATTTCTATATCCGTTCAATCAAATGTAACGTAAAGATGGTCGAAGTGGTAGTTCTACCAAATTATATATATGTGTTATCCTCGATAATATTAAATATTTCTTTTTGTGAAAATACTAGTAAGTGAAAATACTAGTTGAACAAGGCTGGCTTTATGTGGATTGTAATTTTAGAGTTTAAGGCACGAAATCTTGTCACAAAGATTTTCATGAAAATGTGAAAATATAAATGTGTTAGGGTTGGGTTATTTGTTGGATATTCTATATATGTGTATGTGTGTTAAATCTCACCTCTATGTGCTTTTTTTAGCTACACTAGCTACGGATGGGGAATCTTCAAAAGATATTGGCAGTCCGGACTAACCAATATGCACGATTCCCGACAAGACTTACTATCTGGCTTGTCATGCGCCATTCACGTTCGTAGTTCTTCCATCCATTTCCTCCCCTGGGACCACTATCAAGTATTACTTCAGGGGAGTGGTGATTCAGCGAATGCTGCTTCCCCTTTCCGCAGATCTTGCCCTCTTGGCCAATCTCTGACGCACCAAGATTTCCTTTGCAAAAACGCACACCAAGTCCCAATTCCCAGCTGAAGTCAGCATTAGTCCAACAATGTTGTCCGGCACAATCCGGGTTCGAATTGCCATTTCCAGGGAACGCCTTTGATCTTCGTACCATGGGCAGTCAAAGAAAACATGACCCACGGTTTCGGTCACATTCGGACAATCCGGGCACACATCATCGTCGTCGTCATATTTAAAAAGGTAGGCCCTAAAGCATCCATGACCGCTCAACAACTGAGTCAGGTAAAAATTTACCTGCCCGTGTGTCCTACCTACCCAATCAGCCACATTCGGTATGAGCGTGTGGGTCCATCTTTCCCTCAAGGAGGTATTCCAACCATGTTGCCACATTTCCATAGCACCTTCCTCCAGTTGGCCCGTGCTTGCCAACCCTGATCTTTTCGCAACATGCTTTTTTCTCTCATCATCCGCCACCAGCTGCAGTGGCATCAGTCCCGCTATAACAAAAGCCGCGTCCGTGGATACCGTGCGGAAGGCAGAGGCGACCCTGAGCGCACATCTTCTATAGGCTGCATCAATATCCATTCTATATGTTCTCCTAAGCAGAGCCTCAGCCCGTATGGGGCCCCCGGATAAGGCAATCGATCTTACCACACTAGTAAGCAACAGCTTTCTCTCCTGTCTTGGGCCGCCTATGTTCGGCATTATCCGCGCAAGCGCACATGAAAATAATTATAAGTAATCTTCAGCAAAAATTCAATAAATTCAAATTCATATTAAATAATAACAATATTAGATAATAAGTATATTAAAAATGATGTGACCAAACCAAGTTTGAACACCAGTTTTGATTAAAAGTATAATCAATCTAAGTACAAACACATTCTGAGTAAAAAAATAAATACCACGCAAAATAGTAGTACAAAGCTCTTGAATTGTATTGATATTGAATATAAAGTTTCAATATTTAAATTGGATCACCTCAGTAAAAAGAAATTCACAAGTATAAAAGTATTATTGCAAAAATACGACACCATTATTTATAGAGAGGGGGATAAATTAACCTTTTCTAATGTTGTCAAATATTATATGCCATTGCCAGTCGCCTTATAATGGACCAATCTGGGCCGTACTAAAGAAACTGTATTCGATTTTCAGGCAAAAATGACACATCGTTGATGATTATCGGAAACTAAACAAAATAAAGATTAGCGATAATCAAAATCGAAATGAAAACTTCTGATAGAATAAAGCCAGCATTTTCCACTCAAAGTGGGCATTATGAGTTTTCGAGGATGCCATTGGGCCTGAAAACGCGCCCTCATCCTTTCAACAATTGATGAATATAATCTTGGGAGATCTCATAGAACAAGATTGCTTAGTTTACTTAGATGATATTATTTTTGCTAGTTCTCTCCAAGAACATGTCAACTCAATAGAGTGTTTAGAAGGCTCTCAGATGCCAACTTAAAAGTGCAGCTTGATAAAAGCGAGTATTTAAAAAGGAAATCTATCTTTTTGGGACATATCATCACACCTGATGGTATAAAGCCCAACAATGATAGGGTAAAAGCCATCCTCGAATACCCAATTCCTAGAACTTAGAAAGAAATTAAGTAATCTTTGGGATTGGCTGGGTTTTATAGGAAGTTTATTCAAAATTTTTCAAAAATAACAAATCCTTCAACACAATGCCTTAAAAAGGGTCATAAAAGTCGATACTATTAAGCTCTTAATTATTAGGCTTTCCCAGACTATGAATTATGAACTATGTCGTTCTTAGCCAAACAGCCAATTTATTTCGCGAGCCACACCCTAAATGAGCACGAATTACATTATTGTGCTACTAAAATATAGTTGCTGGGCGTTGTATTGGCAACAAAGTATTTCCGCTCCTGTTTTAATGGCAGAAGATTCCTGATCAATAGCGATCATATGAATCTTAAGGAGTCAAATCAGAAATTTCAGAAGTGGAAAATAAATTGAAACGAGTGCTACTTCGAAATCAATAATATCTCTGAAAAGGAAAATGCATTCTCTCGTGCAGGAAAAAAGAACTATAACTTCAATGAAGAGATTGAGAAGAATGGTGGTGGGCCATCTGATAAGGTTAATAGAGCGGAGGATATTTCATCTGTAGCCGCAAAAATTCACTCGGCTGATGAAAATAGTTCCTCATATATACCAATAACTAAAAAGCCCTAAATGTGTTTAAAAACCAAATCAAACTTATCAAAAGAAATCAGAATAGAGTATTTACGAAAAGAATATTTTCCAATCAGGTTATGTTACCACAGGTCTTTACAAGAATCTACGTAATGAATCAATTAAGGACATAATTAAAACATACTTAGTTAATAAAAATATAACCTTTATATGCCAAACGACAGCGATAATATTGAATTGCAAAGAGTTTATTTTCAAATTAGTTTAAATAGAAAATACAATTTTAAGATCGACCAGACTTTTAGAAAACTGATTTTTAGACAAAAATTTTAGAAACCCATTTAAACGGATTACATCAGGGTATTGAAAAAATAGTCAAAATATTTAAAACAAGATAATATTTTCTAAACTATGTTAGGGAAAAATCACGTATTATAAACGAGTGCGAACTTTGTAAAGTTGTAAAGCAGACCATATGGACTATAAATTGCCATTTAAGCTCAGACCTCCTGTTTACGAAACAAGAGAAAGATATATGATAGATTTTCGGCAATGAGATAAAGAATAAAAATTAATTTGTATAGATTTGTATTTTTATGAAAATAAAAATGCCTAAAAACACACACATCAGCGCATTTAAAACTATATTGTAGGATTTTGGTATATTTATGGTATTTGGTATATTTATTAATTATGTATCAACCTGTCAATTCCTTACTTATTTGCGTTATCTAGCAGCATTGCCAATTCGACAATCTTTACGCTACATTTGAATTATTAGCTTATGTGACATTTCTGGAACCTTCTAAACTGTAGACAATTAAGTATATAAAGAGGGTGCTTTACTGTTTATAAATAAAGTTGTGTTAAAGCGGAAATAAAAGTGTTGTATAAACTAATATTAAGTATTGACATAAGACAAACAATATAAAAGTTATATTGAAGTAAATAAATAAAACTGTAAAACAATAAATAAAACGCAATTTAAACGAACTCAAACGTTTTAAAAAGGTTAAAACCTAAAAAATATATATATAAAAAATTCCAAGTGTTAAAAATGAACTGGTTCAAACGCGAATTGAACAAATTGGAACTCTCAACAACTGGTAATAAGACCGAAGCACAGAAGCGTTTGTTAGAGGAATTTCATCGCCGCGGAGTTAACATTGATAGAAAAAGAGCCTGAGATGAGTGCCACAACAACAACAAGTCTAGAACCGTAATCTTAGTTGATTCGACTAACATCGTCTTTATTTTCATATGCAGCTTTGATTGCGCGATCAACTTGAACTTTTCTGTATTCTCTGTCGTCACTCTTCTCTTCTAGTGAGCATTCACATTTCTTTGGTAAGTATTGTGTTTTTTTTTTTAGTTATAAAGCTCGTGTTAGTCAATTCGACTATTAGTTAGTGTTTGTGTAACTTTTAATCTAATATTTTCTTATATTTTGAATGAATATGATTTTTTTTTTGTGAACCAAAATGAGTTTTGAAAAAGATTTAATTGATTATTTTAAGCAAATAAAAGTAAGATTTGCGGTTTTTGTCCCTATTAAAAGCATATAATGACAAACTCAATATCCTCGAAATGTGGTAAGAGCGTAAGCAGAAGACGCTGAAGAAGTGTGCAACAAATACTAATAAAAAAAAGAATATATTGTATTTTTATATTATTTACTTATAATTTAGTTTATTTTCTTTAATATGAACTAAATTTGTGGGTTTCAGTGTTAATTTTTTGTTATTTTTTTGCTAAATTATTTAAAATAATTAACTTCAACTGTCTCTCCTACAATAAGTTCCTAATAAAAATGTAAAAAAATTATTTATTCTTAAATAAAAAAGTATACATATCTTGCTTCATTTAAATTAAAAACACAGTTAAAAAGCTACTTTTAATAATACAATTGACAATTTGTTCATAGGTACTGTAAAAATCGGTTGTAAATGTGTTAGTCGTTTTGACTAATGGTTAGTGTTTATGTATAAAAAACAGTTACGGTTCTAGGGTTAATTCGCTGCTGGCTGCTATGATGGAAAAAATTCAGGTATGGAGCAAAATGCTTTTGGCTGAGGTAAAAGATTCATCTAGAGCTGACAACGAAAAGCTTCTGGAAAAAATTAATGTAGTGGCTGAGGCTCAAGAGACTTCTAGAGCTGAGAATCAAAAGCTTTTAGCTGAAGTGCGTGAAACTACTAGAGAAGAAAAAACCGAGAAGTTACGAAAAATATATGATACGGTTAGCAAAAGGGTAGATGGTGTGGAGACAGGAGTGCCAAATCTTGAGAAGACTGTTGACGAAAAATTAAATGTAATGGAGGAGAATATCAACAGTATCCACTGCCAAAAACCGGAACCAGTGCGGATCATACCAGAAATTTCTAGCAGAATAAAGACTTTCTAGCATTGAAGATGGTACAACTTTGGCGGTATTTAAAACTCAATTGGACACAGTAACCAGTAAAATAGATGGAACGATGAAGAAAAATCTTTAGAATCAATTTTGGCGTTAAGCAGCAGAGATTCTAGAAACCATGCCAGACAGCTGCAGAAACAACTACAATGACTTAATGGTGGTACTACAGCGTAAATTTGGTAACGAGCAAAAATGGAATTTGTACCGTATTAAATTAAGATGCCGAACGCAAAAAGCTAATGAATCATTACAAACTTTTGCAATGAATGTCGAGAGATTGGTGCAGTTAACCTAAACCAACCACTAGTAGATCATCTCAAGAACGAAGACTTTGTGAACTGCATACGATACCCTGATGTTAAACTAGCTGTAAGTGCGACACAAAAGACAACCTTTGCAGATACTGTAGCGGTCGCACTGGTGCAGGAGACCGCTCGCACGATATCAAAGCCCCAAATACACAAGATGCGCAATATAGAAGTTGTAGCAGAGAAAGGCGATGAAATCAACAAAATAGAGGAGGTAGTAAAGCGGCGCCTAGCTGAGCAGAAGTCAAAACTAAAGTGTTTTAATTGTGGAAAAAGCGGTCAATTCCAGAGAAACTGTAAACCGCTACGCAAAAGCCGGACGCCGTCAAAGCCTAATCGGAATTATTGTGTTACTCAACGTGAGCTAGTGGCAGTGTTGGAATGCATAAAACATTTTCTCTTAAGAACTGATCATTCCACACTGAGATCGTTGCTGCAATTTAAGAACCCTAAAGGTTAGCTGCCACGTTGCATTGAGCGCCCCAGGCTTATGACTTTAGTGTTTAACACCGAAGTGGCATAAAACACGGAATGCTAATGTTCTTTCACATTGTAACTTAGAACATTAACATTGTGTGATAGCTGAGCGGAAATATCCGGCTAACGCAAATAACGCAAATGAAGACTGATCAGGAGCGCGAAGGAGTGACCCAATATTGGTAAAGATTATAGCAGCAAAAGAAGAGGACAGACAGCCCACCCGCAATGAAATATCAGCAGAAGGTCCTCTTACAAAAGCGTATTTGGCGCAATGGGACAGTTGGAAGTTGATTAATGGGTGCTTATATCACCATTGGAAAAGTTCAGATGGCAAAACTTCATCCAACCTAATAGTGGTGTGCCTTTCTGCAAAATGAAAGAAGTCGTATATTAGTTCCAAAATGCAGCCAGCGTAGGACACCTTGGGGTGACAAGGACTCTCGAAAAACTAAAACAATGTTTTTATTGGGTTTGATGTCAGCAAGCAGTGGAGTATTGGACAGCAAACTGTACCCAGTGTATTCAGCTAAACGTCCAGTAAAAAGAAACCAAAGTCAGCTGCCACAATATAACTCGGGCGCACACTTCGAGCGGATAGCGATAGACGAAGCAGGCACTTTTCTTGTCTGTAATGCCGGAAATCGTTATGTTCACCCCGTGATGGATTATTTCAGCAAATGGCCGGAAGTGTGTGCCATGCCCAACCAAGGGGCGAATAGAATTTAAAGGAACTTCACGAATTTGTGCGCACACGAATTAAAATCGAACAGCAAATGGGCTCAATTTAATAGTTTAAAGCCGATAGACGGGTGGTGATACCACAGCTGGGAAGTGCAGACGAATACGAAACACAACCTCAAATCTAATAGTGTCTCCTTCCTCAAAAGTGAATGAAATTTAAAATCAGTCTCATAAGGAACCCAGCAGAAGGCATCTTAGCGTGGCAAAAACAGTAGAAAAATTAAAACAGCGTTATTACTGGGTTGGATGCCAGCAAGCTGACGACGGATGAATAGCAAACTGAATGTATTGTGGCTAAAAATGCAGTCAGAACAAGTCAAAATCATCTGCAACAATACAAGTCGAGAGCACCAGTCGGTAATGCCAAGAAAAGTGAAAATCCCGAAGATTTTTATGAAACGATACACACACGACTGGAAATGGCCCATGATAGGTTAAAAGCCAGGTATGATCGAGCAGCAAGTGCTAAGGGCTTTCATGAGGGACAACTGGTTCTACTCTACAATTCACAGCGGAAGAAAGGATTATCTACCAAGCTGTAAACTAACTGGGACAGACCTTATAAAGTAGTCAAAAGATTAAACGACAGAATACAGAAGAACAATAGTCCGCGATCAAAAATGGCAGTCGTACATGTAGAGCGACTGAGGAGCTATGGGAAGAGAGAAATGAGCCTATTCGGGACGAACAGACTTAGGTGGAAGGCAGTGTTACGAAAAAAATTCCTAAAAAGAAAATACACCACATCAGAGACTGTGTTGTTGGATTTTAGTCTATTGGTTTGTGACAAGGTTGTGAATGTGTTACCCTGGTAATGACGTACTGTTTTGTGTATTTGACGTCATTGTCATACTGATTTGTGTATTTGACGGTATTGCCAATTCGATCATCTGTGAGTAACACAATCTTACATGTTTAAAACAAACGGACGTAAAATAGAAGATTTGAGAGCGTTAGAGACATTTCCGGAATTTTTCAAACTGTAGGCAATTAGGTATATAAGGAGGCCGTTTTGCCTACGTCGACATAGTTATCGTTTTGCAGACATAAAGTAAAATCGTGTTTAGGTGTAAATTTATGTGTTGTTTGATTGAATATTAAGTGCAAGATAAAAAAGTTGGGGAATGTAGTAGCGTATCGTAACTGTTATATTCAAGGCCAGACCAGGTTTAAAATAGACCATGTAGTTAGGAGTATTTTTGGGAAGGTATAAAATTTTCTTAATGAAGAATCTAAAAAGCATTTCCACTTCATCATACTTTAAAAATCCAAAAATTTTGGCTCCATAGAATAATATGGATCTAGAAGCGGCAATAACAATTTTTAATCGATTGGTATTTGAAATCTTAGGGTTGTTAATATATTTATACCAAGTAGATGCGATTGCTATTTTCGCAGTAATTAATGTTTTTTAAGTGCTTTTTAAGCGATAAATTGAAAGTATGTTCAAATCCCAAATATTTATAGTTGTTTTCTATGTTATCATCTTCAAAGTTCCATTTTGGGTTACGCGATTTTCCAGTGCCATAACGAAAGGCCAAAATTTTAGATTTATCAAGATTTTTTAGACACCACATTTGGCAATATATAAAGAGTGCATCAATCATATTCTGAAGCTGAGCAGGAGACTCAGATAGAGCTACAATATCATCAGCATACAAGAGTACTTTAATACGAACGTGATCAACCAATACACCACCAGAAAGCACATCATTTAAATCATTTAGATACAATGCAAATAAAATTGGGCTTAATATACAGCCTTGCTTTACACCAAGATCAACGTTACGTTCAGAGTATGTGTTAAAATATTTTGTTTGTTTTTTGTTGCATCAATCCAGTAAAGAGAATAGTTTGGAAAATGATATGAGTACGCGTCTTGCTTGTCAGCTAGGATATGGGTTTCAAATAAAAAGAAAATATCAAATACATATATTAAGGTATGTAATAATTTTCCAAAATTAAGTGAGTTGGCCAAGTCAGCGATATTATGAGAAATTAAATGAAGTGTTTGTTGTTGATACTGTGGAAACGAGTTTGATTTATGTTTTATGTTAAACAAAATTCGTCTAGCCTTATTTTCAAGTTCCTATGTCTGTTCATTAAGTCCTTTCTCATTTTCCTCAGATTAAATTTTGTATTCTGTTCATCACTAGTATAGTCCTTTTATATAAAATTCTTTACCCTTCAAATAACTTTTAGCAGTTAACACATTAATTGCCTGCGTACTATTTTCGCATAAAAATGAAAAGTATCAGCAGAGAGCAGTGAACGTACAACCAAAACATAGATGATGCAGGATGTTGGAACACATGTAACTTCAAAAAATCATCCCTTGCAGCAGAAGCACTAGGACTCTTCAAACCACAACATATCCAGGCCTACTTTCACGATCAACAAATTCGAGGCTTGTTGTAAGTTTCCCGTTTCTTCTCAAAGTTGTTGATTTTCTTCTCTAAGGTTTTAAATTTCAGCCTTCAATGTTAAGAGATCATCTTTTCTGGCAACATCCTCAAGCTTTTAGTCCAAAATATTAGACAATTTCTGCCATTAAAAAACATCAGAAGTATTTGGTTGTGACATTGTTTGCTGGATTATTTGCTTTTTTGGTATTATTGATCAACAGCTGTTCTGGCGATGATAAATGATGTGCACGTGAGCCAAGAAAACGTCGGAAAATAGGAACGAAAACGAATTTTTGAACACGCATTTTGGGAATTAAAAGTAAAAAAATTGAAATTTAAAAAAATTCATATTTTATTATTTAAGTTTCTTAAAAACTGTTTCTTTTAATTGAGAATAATAAATATTTTTGAAAAATTTAATAAAACAAAATTGTAATAAGTAAAACAAAAGTGAAGGCAAAATCGCCAAAACGTAAAAAATCTTTGCTAATTTTTAAAAACCGTGCAATAGCTTTAACCTCAACTTTGACCTTTTATTATCGTTAGGTGCATTACTAAGAATATTTCTGCAAATTTTTAAAAAAATCGTACGAACAGTTTTTGAGAAAGTCGCCCAAACGTTGAAAATCGTTGCTAATTTTTAAAAAACGTGCAATAGATTGAATCTCAACTTTAACTTTTTATTCTCGTTAAGGGCATTACTAAGAATATTTGAGAAACAAATTTTGTAAAAATAAAAATGATTAATTTTAGATTATTGCTTTTCATTTCCATAATTTTATCCATTATATTTGTTCTACATGATTAGGCATCTCTGTTTGTCTTATTTTGTGTTTCATTCCATTTTGTTTTAGATTGAATAAAACTTTATTAGTTTGTTACCAGTGTTGCTGTTTTGGTCCGATCAAATCCAAACTTGTAGTATTTCGTTGCTTTAAAACAGTTTTGTAGTTTGGTTGGTTTGCTGGAATTTTCAAACAATTTGAGAATTGAGAATAATTTTCAAAAACGCGGTTCACACATGCGTTTTCATTACTATTTTTTCGACGCTATTTTGACTCACGTATGACGTGCACGTTTATTATTCGTAAGATCTGCAGTATACTTTCAGGCATAAACATAAATAGCTCAGATGAGTACTTATAATAAAGCTGTTGATTATCTTAAGATGAGGCATTAGGAAAATAAAATAATAATACAAAAAGAAAATAGCCGGATAAACATATAAATGAATTTTACAAATTACAGCGAAGTACTCTAGAAGATGTAAGAATACGATGGAAATTGATTTTTTGATGTTAATATCAAATGTATGTCGCGTTTAATTCGTAAATATAAAAAAATATCAAAACTTGTAACAGCCAAAACATTGCACTATTTGACAGCTAGCGAGCAGAGTTGCCAAATTTTATTTAAGTATTAATACACGGTTAAGTTTCTATTAACTCCTCTGGCATCCCTCCAAAGAAATAGAATTCCATGCTTCTTTTACACCTTCCCAAAGTATATAGTTGTTCTTTTACTTTGTTTTCGCAACTTTTATCTTCCTTAATATGAAAAAGAATGATTGATAGAAGCCACCGCGAAAGACAACAATTTGTGGGGACAAGGCAATGAAAAATCATCTAGATCGTTTCAAGTCTCCGAGAAGAATAATGACGAAAATAAATGAAGAACTTCGGTTAAATGTATCCAGTGGACTTGTACGAAGATGCCTTAATAAAAAAATCTTTATGATCGTGTCAATAGAAAAAAATACATAGACATGCAAAGACATCATATTCTGGAAAACCGTAAATTAATCTGATTGATTCTGACGGAAAAACGTATGTTCATCCAGAAAAAAAAAACTAAGAATTCCACCTCTGTTATACTACAAACACAATAAAAAACGGTGAAGATAACCTTAACATATGCGGATCTTTTTCTAGGTATGAAGTTGAGTTCATGTCTCTGAACTAGATCTTTATATAAAATAACGACCGAAAATATATGGCAAAAGTAGTAAAAATCTTCAAATAAATATTTCAATTTTTGCTTTTCCTGCATCAAGAACAAGCAAGAAATATTAATGGAGTAATGTGAAGGTGAAAGTTGGACAAAGGAAATGTAAAACTTGCGATAAACTTTTGCAAAATGTAAAGGAAGTGTGGAGGATACAAAAAATTAATATAAATTTTACCATACCTAGCAGACGTAAAGCAGTTTCGTCAAGTAAGGATTATTCAACAAAGTACTAATAAGGTACTTAGAAAGTGTGCTATTTTGGTGTCCAGGTCTAATTATGATAATCTTAAGTTTTGTGGACTTATTATATACATATATATATATATATATATATATATATATATATATATATATATATATATATATATATATATATATGTGTGTGTGTGTGTGTGTGTGTGTGTGTTGTATATATATATATATATATATGTTCGTCAAGTAAGGATTATTCAACAAAGTACAACACACACACACACACACATATATATATATATATATATATATATATATATATATATATATATACATATATATATATATATATATATATATATATATATATATATATATCTATATATATATATATATATATATATATATATATATATATATATATATAGATATATATATATATATATGTGTGTGTGTGTTGTATATATATATATATATATGTGTTGAAAACAAGGCAAGGCTAGCCACGGTGGTCTCGTGGACTTTTAATAAAAATACACAGATTTGATTTATTAAACAATGTGTATTTAAAATTAAAGTTCCTAAATTCTAAAGAAATATAAGTAACTATAATATTAATATTTAGTTTTATGTTAGATAAAAATACAAACTTTTTGGTATGAGAACCACCTGGTAAAAAAACTGAATTTGAACTGGACACTTTATATAAAAACTGGACCACGTCAGTTGAGCCAATCTTCAGTAATGAAACATCGTTTAAAATGGCGGTGTTCTTTACACCAAAAACTGACGTAGTCCCAAGTTTCGTTCAGTTTTCCAAAATTTTTACAATCATAAAATTTTATAGGGTATTGCCAGATCAAAATGAATAAAAATAATATTTTAAATTTATGCTAATTTTGGGTGTAGCGTTAACATTCCCCCCGCATTATGGCTAGAAGCTCCTTCGAAGCCAGACTTCATTTGATGAGCGACATCCAAAATAGCAAGTTTTGTTGCAGGTATCTCAATGATTCCTTGCTTCGTAGGCACCTTACTTGACCAACACTTCTTACTTGACCATCACTAGCCAATCTGGTCTCTAGGACTTTTCCTCGTAACCAGACATTACGTGGAAGAGAAGGGTCAACAATTATCACCAGATCCCCCTGACATAAAGGTTTTGATCGCGCGTGCCATTTTAATCTACAAGTTAATGATGTCAGATACCGTACAAGCCATTTTTTCCAAAATATATTAGCGTACTGTTGAGAAGTAAGCCAGCTTTGTTTTAATAGTAAGCCGCCATCGTCACACACAACCATCGGTTTTAATCCAGATGAACTTCCAATCAAGAAGTGACTTGGTGTTAAAGCCTCTTCATTTTCTATATTTATTGGTGCGTAGACAAGTGGACGTGAGTTTATAATATTTTCAACTTTCAGCAGCATGCTTACTAAAAGTTCATCGCTGGGGGCATCTAGACGGCATAATTTTGTACAAAATTGTTTTAATGGACCTGACAAGCCTCTCCCAAGCCCCACCCATGTGGGGTGAAGCCGGAGGATTAAAATTCCACTTTGTTGTTGTAGTGGTAAATGTTTTAATAAGCTCGTTTTTATCTACCTCTGCTAGAGTCTCTCTAAGTTCTCTCTCTGCTCCAATAAAATTTGTCCCGTTATCACTATAGAATTCGTTTGGGATTCCTCTTCGCGACATAAAGTTGCGTATGGCTAATATACAGGAACTAGTTGTCAATGAATGAGTTACTTCGATATGAACTGCTCTAATAGTCAAGCATGTGAACAAGCATCCGTACTGTTTCTCTTTATGACGATTTACGGTGACAAAAATTGGTCCAAAAAAATCAACTCCGGTATATGTAAACGGAGCTACATACGAGGCTACATGTGCGTGTGGCAGAATTCCTATTTGTGGATTCTTAGGTACTGCTTTCTTCACTTTGCACTTTTGGCAAAAACGAGTAACCGATTTAAATGTAGTTCGAAGCTTTGAAATACAAAATTTTTGTCTAAGTTCATTAAGAACAGTTTCGTGGTGCATATGATGGTACTTTTGATGATAGTGCATTAGAATAAGTTTTGTGATGTTATTTGACCTTGGCAAAATTATTGGGCGTTTTTGTTCCATCGGAACATCCGCGTTATCAATTCTTCCATAAACTCTTAATATACCATTATCTAGACATGGATTTTTGTTATAAATATTACTAGATTTTTGTATATCTAAATTCGATTTTAACAAGGATATTTCTTGAGAATATTTTTCTAATTGGGCCTGTTTATACAAAATACGTTCTGCGTTTTGTAACTCTTCTTGAGTTAATTCGTTTTTGTTATTACTAATTTTTCTGCAATTATTTATAAATCGTAAAACATAAGCACTAGTTCGTAAAAGGCGAGACCATTTTGAAAATCTGTGCACCTCAAAAATTAAGTCAATATTTCTTATATTAAACGAGCGATGTATACGTTCTTCATCTGTTGAATCAGGAATGGTAGTTTCTTGTGGCCATTCAGCTTCCGCGCGAACTAAAAAATCAGGTCCTTGAAACCATCTTGAAGAATTTGAGATGTCGGGATTTTTTGACCATTTTGTTGCTTCATCAGCTACGTTTTGCTTACTTGGAATCCACTTTCATTCCTCAATTACAGAAAGATCTAATATTTCAGTGACGCGAAAGGCAACAAATTGATTATATTTTCGATGATCGGAGTTAAGCTAGCTCAAAACGGTTTTAGAATCAGACCAAAAATATTTCTCATTAATTGTTATTTCATGGTTATCAGTAATATATTTGGCGCAGCGAGCTCCTATTAATGCAGCCATAAGTTCTAGGCGTGGAAAAGATGAACGTGGAACCCAACCAGTATTTGAGGAACAGCATTAGTGTAACTTTCGACGGGAAGGTTCGCAAGTGGCGATAGCGTTGTGCCATAGATTTGTAATCCAGTGATTGCGTTGGCAAGTTTAGCGATTTTACTGTAAAAACATTGACAGCTACCGGTTGTTTATTTCCACCCGAAATATAAATTTTAAGTTTTCTTGATGTCTTTTCATTCCTTTCTACACCGCCAGTCCACCTTAAACAAAATGGACTAAAAACACCATTTAGATTTCATTCATTAGCCAATGAATCGTCTATTAAACTTACAGATGATCCTTCATCAATAAATGCAAAAGAATTTATAATTTTGTTTTTACCATAAATTTTAATTGGTAATATTTTAAATAAGATATGTGTTGTTTCACAGCTGTGTGTATTGTTTACAATAATATCTCTTTTAACATCTCTGGTTTTCATGTCGTTGTTTGACGTTTGTTTACTTTCCAATGTGGAATATCTATGTAAAGACGTGTGGTGAAAATATTCGCAACCTTCTATACCGCATACTTTCTTTCTTTTACACACTCCATTGTGTTTTGACAAACAGAATTTACATAATTTGTGGCGTCTTATTACGTTCCATTTTTCACGACGATCCCTCGATAAGGATGTTGGGCAATTTTCAAGACATTTACAGTTGTTGTTGTTGTTGCCATTGTTAGCACACACAAAACATTTGCGCTCACTATGGGAATGTATATAAGCTTTTCTATTTGTTGGTGTTATATTTGTTGTTCTTTCTCTCTTTATTTTGTTAGCAGAATGGTCAACTGTTATACTGCTAGCTGTTATACATATATCAAAAAACCATTTGTCAAATTCGTAGAGATTTGTTTTTTTGTTTTCTTGCAACAATTGTGTTTTCTTATTTATCCATTGCATTTGATGAAAGGGCGGTAGTTTTGTGTAATTTCAAGAAGAAGAGATGAATTGTTTATTTCATCGAATAATTTACTGGCATTAATGACTCATATTAGACTTCTTACATCAATAGCAAAAGAAGTAAGTTTTCTTAAATTATGATCGTCTATTTTTTGAGTCATTTAATTCTCTCTTTAATTGAATTTAATATTTTTTCAGGCTGACCGTAAAGCATGCGCAGCACTTCTATTACACTGCGTACGTTTGATGGATGAATAAGCATATGTTGGACGCTGCGTAATGCCTCTCCTTTTAGAGCATTCTGTAGACGCACAAGGTTTTCGGAGTCGGTAAAAGCGCAAGCCTTTGTGGACCATTCAAAGGTGGAAAAAAATATTGGCCACTGTTCTGGTTGACCAGAAAATGTAGGCAAATCTTTCGGTAAAGATTGTCTAGAGTGTATTTCACTTTGTGATTGGGTGGAATAATTTGGTAAGTGGGTTGAAGTCGCAGTTGCTTGTGCATTCGGTATAAAATTTATTGTTGATGAAATTGGATAATTTGAAATAAAAGGGCGTTGTGCGGAGTTATATGGAAAGTGTGAATTTTGATTTATATTAGAATTTTAAATAATACATATAATATATATATATATATATATATATATATATATAATATATATATATATATATATATATATATATATATATATATATATATAATATATATATAATATATATATTATATATATATTATATATATATATTATATATATATATTATATATATATATATATATATATATATATATATATATATATATATACAGGGTCTAATATACATTCAATAAGGAAACAAATACGTAGCATCAGCGATCCATTAAGTTTGCCAAATAATTAGTAAGTTTCAATTAGTATTAGTAATCAGAATGATTGATAAGCTGTACAGGTCAATGAGTAGAGCAATACACCCACCGAAACTAACCAAAAACTGGTTACATCGACGGAAAAACATCTTAAGTACAGTCAAGGAAAAAAGTCTACATACACCCTACAATTTTGAAGTTTTAGAGAATTAGTGGCGAAAATTGGAAAAGATGTTATACCTATGCTTAAAGTATTTATAGTTGAGATTACCTGAAGAAAAACATAATATGAAAAAATATAACTAAGAAGTTATTAGGAAAAAACATAATAATTAGCAGGAAAAAATTCTACATACAACGTGCAACTACTTATGTATATCAAGTAGAAGTATGAATGTAAAGCAAAGAAAGCGAAGTATAATTAACTTTGTTGATTTATAAGATATTATTTGAATTTTTATCCTCAAAAATGAAAAATCGAAAAGAGATACATATTTCAGTTTGAATTACGGTAGTAAATCCGCAAAAGGAAAATTAAAATTGGCGGAATACATCGAAAAATATTCCAATTAAATTGTTGATCCACAAACAATAATAAAAGTTTTATATGAAAATGGATTTCATAGCAGAATAGTACGCAAGAAGCCACTAATTTCAATAAAGAATCGTACACTTCGTCTCGAGTTTGCTAAAGCACATGTAGACAATGGTATAGATTTTTTAATCGTGTTATATTTGCCGACAAAAGTAATTATAACATTTTGGGAAGAGTTGGCCCCTCCAAAGTTTGAAGGAAACCAAACATTGCACTTGATCCAAAGAACATTATACCTGGGATACCAATTGTACCTTCTTCGAGACTGGCTTCTTACTATTCTTAAAAACAACTAAATTCACCACCCCAGTGAGCATAGTTAAACCCAGTAAATAACCAGAAACCATATACAAAAATATGATAACCGCGAAACATTAGAAACTGCTCTTATTCGTGCATGGGCCGAAATAACATTTCTAATACAGAAAATTTGGTAACATTAATGCCCTGTCATCTTCAAGCGGTTATTGAAGCCAAAGGTGAATTAACCAAATACTAAAAGTAAAATTATTATTTTTTATGTATAAAATTGTTGAATAATAATTATTTTTTTTGTAGGCTTTTTACCTATGCATTTTTAATATTTTTGTTATTGTTGCATTTATTATAGAAATAAGTTACTTCTTATTTTATAAATAAATTTAGTTATTAATGCCTTAAATATTAATATAAACATTTTTTTAATTTCTTCACAAAACTCCTAAATCAAAGGGTGTATGTAGACTTTATTCTTTAACCGTATCTAATTAAGCAAAAAGGTCACACTAAATACTAAACCATGTTCCATATACATATGTTTTTTCTAAGACCGCTGACAATACACGAAATAAGCTGTGACTTGAATTCTTCATTTATTTTAAGTTTTCTTAAGATTACTTTTACAAATATTTGAGAACATGAACATGACATGAATTTTATTTAAATAAAGAAGTATTTAAAATAAATCTTTTTGATATCATCCTTGCTCTAAAAAATAATATTGCGGACAATTTATCTTCATAATACAAAATATGAAACATTTCTTTTGTAAGCACAAAAAACTTTATGTAATAAAAATAATATTAAAAAAATATTGACTCATTCATATTAATACAAAAATGATAATGACATAAAAAATAAACAACAATGCGATATTTTTCGGCCTTAGGTCCTTTTCTTTATGTAAATAAATTAGAAATTAAAAAAGGTACACTCCATTTTGGTGTTACACGTTATTAATTTGTGCCGTTACGAAAGTGAAAATGCTGAAGATAAAATTCACCACATCAGGGACTTATTATGAATTAAAGCTAGAAAATTTATTGGCTTGTGTTAAGGCTTGCCATAATTACCTGTACTAATTAAGAGTGCTACCATCTGCATGTTTAATGGTGTTTCCAGTTCGATTCCTTTTATATGTAAGACAATTTTACACAATTTGGATTAACGTAGATAAATCGAAGATTTGAGTCTGTACTAGGACATTCGAAACTAATAATGAAATGCTATTAAAGATGGCGCATTGCGGTTGGTGAGTTAGTTGACATTTGTCTTTCACAAAGTGAAGTCTGTTTAGGCGCAAAAAAATGTAAAAGTGGATATCAATTTGCTATATTAAGATAAAGTGTATAAAAGTTATAGTGCAGTAATAAAAGAAAACTGTAAAACAACAACAAAAAGTGGAGTCCATTTTATTTAACGCAATTTAAACGAACTCAAAAATTCGACCAACATCGTTGGTCATCTTCGGGACAGTTATAACACTCTACAATAAAATACAACAAAAAATACGTAAAATTATATATTACATTTATACCTTAACGTGGTGTTGTCAATGTTTGTGCTTACAATGTTTCACACGCAGTCTGTTTTCATTTTGTCTATTCCTAGATTCCCTTATTTTCTCAATTCTATATTTATCTAAAATATGTATGTAAATGTATGCACAATTATCTGTGTCACTCTTATAGTTAATTTTTTCGCCTATTGTATTTATTATGTGTAGCATCTCCTTTATATATCTCTTCGTATAACTATTCTCTCTCTCAAATATTTTTATCTTTTTGAAGTCCGGCTTATGTCCCGCTCTTGCACAGTGCTGCAAGTGCTGTTTTTTGATTTAAGGGTTTAAATCTGATTTGTGGGAAGATGGCCTTGTCTTCAGCGTAGTCCCCTTAGTACCAACATACAGCTTTTGACATATATCAGTGTCGTCACCCCCACACGTGATCTAATAGACTATATTGGATTCGTACATAACGTCCAGTTTCGATTTCATGTTACTAAAGAATTTTCCATTAGTATTATTCGTTCTCATTGCCAAAATTTATTTATCTCACTTATTGAAACCTTTCAGATAACCCTGGGATATAATCCATTGATGCATAGATCTTGTCAAGTTTCTCCATCAATACCTTACGATGAGTATCACTTCTTTTCACTATCACATTGTCAAGCATACTATCTATTATTTCCTTCAGTAAACCATTCTTTCTCAATTTACTGTAGATCTTCCGTTTGTTGTAAAAATGATAAGAGCTACTAATATCGAGTACTCGGTTTATTAAATTCATCGCAGTATTGATAATTATATTCTTAGGGTGTTTCGAATAATCAATCTTCCCGATGCCATAGGTTTTTGGTACCAGTCAAGTTTACAGGAATTCCTCTTTCTGACAATGAGAGCTTCAAAATATGATAATTTATTACCGCATTATGTCTCCATTGTGAACTGGATTTATCTGTTGCAAGTGTTTAGGGTCTCCAACGTTATATGCACTTAAGTTTTCCTTACGATTGCAAAGAGATCATCCATTGTAAGCCTTTTTGGCTTTTAATGTGAATAGAAATGTGAAAATTGTGTGTGGCTGCATAAAGTTCTATCCAAATCCATTGTCATATCACATTTCTGTAGAAAAATATTGTTACGTTTTTACCTTTTTAAAAACGTATATTTATGAGTTCGTAGATTGTAGTTAAAATAAAATAAATTTTGTGTTTGGTTTTAATTAAAAATCCTTTATTCAACGCTGTCTTGTGCACCACTGTTTGTAACTTTTATACAAGCAATAACAATTTTCTATTCTTAATTACTTCGTCTGTTTACAAATTTTCACACAGTTCCTCATTATCTATTGTGCGATGATTCTGAGCCTTTAACCTCTGCTAACCATCTCTATCCGTGCACGCACCCATTTTTGTGATTTATTTAGCCCCTCTTGCGCTTCGGCATACTTGGCTTCTTCTCCAAAATTTTCAGCTGCATCACTCTTCGCCGGTGTTGGGTCAGTACTTCTTGCTACTACACAGTCCTCGTTGGCATATACACGCGTTTGACAGCTGTCAATAATGAACTTCTTGTTGTCGGCCTTAACACTTGTCTCATATGGTTCTGATCCAACTTCATTTTCTTTAGCTTCACCATTCTGACCTTTAGATTTCCGCTGTTCATAATTATCATATCTTGATTCATAACCATCAGGGCCATCCTCACAATTATTATTACACTTATTTTTCTGATTTAGAACTTTATCGTTTTGTGTTTTCAAAACCAACTTTACAAGACTCTTCATCTTCGTGTATTGCAGCATTTACGGGAAAATCGGGTTTGGTATTTACATTGACTACAAAGTTTTCCGCTAATGTTTCGTCCTCGCTAGTTGCTTCCAATATTTCTTCAACGGCTGCTACCCAATTTGTCACTCTTGCCGTACACTCTTTTACTTTCAGCCAGCGTTACGGCCGAAAATTTCGAAAAAGTGTCATCAAAAGGGTATATTAGAAAAAAAGAGTCAAAAAAGGGTATTTTAAAGTAAAACAGGGTCAAGTTTAAAAAAAAAAACGAAATTTATTTCAATTAACAAAAAAAAAAAAAACGTATTTGAATAGTTAGTTAACTACACTAAACTAAAATAAAAGTAATTATACATACTTAAATTATAAATCAATGATAAAACTAAAAAACAATTCACAGATACATTCAAATATTAGTCATATTATCAAAAAGAGAGAAGTTATTTTTACAAAAACTCTTGATAATGTTTATCACTTTAAAAAAATAATTTTTCTATATTTTGTAATTAATTCTTTACTTGGAGTCCATTTTTCCTGCCACGATTCAAGCAAATTGAGAGAGGAAAGCATAGACTTAAAAGCTTATATTTTAAGTTTGTATGTTTATTTTCAATCAGTGATAGTTTTGAGAAATTCTTTTAGCGGAAGCACTACCAGGAGACAAAGTAAATATACATGTATGTAACAAATTCATATAAATTTGAATATACAACCACACGGGAAAGTATACATATCCCATCGAAAACTGGATTTTACATAGAACTATAAGGTTTGGACTTTCAAAAGCGATTAAATGTAAGTCTACGCGAAAAATAATGCAAAAGTATATGAGCTTTTGCATAACATATCCTTTAAGCTTAAAGAAAAATAATAACTGCAATTTTCTGCATACAGAAAAGTGTACATGCTCTGCAGTATTAGGTAACTAGTTATCACAAAAAAAATGCTAACATTGTTTTATTATTACGAGTAATTTATATTTTATAGGGCCATATTTAATCATTAAATTTAAATACAATTTTTATCGTAGTTTCACTTAAATTATTGTGACATCCTTTAGGAAGAGCAGTCTTACTGCACTTTTTTGTACTAGGTTATCCAATTTATTAATAAATTGTCTGTGGGACTTATATCAGGTGACTAATAAGTAGAATTAAACCGTCAAGTCAAGTTTTATTGTCGGAATTTCTAGTTTTTTTAACTTTTTGTTTCCGTCAATTTTAAATAAAATACGCCTACTTTCATCGCACAAAACAACCTTATTTCAAAATTCTCCAACATAAAATATTAATACCCGCAATTATATATAGTATGTTAGGCAGTTCTCTTATGGCTTTCCATATTGCTTGATGAAGCCTGCCGCTCATCTACTCTTTTTGATTTAATCACAAACAAACAAATATATTTTAATACTTACTTGTCAATTCGCATTTGTTTCGTTGCAAGTATGAACATATGTGTATATGGATGGCACATGAAACTACAAAATTAAATGGAAATCTACTAAAAAAAATATATAGAAGCTTTTCGCTGTCAAAACTTAAGCCGAAACACATACATAAATAAGGGCATAGTCACAGTTGATCATCAGTTCATTTTACATAATTATCAAACTTTATATGAAAAGAATAGATATGCATAGAATATGACAGTTGCATAAAAATCAGTTGTTGTCGAATGCAATTTTTATATATATGTTCACAAAACTCATGCATATTATGTATATATACAACATACATATATATATAAAAGTTAAGTGTACTGAGAATTTTCATGAGGAATTTTGGACCTTTACTCACTTTCAAAAATGGTCAAAAAGATATACATTAAAAAAAGAGTCATAAATTTTTATTGTTATTTCTATTTACTTTATCTCTGCTAGTGTTTCTTGTTGTCGATTCTGGTTATTTATGAACAATACGTAAAGTTGTTCTTGCAGATTTTGTTTATTTATTTTATTGAAGTAATAAGCGCAGGGGTGCCCAACCAGATTTTTGTAACAATATTATAGATGTTCTTAGTAGCACCACTAATAAACTCGGGTATTAACCCCAATTCTCTGCATTTTATAAGAAAGGTTGTTGATATCTTCAAATTTGCCTCTCTCCTGTAATGTTCAGTGTTGCCACAACATAGAATTTTTTATAACCAAATTTCTATAATCAAAAAATAACCAAAATTTTTAATCCTAATTTTAATACAATAAAAATTAAAATATAATATAATATATTGACTGAATATGGACTGGTCAAAAAAACTTGGTGCAATAATTGATGAGCCAGATTCTCCCATTTGTGCTGAACATTTTAACAAACTCTGCACACTAGAAAATATCGTTCTCTCACATGATGATTTTTGGTTATGATGAGGTTTTAAAATTTATTTGTTAATAATTTTAGCTCAATAGCCTGTATTAATAGATATCTTAGTGAAACGATAACAATGGCGAACGAAACAATAGCGTTAAACTGAAATATATCTAACATTTATTCTCACTCATCCACTGAACGAAATAGTATAAGCAATGAAGTTTTTTGCTTTGATTGCTTACCAAAGCTTATACTGAATATGTTCCCTGATCTCAATCTACGAGAGATTATTTATGTACTTCAGAGTTGATGATTTTGACATGAAAAAGAAAACCGCCCAGGTTAGACAAAAAAGTTCGATGATGAATTGAAGGCATTACTCTACGAAGATTATCTTCATACTCAAAAACTTCTCAGGCACAATTGAGTATCGCACGTGTAAATACTGAGGGATGTTGAAAGCCATAATTTCATGACCGAAATGTTGCTGGAAAATTATAAAAAAGTTTTCGCGTGAAAAATAGATCTAATGGGTCAACAATCGGCTCAGATGAAACTATTTACAATCTAGAACTTGCCGGTCCGACTATCATTTTTTTCGATCGTTAAAAGAAGTCATTATTTTTATTCTTTTACTTCGGGAAAAAAGTAAAATTGGAAAATAAGTGCATATCTACACATCAAAGAAAAAAAAAAACAACTTTGGTTAATTTATAATTAAAACGGCAACACTGGCCATGTTGAGTATTTTCCGGTGTGCCTTCCGTTATATATCTGTATATTGTATTATGTGTTCACACCAAGGTTCACATAATACAACATACTAGGTATATACATAAAAAATAAAACTTGTACATATGTAATAAACTTTAAAACTTATCTTTTAATTGCTCTAATTCTAACGGCTTTAGTTTAATTTAAATATCTATTTTTTTAGGTTTATTTTTCTATATTGCTACGTTTTCCATTTCTTTATGATGACAAACATTGTAGACAAACATTCTATAGATTTATATGCACGTCTAACATGAGTTTCTATTAAATTAAGATTGTTATTTGTTTTCTCTAAAATTTCTGAAAACTTTTTTAGTGATTCGGACAATTCTTCTCCTCTCATTATATCACTTTTAAGACTTTGCTTTAGCTGCTCCTTTATGTTATCAGACGATTTTTTAAAACTTGATTTATATATTTTTGACGTACAAGGAATTACATCTAAATATTCAGGTTCATCCCTGTTTTTTCCACTGGTGGTGTCCGTCGTGCTTAAATTTGTGTTTGTCACCTTCGGAAGATGACGAAGTTCTATGTTCGTTCTCACATCCTGCTGATTTTGCATTTTAAATCCCTTCAACAAATGCATAGAGTCCACATATCTGGCCCACTGTTTCCTCTCTTTCGTTACATAAATTTGATTGTAAGGGCCACCACCTGATGCAACAACTACCCTCTTGTTGGTTGAAATTTTCTTTCTTATAGCAGCTTTTCAACATGTCCATATCTAAAAACCATAAAATTTAAATATACCATATATTTAATCAAAACTATTTTAAATTACTTTTTTCCATCCAGTTAAATCATATATTGTGGGACCTAAACTATTAAGCTCCTAAACTAGGTCTTTCCATAAACTTTCCACGTATCACCTTGCGTGAATCACCTACTAAAAAATTTAAAAATTGTACGTAAAATTGGAGTTGAAATCGTTTTGAATGTCAAAATGACTTGCACAGCCAAACTCGGACAGAAACTTTTATGGGCTAATAACTGCAACCCTTTAATTCAGAGCTAAAATCAAGAAGATGGCTAGACAACGGGAACAAACTAGTATCAAAGTAGGAAAGCTTATTATTCAGCATGCAAGAAAAGAAAGAAGTATTCACGAAATTTCAAAAATTGTTGGCAGAAGTCATTCAACTGTGCACGACATAATAAAACGTTTCAAAGTAAAAACATGGTGCAAAATAGACCAAAACATGCCCACAACAAAATATTTTCTGAGGCAGAGGAACGTTTTTTTGTCAGAAAAATAAAAGCAAATCCCTTCCTAAGTGCTCCAAAACTTGCCGCTATTGCTGAAAGTGACCTTGGTAAGAAAGCAAGCACATTAACATTAAGAAACTTGCTTTACAGAGTTGGTCTTAATGGTAGAAGAGCTTTTGTTAGTAGCGCAATCAAACCAAAAGACTTAAATTTGCAAAAGAGTACAAAAATGAGGGTTTCTCTTTTTGGAGAAACGTTATGTTCCGACGAAAGCAAATTTAACGTCGGATGCTAAACCAATAGTATGGAGGGGACAAGATCGGGAACTACGTTTGAATAACTTGAAACCGACAGTAAAGCATGTTGGTGGTTCAGTGCTTGTCTGAGCCACGACATAAATCCTATTGAAAATTTGTGGGATTATCTCAATAAAAAAGTTCAGCATCAGTCGGTTTCCAGCAAAGCTGAGTTAAGAAGGTTTTAAGTAGAAGGATGGGAAAAAATACCTTCTGGTTACTGCCAAAAATTGGTCGAATCTATTCTTAAGAGACTCCAAATGGTTATAAAAAACAAGGTCTGCACACAAACTATTTATTTTATAACAATAAGTAATATTCTCAGACATTTATATAACCGTCCGAGTTTCTCTTATGTAGCTTTTTTTAAAAAATTTAAGTCTTAGTCTTAGTTTATTTCTACTTACAACTACTGAATTTTAATTTTGTTTTCTGTTCTTAATAGCTTAATATACATAAATATATTAAAAAATCAAACAAAAGCTTTCTTTAACTATTTCTTATTAGTTTGATTTTTATCAACAAAATCAGTTTATTATAGCGCCCAAGTTTGCCTTGTAGGCACTGTATTTGAATATGTTAAAAGCAGAATCACAAAATTTTAAAAAATACATCACATACAATACAAAAGGTGTATGGGTCGGACCAGACCGTATGTGTTACGAATGTGATAGTGTTGAATTAAATATTCAAAAGAGTTTCCTTCTACATCTTTTTAAGGGTAACCTTTTTTTTGCTATAAAAGTTAATTAAATTTTAGAAGAGTACCTGAAATTTCAAGTTTCTAAGTGTTAAATATGTTAAAACAACGTTCCAAATTAAAAAGGGTCTGGCCAGACTCATGCGCAAGACGAGGGGTTAATGTACTGATTTAAGCATAAAAAGAAAGCTCAACAAAATAAGCTGACAAAAGTAGCGCTACAACAGAGTCTGCTTCTGTGTACCACACTGTGATACATAGCCAAAGCTGTGTTTCGCCAGACTGTTTCATCAAGTTCTTTAAACCGATACTTACTACTCAAAATCTGCACCGCGTGTTTTTTATGAAAGAATAAATGGCAAATGTATTATTACAAATATATTGCTAAGGATTATATTCGGTGAAAATGCTTAATAAATTATAATAAGTATTTGAACAGAAAATATTATAGTTAACTTTAAATGCAAAAAAGTGTTCTGTGGAGACAATAAAAAAGAAATGAGTTTTATCGACGAACGAACAACAAATATTAAGCCTTGAATACCTGAAACAGTCTGCAAAGGGTCATCAAAACACCGGGTTTAAGAATATTCGCAAACTTTACACTTTGACAAGTTTAGCAGTAAAAGTGAGTATAAATTCTCAAAATAACGATACCAACACTTTACACTTGCCAAAGTGCAAAATTTGCTGATTTTGTTTAAATCTGTTTTTTGATGACCGTCTATAGATGACGGCCATAGTTATTTAAGGATTAAAGAAATACTTGTGTTTTGGTATATATAGTAGAGAGAAATGCTCCGTTATGGACCAACGCATTGGCTCAGCTTAAATCTAGTAGTCGAAAGGCTTTATGAAAATAACTTATTGATCAATAAAGAATTGTTTTCTTTCTAAAGCTTTTCGGTCTTATTTCAGTCAATTTTTCGAGTAAGAAATCAGGTAGTCTATTTTGCTTTTTTGCATAATACAGGGACTGTTATACTTTATGCAGCTTATGCAAATTAGAAGAGGATGACTTAATAGTTGTCAACGTGCACCCAATTAGCAAGCGACTTCGAGGAAACTTACTGCAATGAGAACTTTTATGGATCCACTTCACTTTGACTTAAATAGTAGCATAAGAATAGCTGTCAGCTGTCTACAAGATTTATGTTATTGTGCAGAAAACTTGATTCTATACCAAGTAGTCTCTAGGTGCTGGCAAATAAAACCCTTATAAAATGCAATGTAAAAAATTAATCACCGAACGAAATATTAGGAAGTTGTGTTATCGAGAAAGAAATGCACGTTAAGGCCTTAATAAAGTAAAACGTTGTTATAGCATACTTACCTGCAAGAAACTTCAACGTGGAACAAAAATTCATCAACTTTATTTGCTAATGCAACAAGAATTGAGAAGAATTTTATTTTAACAAAAGAACCGGTTATTTGATTAATGTTTGATCAAAAACCGTTTTTTTATTTTTGCTTTTCGAATTATTCGAAAATCGGTTTTTGAAAAAGTCGAATAATCGATCTCCATAGTGTATATGTATGACCGACCCTCACTAACTTTGGAGGGTCGAACCACCAATGCTAGTGGCACACCCCCTGGAACCTCCCTGGGGGGTCCCCATATAAAAATTTAAAAAAAATCACCATATTTGGCACTTTACATTAACATGTTTGTTTTGTTTTGGAGTTTATTTATTTATTTTTAATAAACTTAATAATGGAAAAGAAACTATAAAAATTTATTTTATGAAATCTTTTTTGCTCTCTAGTCTAGGCAGTTTCGCACGGCTCTCTAATGTCGTCGCCATAACAGCGTCTACATTTTCTAGTATAACTCGTTTGAAAACGCTATGTTTAATCATTAAAAGGTGGATCATCTTGATTTAAATATTCTTTCAATCGTACAGAATGCTTCGCGTGAATGGTGGTTCAAATGCGTTATTCATAACATTCAAAACGATAATTTCCGTGTAATTTGTGCAATGAAAGTTTATATCTGATTTTTTATAAACTCTAAGTTCAATTTGGTCTTCAACATCGGACCGATAGCGTAGAATTTTCTCTATACTACAGTCTCGCGCATAATATGAATTATCTTTAATTACTTGATTGACAATACTGCGTAAAGGAGGTTGTGAAACCGTGACCAGCTAATGAACTTGAAAGATAATACACAACCGTACACGATAGAGCTGATATATTTGATACTGAAGTAAATTGGCACATAACAATTAAATAACAATTAACTATAATAATTCAACCATAATCCGTAAATTTTCGGATGGATTTTTCTTTGTCACACCGTAATAATCTAGCGGCCTTGGTGGGTTAGCGAGAATGTACAATTTTTTACCCAGATCTACTGAAACCACGCCACTAGAAATTGCATGGGCAATGTTGTATAAGTACTTCGAATCGGTGGAAAATTCAATTTTTTCTGGAGCAGGAGGCATATTTTTCAACGCAATTTTCTCAAAGCCGTCCACCACCTAAAAATAGTATATAAAGTAGTCAAATAAAAACGGTTGACAATTATAATAAATGACTGATAGCAATTACTTACCGGAAGAATTTCACAAGTTTCGATTTGATTGCTCAGCTTTTCGATTGCCAATCTTGGTCCAGTGCTGGTTGATTTATTCAAAGCTTGAAACAAATGCCGAAACAGAAGTTCATTGAAGTGTAGAAGGCAAACGAACCAAAGTAATGGTCTTTTTAACAATAATTCAAATCGTCGTATAATTCAACCATGTTGTCCAGTGTTTCTTGACTCACCATCAGTGCATAACCAATTAATGCATCCAGTGATATATATTTATCGTTGAAAGAACCATTTAATTTGGTTGTTTTGTATTCAGCCGTTTCGTGTTCCAGTCTTACGAAACCAATTAATTGAGAACTTGGTTCTCTCAAAATAACAAGATGCGTTTCTTTTACCATCATAGTATGATACTTCCCTTCAATTTTATCTCTCATTACAGCATCATCTTTTCTACTATCAAATGAAAACGTTAACAAATTGATATCGTCTAACCTTTTGCGAAGCACTTCTCGCCTGCATTTGTCTTTTTCTCTGCGATCTTTCGATTTATCCATGATGAGAGGTTCGCCATGCCAGCCTTTCATTTCGAAATCTTGGAAAAGAGCGGTACCTAATGCTGATGCTACTCTATCAGGCACACCAAATCTGTCGCATATCAAGGCAAAGTTAAAACAATCGTATCTTTCTGTGTGTTGTGAACCATTGCTTCTATCCATATCTTCTTCATCCGATAGCGGTACGTCTGTTGAATCATCGGGATGCATTGTTGGCATTGATGACATAACCGTTGCTCTTCGCTCTTCATTTTCCATCACAAATACATCGACTGTTAGTCGATTTGAGGCGTTCTGGAACCATCCGCATGTACATTCAGATACCTTAAAATCGCATTAACATTTTCCAATGTAAAATTTTTTTTCAGAGATTTTACAAACTTGTAAGCGGACCCTCCAGGGATGTTCCAGGGGTGTGCCACTAGCAAGGTGGGAGTTGGTCGTACATTTCGACTCGATTGGGGCACCTTAAATGGGCCAAAGTGGGATTTTTAAAAATTTTACCTTTAAGTCAAAATAAGGAACATCAGAATTCATTTTAGATGTATGGTTCCATGGCAAAGTTTTTATTTTGATCTATAGAAAACGATTTTCCTTGTCACTTTATTGCGTCCCATCCTAATGTACTCGTACATACATATGTGATTTCAGTTTTTCGTCATTTATTTTTATTTTTGTTTTCACTTACCAAACCTTTAAGTTACCAAGGAAAAAACTCAATAAACAGTTGACCTAAATAACACATACAGTTAATCACTAAAGTAAACAGCTATTCAATCTATATATTTCTTTTTAATAACAGTCCATAAGTTAATTCAAACAAAAAGTTTTTGTTTAGTCTTGTAGAGTTAAAGGCAGTTAATATTATTAATAAAAAAAATTAACTAAATTAAAATCATAAAGGTAAGTAAACATTAGGTAACATGTTATGGTTTTTTACAGAAATATTAGAAAAATTTTGGCAATTTATTATTTAATAGGGTTATAATAGCATCTGTTCATTATCCCCGATATTCAGAACAAGTGGCACTTTAAAAGGCACTGTAATGCTATAAACTATAAACATGTAAATAAGGTTCAGCAATATAAAAACAGTACTCCACCGCGATCTGCACAATGTTCACCTTTTAAGATTTTAACCGGCTGTGAAATGCGACTCGAAGAATTTCCAAACCTGAAAGAAATTATGTAAAATGAAGCCATTGGTGTCGGCCTGATGCTTAAGAGAAAGTATTTTTGTCCATATAAAATCATCGGCAAAATGAACCATAACAGATATGAAGTTGAAAAAGTTAGAGAAGGTAAAGGATCAAAGAAGACATTTTCAGTAGCAGAACATATGAAGCGATGGCTATCAGTATTTGAGCCGAATACCCCGTCAGGAAGGCCGAATGTAAGATTTAAACCGAACTGAACCACTATGCAGAGAGTATTTTTTAATAAGTCTGTCTATTATTTATAGAAACTTCTAGACGAATATTGTCCGGTTATTTAGATAGACTTTTGTGCGTTTTGGTGTTTAAGAGTATGGGTTAGAGCGGGATAACTATATTACTACTGACGAGTAAAGGACCTAGAACATTCGACGGAACAGACGAGTGACGAGTGAACAGTAATTATAAATAGACAGAACATTCGTCTATGGGATAAAGTTGAGTTGAAGTTGAAGAGGTGAATCAAAGTTATTGAAGTGTTGAAGTTCTGGAATGGTGAAGTGTTAAATGCAATCCAGCAACTACAATAATAATTAAAATAATAAATAATCAGAATAACTAATAATTAAATATAACATCTAGACAATAAGAATATAACTTTATGTAATTTTAAGATTTACATTTTAATATTAAATAAAATGAAAAACCTGATTAACATTGTGTGTTTGAAATTAAATAAACCCACATACAAATAAGAAAATTGGCAAAAAATTGGTTAAGAGGATTAGAAAAAGGATTTCAAAATCTACAGCAGTAGCTATATATAACATCAAAATAAGACCATACTTCTAATACGGTTCCACTATATTGTGTACATGCAGCACCGAATGTCAATTGACAGGGATGCAAAAACTTCAAAATAAAGCGATGAGAATGATATTAAAGTGCAACGGTGTACTCATATAAATACAATGGATGAACACGATTATAGTTTAATACCTTGATGTTTGTTAGAAAAATGAGGAAAGGTGACGCGTCGAAATACCTATGCGAGCGTGGCAGAAAGCCAACCATATATGGCGAGAAATGCAGACGACTTTCGAATTCAAAGAGTGAAGGTTACCCATACGCAGAAAACGTTGTTTTATAAAGGTCTACAGCTATATAATTTATTACCTTCAAGTATTTAACATGAATTAAATTAAAATGTTTTTAAACGAAAATGTATTAATTTTGCATTATTTTATGATTTGTAACTTTCAATTGCGATGCAAAATGTATTTTTAATACCTATAAATAAATAAATAAAAAAGTTGTATGGTGTAATACAGTAGCCATTTCTGGACGATAAAAAACGTATGTTTTAGGTCATTTATCTGTTGAAATATAAAGGAATTTTTTCTATTAAAAATATATATAGATTGAATAGCTTTTTACTTACTTTAATAAGTAACCGTACATGAATTTTTAATTTTTTATCTTCTTAATAGAATGCTAGAAATCATACGTCTTTCAGATATATCGTTACCTTTAACGTACAAAAAATAACGTTATCTTTGTTGGGTTAAAGGGTATCAAACATCGTGTTAATAAGAAATGTATTTGCTATTATTTTTTATTACATCTTGCAAAAGTTTCTGCATCGAATGTACTGTAATATCTTGTCCAATTTTCTGCCATTTTAAGCATACCTTTAGAAGTAATATGGTGCTTTCGAATCCGTCAATCCAAATGGTCCAACAAATGCGGGTTGAAGTCCAGAGATTATGGGTGTGTATTTGTGGGAAATACTGTACATGACCCACAAGCGAACTACTTCTGCCGTGTGTTTGGAGCATTGCCATATAGGAAGTATGTTAGTAGTCGGATTCAATGACTTGTTTTTGAGCTCTTTTCCTTAAATTACATTTAAGAATATTGAGATAAAGTGTTTAGTCCATTATTTTTTCGATAAATACATACATGACTCCAGCACATCCATGTCTGTATATTCTTCTCTATTAAAAGGTCACTCCTCTGTCTCCATGTCGATTTGTAGATACAAAACTTACTTGCATCGGAGAATACTACTTTTGCTCAAAACTGTGTATCCGTGCTATATGCGCTTTTGCAAAGGAAAGTAGCTGCATTTGGTTCACCATGCATTTGAATTGGCATTATAACCACCACTATTTCGTGCTCTGCGTACAGTACGAGGATGAGCAATCGTACTAGTGCTTTTCCTTCTCTTCCTTCCTTTTTTCACCATTGCAGCAATTTTTGATGGTTAAGTTTCGAGTTTTTTTAATTGTGTTAATTATTGAACACTTTTCACACACAGATAGTGACGGCGGTTAATATACACACTAAGGGCCGTCGCCAACAACAACAAAACAAGCAGTAAAGAAAACAAGTAACAGACAATAACAAGCAATAAGAACTGAAAGAAGTAGATGTTAACATTCGCATGACTTCATAATTAAAAGAAAATAAAGGAAAATAATGGAATCTACCTGAAATATCGAGAGGTTCGAAAGCTTTCAAAGTATTGTTTACTCAGCCATATAAAAAACACATCGATGTGGACAGCAGTCAGTTTATCTTTAAACCCAGCGTGAAAAGAGTTTATTGGTTTGAACTCGGTGTGAAGAGAGTTTACTAGGAGTAAACTCGTGAAGTGAACCAAGTAGTAGTGAATCAATAGCAACTCATTAAAGAGAATTAAGTGTGGATAACCTCTGGTTGAAAAGGTTGTGATCGAACCTAAGTTGTAACAACGATAGGGTTGGAAGGTCTGTCGAGTAATTGTTGTTGTTTACTAAGTTGTAAACAGATAGAGTAATTAAGAATAGAAATTGCTATTGCTTTGGAAGAGGTTACAAGCATTGGTGCATAAAACTCTGTTCATTAAAGAGTTATTAATTAAAAATCGACCACAATATTTATTTTATTTTAACTACAATCTACAAACTCATAAATAAACGTTTATAAAAGGTACAAACGTTACACTATGCTAAAAAAGCTGAATCCGTTGAAATGAAATGATTTGCCTTTATCTGAAATTGGTTTGAAAGAAAATACCGCATAAGCGAAAAAACAATGTCGTTTTTAAAATTTTCGTTCAATCGAATTCGACTGTACATATTGTTACGAAAATAAACAATACCTAAAGAAGAGATACACTATAAACTTTATTATGGCTATTATTGGTTTATGTCAAGGCTTTTATGTATCTTTCACTGTACTTATTATTTAACTTTGTACTTATTTTATTTAATGCAATTTAAATGAACTCAACCAATATATTAAAAATTTGTTTGTAGGTTTATTTGTGTATTTTTTTCTTCTTGAAGTAAAGTTTTTTATGGGCTTACGTTCATTTTCGACTAAAACATGTTGTAATAAGGGCTAAAAGGAAAATTTTTATTTCATAGTCCATTCCTACGAAACAAGTAATTATTATTTTATTTATTAGTACAATACCACAAGAACAAGTGTTATACAGCTTTTATTTCTAGCGAAGAGTAAACATTTCTAATTATGATAAATTTAAGGCATAATAAAAATTTGATGTGTTCACAAAAGCATTTTAATTTTTGTTCAAAAATATCACAAATAATTAATTTTTTACTAGTTGCAAAATTATAGCTACACTTTAACAAATGTGCTTAGGAATGTAAGTATATAACTTCATGATTATTTTTTTTCTCTGTAACAATGAGTTTAAAATAAGCACAGAAATTCGTTGTGACATACTGCTCAGAAGATTTAAGAGGTCTTGTTCTGTGGTCGACTGTCTAAAAGCAATTACCAGTTTTAGTTTTTAGTTCAGTTATGGCGTTTGTTAACTATTATGAATAGAGGCGTTATCATTCGGAAAACACATTTCTTCCAAGATTTCTTTCAAAAAATGGTAGTTTAGTCTTAACAAGTATTGTGTACACTGTTAAATATATTTTCGTATTCGGAAAAGCCAACTTTAGCGCAACATGGGCATAGATTGCTTTCAAACCATCAAAGATCTTCTGCCAAAATTTGGTTGTTTGGTATTTTGATAACAAAACTTACTTGTGTAAATAAAAACAACTAACCTCTATTTTCCCATAATTTTTAAAAGAGAAAAAGTACGTTTTGTTCTGAAGTACATACATTAAGAACTTGATAATTATTATTATATTATTATTATCATTGAAGTATAAAGGTATGGCGAAACACTCATGTGCCTGTACCACTTTCTGTTTTTGACCCATTCGTGTACCACATAATAGTCCCTTCTCTAAAGGAATACAGTATGCAGTCTCTAAAGCTTCCCACTCTCTCCTATACTCAGTCTTGTTCTGAAGCATTTTCCAAAGAGTCAAAGAGTTTAGTGATACTGTCTATAGGATATCAAAGTGGGGAGTAATCGACCACTCGGACAACCGGGTTAATGTAACCCCCGCATAACCACATAACCAACTCATCTCCCATTATCCTTTTCATGGTCTCTATTACTCTAATTTTAACTGCCAAATGCTACAGACTAAGGCCTAATAGAACCTCAAGTTCAACTTTGGAACAAGTTCTCATTGCCCCGGTTATGCTTATGCGCGCTAATTCTTGTACCTTATTTAGTTCTGCCTGGGTTGTTCCAAAACTCGTTCTTACCGCCCATGTAACGGCTCCATACGTCACAATCGGTCGGACCATCATGGTATACATCAAGTATAATATTCTTAGGTTACAGACCAAAGATCTCCCTGCAAGACTCCTGCACACCATACACGTATGCATGGCTTTTCTTGAGACAGACTCCCCTTAAGCTTTCCACGACAGCTCACTATTCAATATTATTCATACATATTTAACCTCCTTCCTCGATGGTATTTTCCCACCGAGAAGTTGAATATACCTCCACTTTGTATGTTTTCTTTTCCTAGTGAATGAGACTATCATGGTTTTGCCCTGATTATAGTTTAACCCTGTCGTTTCACAGCATCGATTTACTACTATTCTAAGTTCCCTCTGTATTATTTCACACAAGGTATCCTCGAATTTAACCACGAGAGCCGTTTTCGTCGATCATCCCGCATCTTATACAGTTGTCCACAACTTTTTCATTTGTCTTCAACATAAATGATATGAGGTTAACCGGTCTAGATCCGTTTTACCTACCTTCAGGATGAACAACATTCTTCCCTTTTTCCAGGCTGCTTATTGCCTTGTTATAATGCGTGAGTTTAGTTTTATACTCCTGCCTTTGCCCGTTCCGTTTTGGCTTATATCCGAACCTGCGAAGCTGGGTTCTAAGTGCAGAGAGATGACTAATCCACCAGACTGCATCTTTCTCTCTACCTATAACTTTCCCAGAGCAGCTGCATTCAAAAGCATTTATTATTGTCCCATTCAACAGATTCACACTTTCTCGAGCTCGTATACGTTTGCTCTGTGAAAGGCCTCACATACTTTGGCACAATATTTTATTATATACCTCAATTATCGTATGATCTGAAAGCGATTCCTCATCTTAGACCTTCCACTCTCTAGCAATGGTAATATCTAATACCTCCTTTCTTACACTCTCAAAAAAGTCGTTCGGCATTGAAAAATTAAAAGATAGTTTTGTACGATATAAGGACCAGGTATACAGTTCAACCTCAATGAGGCACGTGTTAGTCTATAAATAGCCAAAAGACCGAAGCAATTTTTTTTAAATTTTCACAGTATCTCTCTTTATGCCTGTAAGGAGTTATAGGCTATATAAACTTCAAAAATTCCAAGTGGAAGGTGCCACGCTGTACAAAATATGTATTTGTCTATGTTTTCAAAATGGTAACAGTAAGTCTTTAAATTTGGTCCAAATAGCTTCATAATCATTCAAAAAGTGGGTGAAATCAGATAAGTGGACATGGTATCTCGCATACCAAGTAAATCTTGACTTTTGTATATCTTGAGAAGGGTTAAATCAAAAGCTTCTGAATTTGGTCTGAATAACTCCGTAGTCAATACAAATCATCAGACAAAAAGTGTGCGGAATTGCAAAAGTGGTCGTGGTACCTTCAATACAAACTATATTGATATCATTATATCTTGAGAACGGTTAAAGCTAACGTTTTAATATTTGGTCTGAATGACTTCATTGTCAATATAAACGTAAATTAGGTTCAAACAACGTCGTGAACACACATCATCAGTTAGTAACTTGACGAAAGTGTGTAAATCGGCGAGGCTAAATATTGAATTTTGTATCCACATGTGGCTTCGTTACCTATCCACATCAGCCAAAAAGCGGGAATTGCAGAAATTACAGTGAATAAAAGCTATCTATGTATATAAATATGTATACTGTATAAAATTAAATGTGTGCTTGTTTAAAGACAGTATACAGCTAAAAAGAAGAACCTACAGTGTTTTTTTGGAAGGAACAACTGCTTGGATTATGATTAACTAAGATAGCATTTAAGATAATAACACTGGTCTACAGCAAAAAAGCCTTTAAATAAAAACTATATGGATCAATGATATAATGATTTAGATGCGCTAAATTCAAATCCGTTTTCAGTTTTTTTCATCGAGCTTAAATTTTCTTTTTTATGGGCGTGGAAAATTTGTCGCCCAAAATATGGCGAAAAATACATTTCACCATAACTTGAAAACGACTTGACCGATTTTAACCAAAGTGTCACCAAATGTTTAGGTATAATATTTCATATAAATCACCTGAATAAAACTTTTATGTATTTTCAACAGTTTCTGAGCTATTCATATCTAAGCTGCGAAAAAAATTATTAAATTAGATAATTTTTTTTTTTTTTTTTTCAAAAGGTCATAAAAAATTTTTGGGAATGAAAATTTTACATGTTCAGCTCTTAAATTTAAGCCTTAAGTGTTGAGAATAAAATAAGCTATAAACCATGAAAATCGGTTGGCTATTGCTGCAGTGTGTGCCGCTGTGGTATGGTAGGTAAGACACACGCTTACCAACCAGAAGATCCTCGGTTCAATACCAGACCAAAACTTCTGAAAAAAGAAGAAAATTTTTCAACAAAGGCATTACCTCATAATATAAGTTAGTAACTGGTTATGAGCATTGAAAACTTCCCTAATGCCTTTGCCGTTCGGAGCCGGCGTTAAACTGTAGGTCCCCTTCAATCAGTCTAAAAATAGACCCGGGTGCAGCTCATTGACTGATAGAAGTCCCCACGTTCCTTCATGGAATGTTAGAGAAATTAATATATGTATATATATATATATATATATATATATATATATATATATATATATATATATATATGATATGATATGAATATGATTTTGTTTTTATTTTTTCTCCTAAATCCACGCGTAGCGGTCATGCAGAAATAACAATCATATTCGGGAGATTCTGGTTCACTCTATATTATTAGTTTCATAATAATAATAGTTTCATATATTGCCGTCAAGGCAACCTCTTAAAGTCATAGCTGCCGGATTTGACGATTAATCGTCATTTTGATGATTTTTTAACAAAATTTTGATAAAATGACGATTGACGTTTTTGCCTCTAAAATGACGATTTTTGATATATGAACAATTGGCAGCTCTAAAAGTATAAATAACTCTTTGCACATATGTGAGGCAACTAGCTTACTTCTTCTGATTTTTGCTTGAGCTCAATGTTAATAAAAATTAAGACCTGGAACAGAATAAAGTAGTTGTAGTGTAGCAAGAAAAAATGTGAACAGAATATTGAACAAAAACTTAAAGTATTATCCAAGAATAATGCGTGAATTTTTTAACAAAATAGGCACCAAATTGTGTAAGTAATGCATAAGTAATAAGTAATGCATAAATTTCTAAAAGTGGGGTTAATTTCTAAAAGTGGAGTTATCTCCGCTATTATCCTTGCCAGTACAGGTTCTTTTCTCTAAGTCATTGACCAGTCCTCGCTAACCTCTAGTCGTAATTGTCGGATGCTGATAACAGTCTTGTTGGCCTTATCACTTGTTTTTACTTTTTCCACTACGATAACCAGCTTCACTGTTACGTGGAAATCTTTTCATGTCACAGTTTCTATGATATCCATTACCATTACACTCACCTCATTTACATTACGGCGTTCATATAATCGTACCCTGTTGTGTATATATAAGCCAATTTTATGCGGCTTTTCTGTTATCAGCCCTAGAAATTTCTTATGCATTCGCCATAGCATTAATAAGTTCTTTACCTGCGCCAACAGCTTTTCATTCTGTACCTGCATTTTTTCCACCATAGCAGCCAGCAGCGAGATAACGTCTATACTACTTGTTGTTGTAGGGGCACTCATCTCAGGCTCATTCCCATCATCAAACTCGTGAGTATCGATATCTATGCCGCGTCTCTGAAATTCCTCTAACAAACGTTCTTGTAATTCGGTTTTATTACCGGTTGTTGACAGCTCTAATTTATTTAAATCCTGTTTGAGCCTGCCCACTTGTAATTCTTGGAATTAATTTATATGGATCAGATACCAGAATTTTCTGGCAAAAATAAAAAATAAATTTGAAGAAGTCTCTAGTGCAACGGTAAGCAAAAGGGTGGATGATGTCGACGCAAGATTGTCAAGTCTAGAAAAGACTGTTGACGCGAAATTTAAATAGAGGAGAAAATAAACAGTCTACAGTGTGAACGACCAGAGCAAGTACGAGTCATACCAGAAGTTTCCAGCAGAATAAAACACCATGCCTATTCGTATTTAAATTTCAGTTCGATATTATTGCCATTATTGGAATTATTTTTGGCCTTAAGAGGTGCTGCAACGGAAATTCTAGAAACCATGTCAGCCAGCTGCAGAAACATCTACAGCGAATTAATGGTGGCGCTACATCGTAAATTTAGCGACGAGCATACACAAGAGCTGTATCGCATGAAATTGAGGTACCGAAAGCAAAGGCTAATGAATCATTACAAGCCTTTGTAACGAAAATCGATAGGTTGGTACAGCTGACCTATCCAGGGGAAAATCACTCATTGATAGATTATCTCAAGACCGAAGCCTTCGTCAACGGCTCAAGAGACTCTGATGTTAAACTAGCTGTATGTGCAACACAAAAGACAACCTTTGTAGATACTGTGGCGTTCGCACTAGCTCAGGAGACAGCTGGCACGATATCGAAGCCACAAATACACAAGGTACGTAATCTAGAAGTTGTGGCAGAGAAAGATGATGAAATCAACAGAATAGAGGAGGTGGTAAAGCGGCTCCTAGCTGAGCAGAAGTCAAAATTGAAATGTTTTAATTGCGGAAAGAGCGGCCACTTCCAGAAAAACTGCAAAGTGCCACGCAAAAGGTCCAGATCCGTCTCACCACCGAGAAATAATAAACGGGCTAACTACCATCAAACAACAAAAGAGTCCATGTTAAACTAAAACACGCTAGCACTGAGGGACAGCTCCCAGCAGCGGGGGCCACACAGTCTCCATATCAGTGATGCAGAAAAATAACAGCATCCTTACAGCGTGAGGGTACATTAATGGCAGAAAACACACCTTCACTATACACACCGGTGCGACACAGTTTATAACCAGACCCGATGTGGTGAAGGGAAAGTGCGAGAAACTTCATAATATCAGACTACGAACAGTTACTCGAAAGCCTGCAACCGTCTATGAAAAAATTTAGGTTAAAATGACTATAGCGAACGTTACTGTAAGGCATATTTTTATTGCCGCCGATATTGTAGACGAGGTTATCATTGGTGCCGATTTTATGATAGTCCGTGGTATCAGTTTGAATATATGGCACCAGATAATGAGTTGGTGTAATGTAGATATACCTCTTGACGTGGGATACCAAGTGCACGCTAGTAGATCAGTTGATTTCAAACGACAAAAATTACCACCGCAGACTGAATCATTGATATGGGCGCGTATGGAGGGAGATTGTTAGGAAACCCCTTGTGGATTGTAGAGTCAGCAGAAATTGAGACAGACTTGTTATCAGCAAAGGCCCTCATTAAATCCAACAAAGAAGGAATAGTTCCGGTGAGAGTGCTCAATCTATCAGGCCACGAAAAATTAATTTCGAAAACTCCGAGGTAGGCCAATGTTCTCCAGTAGAGGCGGTAATAAACAGCAGCTTCAGAAATAAGTAACGCCAAAAAGCTGCTCAAGATGTACGCCTGCGTATTCGCCACGGAAATTAAAAGTCAAGATAGAACAGCTATAGTATATAGCTATAGTCAAACATGAAATTAATACTGGCGAAGACCAATAAAACAGACACCTAGGAGTATAACTCTAGAAAAACGTAATGAGGGTAAGGAGCTAGCCAAATGGAGAAGAGTGGTGTAATTGAAGCATCATCGAGTCCTTGGAGCTCACCTGTAGTCTTAGTTAAAAAGAAAGATGGTAGTACAAGATTCTACATAGACTACAGATAGCTGAATGATGTCACTAAAAAGGACAACTACCCGTTACGAAGAATTGACGATACGCTCGACACGCTAGCTGGAACACAGTGGTCCTCTACATTCGATCTACAAAGCGTGTATTGGCAGGTAGAGAGGATAAGGAGAAAACTGCTTTTAGTGCAAACAATGGCTTGTGGCAGTTTAAAGTTATGCCATTTGGGCTCTGCAATGCGTCGGCCACATTCGAGCGCGTACTAAAAGGACTTCATTGGAAGATTTGTCTGGTTTACCTCGATGACATAATAGTGATGGACAGAACTCTCGACGAACACCTTAAAAACCTGGCAGAAGTTCTGCAACGAATATCAATGGCTGGACTAAAATTAAGCGTGCAGAGATGTGTATTGTTCCAAAAACAGGTAAAATATTTGTGGCATCTAGTTACGGCAAATGGTATTTCAACAGATGAAGATAAAATACGAGCAGTAAAATATTGGTTCCAGAATCTTTGTGACTAACTTTGCGAGCGTGGCAGCAAGCCTATATGAGCTCACCAAGAAATCTGTGGCGTATCATTGGGGTGAGTCAGAAGAAAAGACATTCCAGACACTAAAAACCTATTGTGTACTGCACCGGTTTTGGCGTATTCAGTCCCAGGTGAAAAATTCATCCTTGATAGTGATGCCAGTAGATATGGTATTGGTGGTGTACTTTCACATGTTGTCAGTGGGACAGAGAAAATCGTAGGCTATTATAGCCGCACGCTGTCAAAGCCTGAACGAAATGATTGTGTGACTCGACGTGAGCTACTGGCAGCGCTGGAATGCATTAAATATTACCATAAGTACTTATATGTTCAACATTTTCTGCTAAGGACTGATCATTCCGCACTGAGATGGCTGCTGCGATTTAAGAACCCTAAAGGACAGTTGGCACGTTGGATTGAGCGCCTTCAGACTTACGACTTTAGCATTGAATACCGAAGCGGCATAAAACATGGAAATGCTGATGTGCTCTCACGTCGGGCTTGTAATTTGGAATTTAAGCATTGTGTGAGAGCTGAGCGGAAGGAATCCATCCTTGATATCCGGCTTACGCAAACAGACGCAGACGTAGCCTGGTCAGGAGCGCAAAGAAGTGACCCAATATTGGCGAAGATTATAGCCACAAAACAAGAGAACCGACGGCCCACTCGTAATGAGCAGAGAGTCCTCTTACAAAAGCGTATTGACAGTTTGAAGTTGATTAATGGGTGCTTATATCGCCAATAGGAAAGTGCAGATGGTAAAACTTTATCCAACCTAATAGTGGTGCCTTCCTCTAAACGAACCAAGTCTTAAATGGGTTCTATAATGGAGCCAGCGGAGGACACCTTTGACAAAGATTCTGGAGAAACTAAAACAGCGTTTTTATTGGGTTTGATGTTAGCAAGCAGTGGCAGATTGGATAGCAAACTGTACCCAGTGTATTGCAGCTTAGGGTCAAGCAAAAAGAAGCCGAGGTCCACTGCAACAATACAGCTCGGACGCACCTTTCGAACGAATAGCGGTGGACGTAGCAGGCCCGTTTCCTGTCAGTAATGCCGGAAATCGTTATGTTCTCCTCATTATGGATTATTTCAGCAAATGGCCGGAAATGCATGCCATACCCAATCAGGAGACGAATACAATTGTAAATGTTTTTGTGAAAAACTGGGTGTGTCTTATAGGGTTTCAATAGACCTACATTCCGATCAACTCAGAAATTTCAAGTCTGCTATATTCAAAGAAATGTGTGAGTTATATATACGGTATTAAGAAGACACGAATGACGCCGCTTCACCCACAGTCTGATGAAATGGTAGAACGATTTAATGGAACCCTGGAGGAATACTTGCGAAAAGTAGTGAGCGATCATTAGAAGGATTGGGACGACCACCTACCGAGGTTTCTAGTGACGTACCTATCAGCTGTCCATGACTCAACATCTAGATCACCTGCCAAGATTATTTTCGGGACTGAGCAAAACTACCTGGTGACTTATAGTTTGGTGTTAAGCCTACCCCAGAGAGGAATGCCGCATACGCTGTAAAACAGAAAAACCTCAATGAACTTCACAAATTTGTGAGCTCACGAAATAAAATGGTCAGCGATAGAACCCACAGCGGAAGAAATGATTATTACCAAAGCTTCAAACTAACTGGGATGGACCTTATAAGGTAGTCAAGAGGTTAAGCGATGTGGTATACAGAATACAGAAAAACAGTAGCCCGCGATCAGAAATAAAGCTGCAAAACAATCGATAGTACTATCGATAGTTCCGTTTTTCACTGACCATCAAGAGTTTTTTGTCACTATCGATACTATCGTCTAATTCTAAGAGTAAATACGGTGGTCACTGAATGTAGTCAAAGTCACATTTGCAAAAAAAATTTCGACGCAGGTTGTTTGCCGTCTGTAAACTTTTATAGTTAAATAGAGACATAGATTAACAGTTTTTTAAATTTTAATTTATTAAACTCAAATAAAGTAAAAGTAGGAATTGTAACAAAAATATGTCAGTACATACGATTTTGCATTTGACCCAAACAAATTGAAATTCATTTCGCCAGGCCATATCATGTTGTTCTACCTATTACGGTGTAGGTGTTGTTGATAAATAATACTTTTTTTCTTATTTTGCGATTTGAAACAGGAGAATAAGTTCATTTTTGTTGCTTTTTGATGACTTGTAGGGATTAATCATTGAAGTACGAATGAAAAGTTTATCAAAACTGACAGTTGTCTACGCTTTCTTCCCATAGTCTCTGCAGTTTTCTTTCACTGGATCGCATTATTTTGTGTTTGGAGTTCTTCATGGTCTAACTAATTTTTGCTATATATAAAGACTACTCTTCCATCAAAAAGCGTCAATACATCAAATTTTATGACATAAAGTGTCCCTATTATTTCTTTCAACACTGTATATTATTATTATTCTATTCCTTTCACTTAAATTTTATATTTATGTTGCCACAAGTAGCACTTAAAATAATCCGATAGTATCGATCGTTTTTTGCAAACTATCGATACTCTAATCAGATATGAAAGTGATTCATCGAGAGCTACGGGCGAGCTATGGGAAGAAAGATAATGAGCCTATTCGGGACGAACAGGCTTATGTGGGAGGCAGTGTTACGAGAATAAGAACTCCTAAATTGTAGGATTTTGCTATATTTTGTGTCACCCTGTCAATGCCATACTTATTTGTGTATCTGGCAGCACTGCCAATTAAATCATCTCTGGGTAACACAATCTTGCATGTTTAAAATTAACGGATAGAGGATATTAGATCATTTGAGAAATTCCGGAACTTTCTAAACTGTAGGCAATTTGAACTATAAGGGGACTGTTGTCTAAACGATTATTAAGTGTTGTAGTAGGACAAACAGTATGAAAGTTATAGTGGAATAAATAAAACTGTAAAAAAACAAAAAAAAAACGGTGTTTATTTTATTTTAGCGCAATTTACACGAACTCAAACGTTTTAAGAAAGGTTAAAACGTAACATTATCATACTTTCAGTATATCGGGCTTTATTTTAAATACTAAGAAATAAAAATTTGTATTCAAAAATTTTTTTATAGGTTTTTGGAAATAAATGGAAAAATTCCACTAATTTTGCAAGAAAAAAATTTGTACGCTAATTTTGGTCAAAGTTAAGTATCTTCATTTAATTTCGAATAAAATCAGCACTAGCCATCTGATTTTTGTGATTTATAGCTTATTTTATTCTCATCATATAAGCTTTTACAATGCTTAACATGCACAATTTTGATTCTGAAAAATTTGGTATGACTTTAAAAAAAAAATTATTGCTCCAATTTTGCGCGAAAAACAATTTTTTTGGCAACTAAGTAATGAATTACTCCGAAACTGTTAAAAATATATAAAAATATTATTCAGATGATTTATAGGAAATTTTGTTCCTAAACATTTGGTGGTACTTGTGTTAAAATCATTCAAGCCGTTTTCACGTTATGATGAAATATACCATATATACCACAAATATAACTACCATATTTTAGGCGAAAAATTTGACATACCCATAAAAAAATGAGCCCGATGGAAAAAATATAAACGGATTTGAATTTTAGCGCATCTAAATCATTATATTCCATATAATTTTATTTAGAGGCCAGAAATTTTTTTGTGTTTTGTAGACCACTGTAATTAGCGAAGCATGCCAGCTTTTAGCTAGTACTATATAAAAATTAGTTTGAAAACTGCATGTCTGCTTCAACGGTATGCAGATAAGAAGCGGATTCTACACTGTGTTTCTGGATGGAACTACAGGCTATCTAAACTGTTTGTGTATGAACCGGATGGGAATAAAAGGGTAAACAATGATATTTAATGGCGTTTTCTTTTCTGAAAAAAATGTTACCCCTTCGTTTGATGTCCTTTCTTTTTTTGTGTTTCTAAAAATGTTACCTTAAAAAATCGTTGATGTTTCTTAGTTTTTTATGAATTTTTATTGCAAATAACAAAAGAATTGCAAAATCTTTTGTCAGAAAAAACAAACGCCATAAGATATGTTTAAGATAATAATTAAGTTAGGGGTAGCGACGCTCACCCGGTTTAACTATTTTTTTAAAACTCAAATGCAGGAAAAAGAAATTATATAAAATACAAAAATCTTTTGAGAAGAAATACTGCTGCACTTTTTTTACAACACATTTTGTGTGCTAATGCACACAAATCTCAACATTTGCAGAGCATCCATGAAGACGCGCTGCAAGTAACTCGGATTATGTAAGACGATATAAATGAACGAACAAAAATGTACCTACGTGCCATTCACATTGTGTAGGGAGTCATCGACCGACCACTAACATGAAAGGGACACATAGAGTCTAATTTGAGTTAAACTGGCTTATCAACAGGAACTTCGTATTTACCTTTGACTGCAAGCTCCTGCTTAATAATGCGATTTTAAAATGCTTGTGGCACTGCCGCAGCTTTGAACAATGAAAAGATTCAAAGGTAGTAAAATAAAATGTTGACACAAATAACAAATGCCCGAAGGGCATTTATTGTATATCAAGGTACATAACAAATTCGAACATTCATAAAGACCTAAGCGCGACCATGGCTAGAGAAAAAATCGCGACGTATGCTGAAAAGTATTTAAAGAAGTGGAAGTTCATTCGAGCGCACTAGAACAAGCAATCACGCTGGCCATACATGATTGAAAAGAAATAATACTGCAAATTTAATACGAGCGCGTATAATTAAAAGTAATGTGCCCGTAACATTTTTACCCCCCACTCTGGCGGATCGTAATTAGTGTTAGCCAAGTTAGTTTTAAGATATGATAAACAAATTGTTAGTTCACTTTAGAAGTGAAGATGCAATTTAATAAAATTAAAAAAATTTAAATTTATCAAATCTTGCAATCATATACAAATTAATGCTTGCGTTGTAAAAACTTGGCTTAGTTACTTGGTGGTATAAATTTTGAAACTTCGCAATTATGTTGGCTTATTTTGAAATACATATTCATAGCCATGCATACATATTTACATACACATACGATCAAATTAATTAAAGAAAATATAAAAAAAGACACAATAACAGCTCTCTTCTTTTGAGAACCACAACCAATCTTTTTTGCATGGAATAGGCAAGTGTTGTGGTGACTTTCAGTGATATTTCCGCCCATTCAGTTGGCAAACCTTTTTTAATATAGTTTTTTATATTATAACATACTGGAGCATATTTGCTCCAACCGCTTCCATAAATGATCAATGTAATTGAGATCTAGAGACTGTGGTGGCACACGCAACTGTTTTGGAACATTATAAAGCATCTAAAGCTTTACAATATCGGCTGCGTTCTTAAAATTGTTACCTTATTCAAATAAAACATTGCTACCAAAACCAAGTCCCGTCAAGTTTTGCTTCCAGTTGACCTTTAGAATATTTAGGTATGCTCTCTTGGTCACAGTGGACACAATAATCTGCAAATTGTATACCCCGTTAGCCGGATCATATCCCCTAACCATTACACCTCCACCACTGTGTCGCCCAAATTAGCTTTATGTAGCACCGTGCCGGTTTTTCTCCACACGAAATGCAACACTTACTCTCATCCAAAAATATAACCATTTTCCAGAATTCTTATGATTTATTTAACAGCTCTCTACCGAGCACCATTTTTCTTTCTCTTTTTAATGAAATAAGGGCTTCATGCGTTCTATACGAGCATAGAAACCGTTTCGATTTGAGATATTTTTGAAATTATCATCACATATACTCCTGTTCAATTTTAAATTAATGCCTTCAGCCACTTTTGAGATTATTATTTTGGGATCTCGCTGAACAGAGTTGATGAGATGTATCTGTTCTCTCGAAATTAATTTTGAAAGACGTCCATAATGATACAAAGCCTCCAGTTACTTTGTAAAAGTTGGTGGTTTTCTAGATAGAGGAGCGCATATTACCTATCTCTCCTGCAACTTTAAAGGTTTTTTCTTGCTTTCTGAGAAAAAAAAAAGTTTTCTTTACAGCGAGATAAATTCTTTTCTTTTTGAACCCATTGGAAAAAAATGTCATTGCACAAATTGAAATTAATTTTCTTATAGCAAATGAATAAATTTAACTAACATTCAACGAAATTAACAGCTATAAGTTAAAAAACAACAAATAATAGATTAATATTTTATGTGTACGCCGACCGTTTCTGAGTAAATAAATGCACTTTTTTAATTACGATGCCTAGCCGTTAACAATACAATACAAATTTTGGTTATAATATATTACACAGATCTAGCACATATTACAAGATCAAAAAGTTTAATCTTTTTGCAAATTCTTAGAAATACAGAGACCGGAATGAAATAAAAAGTTTTCTACGCAAACTTTTTCTGAGTAGTGTATATTTTTTATATTAATTTTGCATTTTTTATTTTATTTTTTAATGTTTTTAATTAACAAAAATTCTACTATTATACGAATAAATTATAAATATAACATAAAAGAAGAATATTTACTCAAACCTAACTTAATAAGACTTAGAAATACAAAAATAAATTGGTCTTAAAAATAAATTAATTCTTATGCAAGAATGAATCGTATGTAAATGATATGGAAGAAACGAGGGGTAGGCGTCAATTTAATTAAAAAAATTGGCATTATAACCAGTGTTGCCGCTATCATTTTTTTGTCTAACCAAATATAATTATTATTATTATTATTATTATTATTATTATTATTATTATTATTATTATTATTATTATTATTATTATTATTATTATTATTATTATTATTATTATTATTATTATTATTATTATTATTATTATTATTATTATTATTATTATTATTATTATTATTATTATTATTATTATTATTATTATTATTATTATTATTATTATTATTATTATTATTATTATTATTATTATTATTATTATTATTATTATTATTATTATTATTATTATTATTATTATTATTATTATTATTATTATTATTATTATTATTATTATTATTATTATTATTATTATTATTATTATTATTATTATTATTATTATTATTATTATTATTATTATTATTATTATTATTATTATTATTATTATTATTATTATTATTATTATTATTATTATTATTATTATTATTATTATTATTATTATTATTATTATTATTATTATTATTATTATTATTATTATTATTATTATTATTATTATTATTATTATTATTATTATTATTATTATTATTATTATTATTATTATTATTATTATTATTATTATTATTATTATTATTATTATTATTATTATTATTATTATTATTATTATTATTATTATTATTATTATTATTATTATTATTATTATTATTATTATTATTATTATTATTATTATTATTATTATTATTATTATTATTATTATTATTATTATTATTATTATTATTATTATTATTATTATTATTATTATTATTATTATTATTATTATTATTATTATTATTATTATTATTATTATTATTATTATTATTATTATTATTATTATTATTATTATTATTATTATTATTATTATTATTATTATTATTATTATTATTATTATTATTATTATTATTATTATTATTATTATTATTATTATTATTATTATTATTATTATTATTATTATTATTATTATTATTATTATTATTATTATTATTATTATTATTATTATTATTATTATTATTATTATTATTATTATTATTATTATTATTATTATTATTATTATTATTATTATTATTATTATTATTATTATTATTATTATTATTATTATTATTATTATTATTATTATTATTATTATTATTATTATTATTATTATTATTATTATTATTATTATTATTATTATTATTATTATTATTATTATTATTATTATTATTATTATTATTATTATTATTATTATTATTATTATTATTATTATTATTATTATTATTATTATTATTATTATTATTATTATTATTATTATTATTATTATTATTATTATTATTATTATTATTATTATTATTATTATTATTATTATTATTATTATTATTATTATTATTATTATTATTATTATTATTATTATTATTATTATTATTATTATTATTATTATTATTATTATTATTATTATTATTATTATTATTATTATTATTATTATTATTATTATTATTATTATTATTATTATTATTATTATTATTATTATTATTATTATTATTATTATTATTATTATTATTATTATTATTATTATTATTATTATTATTATTATTATTATTATTATTATTATTATTATTATTATTATTATTATTATTATTATTATTATTATTATTATTATTATTATTATTATTATTATTATTATTATTATTATTATTATTATTATTATTATTATTATTATTATTATTATTATTATTATTATTATTATTATTATTATTATTATTATTATTATTATTATTATTATTATTATTATTATTATTATTATTATTATTATTATTATTATTATTATTATTATTATTATTATTATTATTATTATTATTATTATTATTATTATTATTATTATTATTATTATTATTATTATTATTATTATTATTATTATTATTATTATTATTATTATTATTATTATTATTATTATTATTATTATTATTATTATTATTATTATTATTATTATTATTATTATTATTATTATTATTATTATTATTATTATTATTATTATTATTATTATTATTATTATTATTATTATTATTATTATTATTATTATTATTATTATTATTATTATTATTATTATTATTATTATTATTATTATTATTATTATTATTATTATTATTATTATTATTATTATTATTATTATTATTATTATTATTATTATTATTATTATTATTATTATTATTATTATTATTATTATTATTATTATTATTATTATTATTATTATTATTATTATTATTATTATTATTATTATTATTATTATTATTATTATTATTATTATTATTATTATTATTATTATTATTATTATTATTATTATTATTATTATTATTATTATTATTATTATTATTATTATTATTATTATTATTATTATTATTATTATTATTATTATTATTATTATTATTATTATTATTATTATTATTATTATTATTATTATTATTATTATTATTATTATTATTATTATTATTATTATTATTATTATTATTATTATTATTATTATTATTATTATTATTATTATTATTATTATTATTATTATTATTATTATTATTATTATTATTATTATTATTATTATTATTATTATTATTATTATTATTATTATTATTATTATTATTATTATTATTATTATTATTATTATTATTATTATTATTATTATTATTATTATTATTATTATTATTATTATTATTATTATTATTATTATTATTATTATTATTATTATTATTATTATTATTATTATTATTATTATTATTATTATTATTATTATTATTATTATTATTATTATTATTATTATTATTATTATTATTATTATTATTATTATTATTATTATTATTATTATTATTATTATTATTATTATTATTATTATTATTATTATTATTATTATTATTATTATTATTATTATTATTATTATTATTATTATTATTATTATTATTATTATTATTATTATTATTATTATTATTATTATTATTATTATTATTATTATTATTATTATTATTATTATTATTATTATTATTATTATTATTATTATTATTATTATTATTATTATTATTATTATTATTATTATTATTATTATTATTATTATTATTATTATTATTATTATTATTATTTATTATTTTCTTAATATTTATTACTATTACTTTTCAATAAAAAAATCAATCTATTTCTGAAATTTATTTTATTTTTTTGTTCGCACAACTATCATTATAAAAAAAATTATTTTTTCGTTTAAGTCAGGAAGGAAAGTGTGTTGCTATTAGACTGTTTTGTAAAATATAAAAAGGGTATAACCGACGATAGTGTCTCCACTTTTTTGTGTATGAACAGAGAGTTAAAATGTTGGTTCTTTTTTAAATCTAATTTTAAAATTTTAATTATGAAATAATTAAAAGCTGTGGTAACACTGATAATAATACTGACGAATACTTAATTTACTAGAAATATTTTTTTCTTTGCTAATGCATAAAATAACATTTCTAACTGTACATAAAATAATAATTAAATGCTAATAAGGTACATACGGAACAGGTTTTTTTTTACTTTAACTTAACGCTAAAGAATTACTTGCTATGAACAACAAACAAATTTATGAGAAGGTATTTGTAATCAATAACAGAAAAAATCCTCATCACATTTGTGGTAACAGCAGTAGGAAATGTAATCAGTTCTTTGATAATTGTTATTTTCACGTTTGCTGCGCATCTTTTTCTCATGTATAATATGTGCAAATTTTTTGGCTTTGTAGCGTGGACTAACATTGAGAAGACTCAATCTGTTATAATGCTCTTCACCTACTTTTAAATAACCACCGAAAGGGTAATTGCCACGACGAATATTGACCCAATACTTTGGAGCTAAAAATATAAAAAAATACATAAAAACCCTTTTCATATTTCCGGAGCAACAGTAGTCCAATATAACGATAAAATTTTTAAATTATAAAAATCAAAATAATAAAACCATGCTTTTTGGGCACAGGTTCAACAATGTATGTACATATGTGTCTATGTATCTATGTACGTACATAAGAACACATTTTTAATATTATATGTTTACAAAATATAAAATACTTAAATAATAAATTTTAAATAAAACCAAAAAACATTAATAAAATATCCGGTTTTTTGTTAACAAAATCAACGAAGTAACCAGACAAAGCGACGACAAATATTTATGTAAACTCAAAGCATTATTAAAAAAGAAACAAATATTATGTGTTTTGCAATAACACTAAAAATTATAAGCAGTTGGTAACCGAGTTAAATTTATTTTTTGATTTTATAAAAACAATCATATTGTATGTGTATGTGACTAGATACATACATATGTATGTACATATTTACATAAATAAGTATGTATGTATGTAAAAATAAAATTAAAATAAAAATACAATAATTTAACAATTTTACTGAAGTTGGTTGACACTGTGACCTTATTAAACATATTTTACAACTTATTTTTGTCATTTAAAACGTATTGATAACTGTACATTTACTTACATACATACATGCAAAAGTGTGTAATTATTTATTTTTTTTTTTTTTTTTTTGAACAATATTTTATTTTTTATTTTATAAGTAAATACTAAATATTTTTTTACACTCACTGTGGGTATTCTTTGATCGAAATCCAGTTGAACGTCTCTCTCTGGCACCCAAATGTTCACAGGCATCCATAGCAAATTGTTTCATTTGATCCAGGGAACAAAAAGTGGCTGATGTTGTCGACATATAAAACGCACATAAACAAGTTAGCACTAAAAGTCTCAATATAATGCTCTTCTGAAACTAAAAAGAAAAATTTGTATTATAAATATAAACTAGAAACGTAATATTATATAATGTCACAATTTAACTTAATTCGTTACATATTACATACATCGATATGTACATATGTAGTTTATTTAAAATTTAAAAAAAAAATAGTTTTTTAGCAAATTTAAGAGTAAGTTTAAAAAAAAAATTTGCAAGTTCAATTATGAACTACAATCAATTGAACAACGTTAATTTTATTTTTTAAATCTAAGATATGGATTTTGTTGTGCTTATGTATGTCTCGGGTGAGCCATCTATCGGCTTAAATTTGAACCAGCAGTTATTTCGAATCTGGCAACACTTATAATAATACTTATATAATCTCTACTGAATGAAATTAATCGATTTGCGCATGAGCAACGTTGAAATTTATTGAAAATTTATTTTCCAAAACAAAGACAATTGGCCGGAAACTGCAAAAAAAAATCAAAAAAATTTTAAAAATTATCTTTTCGGATGAAACGCATTTTCATCTCGGTGGGTACGTTAATAAGCAAAATTGCCGTATTTGGGGCTCAGAAAACCTAAACGTGGTCTTACAGATGCCAGTGCGCCCATTACGAGCGATTGGTGCGGCTTGTGGATCGGAGACATCATTGGCCCATATTTCTTTGAAAATGGAGCGGCAAAACTTTTACGGTCGTTAGGGACACCTATCGCACCATGATAACCGATTTTTTGTGTCTGCTCTTCACGGTATTGATATGAACGACGTTTGGTTTCAACATTTTTTAAATTTTAACTTTTAAATGGCCCACCCGATATGTTGAGCAAAAAATATCTTTACACATCCACCAAAGGACAAGAAATAATGTCATGTTTCATCCAAGATGGACTATCCAATATGAGTTCTTTAAAAGGCTGACAAAAGAATTTAAAAAATTACACTACCTATGCGTGTAAGCATATTTTTATCTTTTAACGCACACAAACAATATGTTGGTCAAGCGTGATTGCCCGTCTATCAGCCCTTAAAAAAATCATTTGATAATTTGGAGTATTTGAATAAATACTTATATTAACATATACCTTTGACTTCTATATATGTATATTTACATACCATAGCTTTTAACAAAAATATAAGCAGAGAAAAGCGGACATTTATTGTAATTGAAATTAAAATTCTACCGCTATTTTCATAAGATAATATCCACATAAAGTGTTGTTGAGGTTTTTCTTTATTCGCAACATTGGCATATGTTTGTTAATGATGTAGAAGAAAATTACAGTCGAAAACGGTTATGACGAACTCTATGGGGCTGCAGAATTTTATTCACTATAAATATAGTTTGCTATATCTGCAGTAGAAAAGTTTACTTCACCTAAAAAAATTAACCCTTATGTGACTGACTAGGTAGCCGGGTACCTATTGCGTTTTGAAACAGATTTGCTTGTAGAAGTTGATAAACGTCGTACTTAAAACTTCTTCAGAGCTCCTAACTTTTAATATTTTTTTTTTCACAGCTTTAAGTATAATAGATAGATAATCAACACCCGCTAACTTTATGCATTTCTATGAAAAAATGCTAGTTTCACATAATATTTTTCTGTTTTATTATAAATTATATTGGCAAAAGGTAACAAAAATAAATTAATACACATCCATATCAAATTGGTATGGGAGAATTGCCTTAAATATTTAATATGGTTTTACATTCGATACAGACTTTTTTAAGAGTATAATTTCTATTGGAGTTCAAGTGCAATTTAACCACCAATTTAGAGCTTTTAGCACGCTGCTTTATGTTTCATATATATAAGTAATGTATGATGCTGATAGCGGTTGCGCCTAATAACTTTCTCATTTTTCGACAGCTCCTTCAGTTCCATTAAAATAGCTTGTAATTTCTGGCTTAACCGTCAAACTGTTTTCTAATGTGTAGAATGCATAGTAGAAATCATTATTACGACTTTTTTTGAACATAAAGTCACCTTTTTTGCTGAATTTAAAATTTGTAAAAAATAATTGTTTGAAATATGCGTTAGATTTCATGAACATATTTTTTTCTACAGTTCAAGCGATATAAAATATTATCGGTTTCTTCTTGAGTTTCTTTATAAGCTAACAAGATATAAATCAGTTTTCCGATGTAAAACTGTCTATGCAAGGCGTAAGAGCTGATAAGATTGCAAGCCCAGAATACTTTTACTTTTTTTGACGATATATATTTATTGTGTGAAACGTGTGTATCCACGATATCCATAAATTGCTCATCTATAGTCTATACTCACGGAATCATAACTTTGACGTATATTATCATATAATATAACTCAAATAGCACGTACTACTCTGGTTTTGTCGGATTCGGCATGTGACGAATGAGTTTAATAGTTATCGAATTCATACCTACAATTAATGGCAAAGTAGTGAGTATCCACAACTCAGATAAATGCTCTCTATTTAACTTATGAAGACCAGCATATATCCAAATATCATAATTTAAATTTAGTTCATCTGCTCCGAAATTCTTAATTATATTGTTTTCAACGGTAATTTTTTAATATGTAATTTTGTATTTCTAAATTATTATTTTCCAAAATTCTTGTTTAATGTTTATTTTCTATGAAATTTGTGTGAAGGTACCCGGGTACCTTGTATGCCAAAATGTGTAGTTTTTTTTTTGTCAGTAACATAAGGGCTAAATTCAAAAAGAATAGAGAATTTTGAACATTAATTTAATAAATCGTAATAAGCGTCAGAGGAATTTTTCTTTGATTTCCAACATTTTTCAATAGTTTTCCTCACTGCACTTTTTTTCTGATAAATCCAACAAGTTTTTGTGAGTTCTCATTTTACGATTTTACGATATAATAGACGAGTTTATATCGGCTTAGATTTTTCTAGATCGTTGTAAACATTGGCTTTACAATGAAAATTCTCTAAAGGGTACGGCAAAATACGTTCGATATAAACAAAGTTCGCTTTAACCGTGTCCGTGGGAATTTGAAAAATTGTTCATTATAAGCACAATTCGTTATAACCAGTATTCGTTATAAACGTTTTCCTCTGTAATCAAAAAACATTGTAATATTTTTAAAATTGACATACTGTCATACAAACTAAATGAATATGTATGTATGTATGTATATATGAATACGTACTTACGTACGTAAATTTTATTCATTACAAACATTGCAATCGAGCAAACATAACAAAAAAATATTTGTCGAAATACGGAAGTGCTAAAAAACTTGTAACACTTTATTTTTAGTGGAAAAAATTTCAACTGTAAAAAATGGTTAAAAGAGAATTAAAAACATTACAACTTAAATGTTTTTAGCTGTTAAAATCCATCATTATTACATTTGTTGTCTCATGCGAACTCACCTTCAGATACATTTTAATAATTTTTTTTTTCAAAATGCACTTGACAAATAATTTTTAAAGATTTATTCTTATTGCTTTTAATAAGTGTATTTTTTAAATATTTATTTAATAAATGCACGTTTTAAATTAAAGTTTTTCTTATTGTATTATACCAATATTATACATAAATATTTAACATTTAATTTTTTTTATTAAAAACCACAAGCACGTTCGTTTTTAATTCAGTTGACTATTTTATATAACCTTTTAATCGTTCTATTATTAACAAATTTAAAAAAAAAATAATAATTGTAATAATTTATAAATGTTTTTTTTAATATGTTCTGGAAGTTATTATAGTTGCTTATAAACTGTGTTGTTTCATTAATGAATATTGAAAACAAATGAATGCATTGATTTCAGGTGAGCGCTTTTATATCATAATTGCCAACAGCAGGATTGTAACGTTAACTGTTTTGATCTCAAAGTTGTATTGAAAACAAAAACAACAAATTTTATTGACAGAAAATTAAAGCAGAAAATATAAACAACAAAAATAATAAGATTAGCCAATACAACCAACGGAGTATTAAAAATAATCACAAATGAACGCTGGTTTAACTTATTTTGATTCCGCCAATTTTTGTTAATATTTTTATACCCTGCCATTATCACATCATATGATGCGGGGGTAGGTACACTGTGTGTCTTTAAAGCTCCTAGATAAAGAAATTTTTGCCGTTTTATTAAACTGTATCCTCACTGTAGCGTGTATTCAAATTTCTAAGCTAGAAATTATACTTATGTATTTAGTCCAGCCTGACGATATTACATTGAGTCATGGTATTAATTTGATGTTATTCCCACTTTTCTTCATATTAGAACCGCAGTATCTGTAATTCTTAAACGAGTGTGGCCACCATCTTTCGAGATTCGCGATTTCCTCTTAAATCATGGGCACGTTCATGGATAATTTTTTATGCTTCACAATAATGATAAATGCCGGAATATATATGTACATATACATAGATATATACAGTGGTGGCCATAACTAAAGCAACTGACATTACTCATCCACGTATGGCAAACTAGATGTCTAAAAAACTTAAAATAGAAATTGTTTTGTTTTAATATTAAGATTTTATTCACCAAAAAAAAAAGTTTAATATATTCTTTTCTCATTCCAAATAAGTTTGAAAATGACTGGTCAAAGCTAAAGCAACTTTTGTATTTATGTCACAGAACTTCAAAATAAAATGAGTGGTCGTATCGTGACCTTAATTTGTTACGATGACACCACATCTTAGGTCAATATGTTCCTCATTTGAGTTATAGAAATGGTGTACCTCATGGATACGATTAAAAGTGGTGTGTTTGTTCTTCTCAAAATCCTGTTTTTTCTTGCGATCTATAATGCTAGATAGGTTTTCAATAGGCTGATGGTCAGGCAATTGAGCTGGCCATCTGAGAACGCTCTTGATTTACTCAAACATTATTTTATAAGTTTCGAAGATTGTTTCGGGACATTCTTACGTTTGAAAACCTACGGATTTTCTTCCATATAGGGCAACATTACGTTTTCAAACACATCTTTATAAAAAATCGATCCATTTTTCAGTTATTTTATCAACTTCTCCAAATTCAGCTTATGAAAAACAGCCTAATACCATTATTGAGCCTCCGCCATGTTTCACTGGGTCCTAATAATATTGAGTTTAAGGTTTTTAATTTTTACTAATTATTTTATGAATTGGATATGACTATCAATCCAAGCTCTTAAAAAAGAAAAAAGTCGTCTTCCAGTTAGACGGTAATCCAAGACATACCGCTAAAATTGTTAAAGAATGTCTGTCACAATAACAAATTCGGGCAATTGATTGGCTAGCATAGAACAATAATCCCTGTCCAATAGATAATAGTAAAAAAAAATTTCATTGGACTTCGGGAAACATATTGGAACTCTGCAACGAATAGAATACAACATACATAATATACAATATAGAAAAAAATTAATTTTTATTTATTTTTTTATAAATTAAAGAATATTTCGTATGCGACAACTGAAACTATAAAAATCGAACATACTCGTATTAGATTAAATCAATTCCTACGTACAATTATATCTACTTACTATTTGTTTCGTGTACCCCTTTTATTTTTAATGACACCTCGAAGTCGTTTTGGTATACTTCTGACCAACTTGACTAATGTTTCTGAAGGTATCCTTGCTTATTTAACCTGTATCCTTGTTGACAAGCTTGTGGCTTTAGTTCTACTATTTAAAGATGTTTTAATATACCAAACTGATGATGTTTTATCAATAGAGTCAAATTTGATCATTATCATTAACATTATCATTAACATTATCATTAACATTATCATCATTTGTTTTTTATTATTTAAAAAAAAAAGACCCCACCATCCGTAATGTGTACTCGGGATTGTTGGCCTGTTAGAAGAGATCCGCTCCTAATTTCACTATTTTGGCAGATTTCTTAAAATTTTTCTCCAGCATTTTATTATACACATTATCTCCGATATTACCACCGATTTTTACTAAGTTACTGACTCCCCTTTTAAAATAACAGACCTAAACTATAGTGATCTCTATACTATGATTTACAGTATACTGAACGAAATTAAATCTGCCGTGGTCATAACTTATCAACTCAGCGGACTTACTTTATTAAATCACGGTTTTTGCAACAATGGTATTTGGCGTTATAGCGACAATGTTTTCGAAAGTGTTTCGTTATCAGCAGCGATTAACGCTAAAGAATAGGAATAGTTCACACAAAGAGTAAGGCCTTCTAAAACAACAATTTTGAACTGTATATGCCTTTAAAGTTTTACCGTTATTGCAACTTCAAAATAATACACGGAAAATATCGTACAGCCGATATATTAATCTCGTGCAAACAAAATTTACCCACGAAAATTTTTTGGATTTTTTATTAATGCTGTATTAAAAAAAAAAATACACCAACGCAGCACTCTTAAAAGATTTATATCTATTTTTTTTCTTTGTTATCAAAAAGCAATATAAAAGCACAAATAAAATTAAAATTGCAAATGAAAATCTCAATAGCATAATAAGTAACACCTAATAAGTTTTTTTTTTAAATAAACATGGTCAGAAAATGAGATATCTCACTTCGCTTCATACTCCACTCTACCCCAGTCTTCGATATATAAGGGATTTTCCCCTACTTCTGGTAACACTGCTTACATTTTAATTTTGGAATGCCGGTATGGCATAATCTTTAACTTACTTACAACTTCGTTCTCCCATCTGGGCTGCAAATCTAGAAAGAATTTTACAAAACAAAAAGCGGAACATCGAATCAGTGAGCTTACAATGACGTACGTAATTCATTCGATGTTATAAACAAGAAGCTGTAGCATCACCAAAAATTTCTTTGCGTTGTGAGGAACAAAAATCGGTTATTTTTGAATTTAGTCATATGAACCCATAAATAAAAATTTTTATCAGACAATTAACTTTGTTTATAATGGGGTTTGGATTTATACTCCACTAAATTAACTAAAAAAAAAAATATTCGATAACCTTTAGTATGTTTTCAATTAATTTGTCAGTAACAAACTTACATCAAATATTTGTTAGTTATAACGTAATTTTAAGTTACAACAAAGAATACACAAAAAATATTGCTTTGCCAGCAGAGTCCATAGGATGACACATAAATGGCGTTATTAGAATTTTTTGCCATATAATATTTATTTAGTACTAACCTTCAAATGATACGTGTATAACTTTGACAACAATATGACCATTGAATCGTGAGTTATAGCATTTTGTGTGGAGCAACTTTTTTTATTAAAAAATGCAGTGAAAACCAAACACTGGCTTGATAGACAGTATCCGAGCTCTGGTCCATCGAGATGAATGGTAGAAAAGTGGATTGCTGAATTTAAATGTGGTCGTACCAGCACAAATGATGCAGACCGCAGTGAACGCCTAAATGAACGATCGCAAATTGAAGTTGTACGAGCTAGCTGACATTGTAAAGATAGTAGTGTTTTAACCATTTTACATGAACATTTGGCTAAGCGAAAGTTCTGTACAAAAGTGGTGCCGAGAGTGCTCACAGTCAACCAAAAACAACAACGAATTGATGCTTCAGATGAGTTTTTAACTCTGTTAAACCGCAATAAAATTGAATTCAAGAGCGACTATTACTGTGCACTTTTTGATAGATTTAAGGCTCAAATCGCAAAGAAACGGCCACATTTGCAAAAGAAAAAAGTGTTGTTTGACCAAGACAATGCACTGTGTCACAAGCCCATGAAAACAATAGCAAAAGTGAATGAATTGGGCTTCGATTTGCTTACCAACCTTCCGTATTCTCTATATTTAAACCTTAGTGACTTTTTCTGTTTTCAGATCTCAAGAGAATATTTGATGGGAAGAAATGTAAGTTCAATTATGACGTAATCGCTGAAACTGATGCCTATTTTGACGATAAAGAGAAATCGTACTATAAAATTGATAATAAAATCGAGTTTAGTGAAAATGGTGTTTTTTTTCTTACTTATCATATGGGCTTTTTGAATGACCTGTTATAAAAAACAAATTGAAAAAAAAACTAAAAACAAAAATACAAATATTAATTTATTAAAAATTTAAAGAAATAAAATTAAATAAATTTATTAAAGATATAAATAAATAAAAATTTTAGATTTATAGATGGTTTATAAGAGTATTTGTCGTAAATTTCAATCATTTCTTAAAAGCTTCTTATAAAGCTGTTTTAATACGTAAATGACTTAAAAAAATTACTTTTAAAATAACTTATGGCAAATAAGCTTGGTATTATCTTCTCTAAATATAAACGAAGGAATAACTTTTCTACCATAGCGTGTAACATAAACGTTGTCAGAAATGTTTTGTGATTTAACTTACAGGTTTCCATTAGGTTTCTTCATTATGTGATCCTCATTTCTTCCTCACTGTAAGTGGTCTTGGCTCGTGATAACTTTCTACTCTCCCTTAATAATCAACCAGATGTAGAACTTCGCTTAAAATAACTATATCGCACAGTCCAACAGACTTGTTTTTTTGTATGACGATTGTATAGTAGTTAGTATTCTGAAGATATCTTGGTACTTTTGTTGATTTGCCTTTCATTTTCAATATTATCATTTAATTATAGTTGTAAATTGGAGGTAAGGTTACAAAGTGCAGTGTTCGGCGTTTGTGCTATAGTGCAACAACTCAACGTATGGATGGGCATTTATACAATGTTTTTTAATACTCTGTACCAAACGTTGTGGCAGAATTATTGTATATCAATTAAAGTATTTCTTTTACTTCTGTGGCGAAAACCGTTCGAAAGAAAATATAAAAAAGACTTACATTTCTACACTAGGGAACACCGACTTTGATTACTTGAGGGTTGCTTAGAAAATTTTCTTCTTTAAGTACAAATTTTCTTCCACTTATAATAGCCCATATATATGCATACTTACATAAATAACTGTTCAAAAAAAATTTTCTCTTTCTATTATATATATAGAAAATATTAACACAATTATTTTGTTCTTTATTTGTTTGTTATTTAACTGATTGAATTAATTTTGGAGGTAATCCCATCTAATATTCACAAAAAAAAATAAAGTTTTTTACAAAACATGTCTTATTTATTAATTCATATTTGTAGTGCACTTTTAAGTTACGGTCTAAAATTTCACCAATCAAGAGAGTAATACAAAAATGTTAATTCAGTACGAGAAAATGCTTCTATCTTTGGCCTTTTTTGATTCTTTTTGAAATTGAAATAACTTAAAGAATGTCGTTTAAAAATATTAGAAAAAGAGTTGGTGAAAGAACAGAGCCTTGTGGTACCCATGAGCTTATTCTGTACTCGTCGGATGGGACCCCATCCATAACTACTCCTATTGAGTGATCTCTGAAAAAACTCGATATAAATCGAGAAAAGTGACTACCGACACCAAAAGCAATGTTTTGAAATAAGAGCCAGACACTGTCAAACCCCTTAAAGATATTCAGATCCACAAACTTACACTCGCCAAAACCATGAATGGAACTGTTCCAATTCTCCGAGAGCAACGCAAATCGTTCGACTCGAAATACCTCGCAAGGTGGTAATTAATCATGCTCGCCATAACTTTAGGAATTACGAAACAAATTGCTATTGGACGGTAGTGCTCAGAGTTAGTAGCCTCGGGATCCCTTTTTAGGGATTGGCGTTACATTAACAACATTCCAGCAAGATGGATAGATACCGACGCGATACGACGCACTAAAAAGGTGAGCTAATGGAAACGCAAACTCGAAGAGCACTGCTTCAGAGCTGTGCTAGAATACAATCTGGCCCAGATGTCTTGTTAACGTTGAGATTTGTAAAAACCATTTTTACAGCATAGACCCTAAAGAATATACTAGGCATAGTAACTGGCACTATTGCAAGTTCCGGCAGTGGTTGAACACTCTCCGGCAAGTATTAATTACATTCAATTACAACATTTCAGCTGAAAGCTTTGCCTTTTTAACTGAGTTCGTGATTGCTTGGATATTCTTTATAAGGCTGGAACCGAACTAGCGCTTTTTCTAGGCCTTATAACGAACGACTAAAAGTTTTTACTTCGCAGTGGAAAAATAAGAAATTTAGCAAGAAAGCGCTGCTCGTATAGAGCCTTTTCGAGTCTAAGTACTGCAGCACATGAAAATCTCTCCTGTTTACGTAGCGAATCAGTAAGGACTATTATTGTGCTAATTTCTGAATGCTTCTTCTCTTATCTCTTTATTTCTTTTTTATCTCTCTTATCTCTTTTTTTATTCTGACTGCAAGTGTATACGTCTGAGTAAACCAAGATTTATTTCTTGATTTAATCAGATGGGATGAAATTATCTATTTCTAGCTTTATTATACTTACAACTATTTCGTGGCATTCGCGTTAGAATCAAAAAGATAAAGTTTTCAAAGGATTTCGTTAAGCTCAGCCTAAGAAGCTTTCCCGTAATTGAAAACCAGGAATATGAAGCGTTAGAAGAGTGAAGAACGGAAAAGAGCAAGAAATGGTGCAATGGTTTGCATTTCCGGGAGATGCAAGGACCTCAACTACATACTTTTCAGGGTGTGTAGTGAGGAAAAGGTCGAGGAAGTTATTATGATGCCCATTTACACACGATATGTGAGTAGGTTCATTCACTAATTGTGCAAGGTGTTTGTGCGTGGCAAATAACTCTACCTATTGGCCCTCTGGGGTTGTACGGCCAGAATGGCGCATCCAAGACAAATTATGAACATTAAAATCACCAGTCACAACAATTCCAGATATGGTAACCTCCCTTTGGGTGTATGGACTTCTTTCTATACTGGAACCAGAAATGCAAACGATATGCCCTAATTCGGATCTTAACCCAAAGACAATTTAATTCTGCATCATACATGCCATGCGGTTGCTAGCACTGGTACACAACTTCATCGCGAATGTACATTATAAGGCCCCTATGAAAATTAAAAAGGAATAGAAGGTGATGCCCAGGGATATGAAAATCCTGTGGATCAGTATTTTCAGAAATCTGGGTTTCACATAAGGCGAAAATATCTGGCCTTTGGAGACATATGTGCACATAAACCACGCACATTGCAGAAATCGCAAAAATCAAACGTTGTCCTTCAAGTGCTGATGGCAAAAGATCTGTTTGATCTGTCAATGGCCAATGCTATACCTCCACCCTTGAATAATTTAACAGCAACTCACTCAAAACAGTCCGCAATCGAAGTTAAAAGAAGAAGAAAGGGGATAGAGAGAGAAGACAATGACACAGAAAATGGATCACTTAAGGTTCCAATCTAGGACAGTATTCTCTTTATCCCCAACGCATCAGCACTGGCACACATAGCATCACTGTGTTATTTTTCTGTGAAGTTAAATGTAATATATAAATGAAAGTCAAATAATCAGCGGTAATAGCTAAAGCCTTTTAGAACTAATTATTAACGGGGAGATATGCAAACAAAAATATTTTTCATTATTAAATAGAATGATCCAAAATTCGATAATTTTTTCTATTTTGTTTTGTTGTAAAATATGTGATGAAAACTAAAATACAAAAATCAAATATTCTAAAAATATCACGTTGTAGAATTCGAAACCAAAAAGTTTGAGCTTGAAGAAATTGTAAAAAACACAAATTATTTTAGTATGTACGTCTAAATTCATTTATTATTCAAATCAAGAAATTTTTGTTTAATTTCATAAATTTCTTATTTGCGATCTATTTGCTTTAAGACAATAAGCAAATTTAATAAGTTAAATATTACATAACAGGAGGCATGAAGAAAAGAATTTAAAAAATTTTAGAATTAAAAAAATAATTTTTACTGAAAGAGCAAAAAAGCATATGGACTCAAAATTTTATTTCTAAACTTAAAAAACACAAATTTATTATTAATTATGATCTTTTTATTAAAATAAAAAAGTTTGTCATTTTAATTCCACTTTTCTACGATAATTTAATTAACTGAATTTCAAGGTCCGACATAAGATTTATTTCTGATTTTCTGAAAAGAAAAATACATATGTATGTACGCGTACATATACATATGTTAATACATCGAAATTTATGTGAAATTAAGATCTTAAACGATAAGCGCATTAAAACTAATAAATGGTGGTCCAACCATAATGGACGATATTAATTGTGAGTTACACCTTAAAGTCAAGCTTTTTGCTCAATTTAATATGGCATTTCTTTGTCTCAGTGTTTAACAAATTCAGCCATGGAGAGGAACATAATTGAGCAGCTCGTTGAAACCTTTTACGAAAATTGGCATTCAAATCAAAATGCATTTGATGCTCTTCGTGATTTTGTTGGTCAGCATAATCGACCAAATGTGTTCACAATCGGGAGAATCGTGTGCAAAATTCAGCAAACTTGGTCTGTAGAAAATGTGAAAGCACCTGTGCATGCTCGCCCAGTTCATTCTGCAGAGAACATTGCTGTTGTTCTCGATAGTGTGGCAGAAGAGTCGTCAACCTCGACTCGTCGTCGTGCCCAACAATTAAACATCTCAAAAACATCGATGATGCGAACTTTGAATTTACACGCTTACAAAGTTCAGTTGACTCAAGAGCTGAAGCCTACTGACCATTTCAAAAAAACATCATTAAAAATTTGGAAAGATTTTATTAATAATTGAAAATACAAACCAAATAACAACATATATTTCTAACCACTAAATATAACGCTCAGAAAAACTACTATCGTGCTCTGCACATTTTTCTAGGAATTTAAAAGGCAATACAAAAAGAAGATCTATATACTTTTTTTCTAATCGAGTTATTAGTTAAATTTCACATTTTTCTAGGAATTTAAAAGGCAATACAAAAAGAAGATCTATATACTTTTTTTCTAATCGAGTTATTAGTTAAATTTTATTTCTCAATTTAAGATCGTTATCTTTATTTAGTAGAAAAGCAAAATTTATATGATGAAACTCGTATTTGGATTGTATGCCGCCAGAACACACACGATACAATAATTGTCGTTCAATAAAAGTTTTGGTGCACTTCCGTAAACACCAGAAAATTGTGTTGCCGGAAGTGGGGTTTGACTCTATTTCACAAATTCTTCAAGAGAGAGAATTGCACCGAGCTCGACTTACAGTAGGTTGTGCAGTATCATCATACTGTGTTGTCTGGTTACACTTCTTTGAAGAAGGCAGTTGCAATGTAATATTATCGTTATTTAAAAATGTTGCTGGAAATTTTCTTTTCTTAAATCTTTCATTCCTTCGATTAGAAAATTCTTTATTGTTTTTCTTGTGTGATTTAATTAGTATTTCGGAATACCTTATGGGTTGTTTCAACAGCTTCTTCTAATACATTCCAATAGGAATGACGCAATGTTTTATTATATCTGCGCCATGAACTAATATTTTATGCAATGTGGGAGGCATGTAGTAGGAATATTTTTCAATATATCTACGTTTTTCTAAGAAGATTTTCATACCATATTGACATGTAGACCACTTGAAGGAGTTTTTAAAATTAAGAAATATTTAATATAAGTAATGGATCCATCTGTGTTATTTGAGATGAAACACCAGCATTTTCAAAAAATCTCCTCGCAGTTTTGGCCATATCTACCCTTATTCCTAATTCTCTTTTAAAATCGGCTTGAATTTTAAATTTTCGCTCATTTACAATTTTTTCATTTTATAACTATTTTATTTTCTTCTTCTGAAACTCTAAATTCATACAGATCTAAATAGCTTTGGATTGTATTGTCTAATATCATTTGTAATGGTACTATTGTAGATGTTTCTGCAACTGTAATATATTTTGGAATATATTTGTCTTTTGCCTCCTGCAAAGCATAATATGTTGGAAAGTAATTGCTGTGTACTTCATTTACAACCCTTCTCATCATTTCATATAAGACAAGTCATTTCCAAAAACAGAGTTAGAGCCTTCTCAACTGAAATTGTTGAATCACTAGAATATTTATACTCTTTTCTGCATTTTGAAGTAAATTTGGAGATGTCGAACTAACAAGTTCGCTGAATTTTCTTCTCTTACTTCGTCCTAAGCATTTATCAAAATGTTTGCTTAGCCTTTCTATATGGCTTCAACCTTGGTCTTTAAATTTTAAAGCAATTGTTTTGAAAAGTATTTTCATAATAATAATGCTTACAGAGCATATTACTTTTTCATTAACCATACTTTTTTCAAAATTTTGTAGAACCCTGTGGGACAGTAATTTTTTATTTTCGTAACTATAAAATGTATATCTTCAATTTTTTTATCTACTTCTGACTGAAAAAAATCCTCAAAAAACCTTTAATTTCGTTTTTTCCATCCAATTGCGTGCTCCCGCCAAATTTGAAAGAAATCACGAAGCTTAACTTGTCTTGATACTAAAGAATGCTAATAAAACTGAGGATTGCAGTCTGCTGAAGCTGAAACTTATATTATTCAAATCTAAATACATTCCATAATAAAATATTAAAAAATGATAATGGTCTTTTTTTAAACCTGCCATATTAAGTATTTACTAAAAAATTACTCTTTTTGTTTACATTTGAAATAACAGTACAGTTTATATTACTAAAGTACAATAAAAAATATAATGTTACCATATATTTATATTACGTATTTTAATAAAAAAAATATTGTTACGAGAATAAAAAGACGCTGGAGAAACTAAAACAACGTTGGGTTAAATGTCAGCAAGCAGTGGCGGATTGGATAGCAAACTGTATCAAGTGTATTGCAGCTAAGGGTCCAGTAAGAAGAAGCCGAGGGCAGCTTTAATAATACAACTCGATTAAACGATGTGGTATACAGAATACAGAAAAACAAAAATGAAAGTGGTACATCTAGAGTGACTGGCGAGCTATGGGAAGAAAGATAATGAGCCAATTCGGGGCGGAGAAGCTTAAGTGGGACGCAGTATTACGAGAATAAAAACGCCTAAATTGTAAGATTTTGGTATACTTTGTGTCACCTTATCACTACCATACTTATTTGTGTATCTAGCCGATATATCCTGAACCTTCCAATCTGTAGGATTTTGGTATATTTTGTGTCACCATGTCATACTTCCGCCAATTAAATCATCTCTGGGTAACACAATCATGCATGCTTAAAATTAACGGATAGAGGATATGAGATCACTTGAGACATTTCCGGAACTTTCCAAACCGTAGGCAATTAGGTATATAAGGAGAATGCTCTGCCTACGTTGTAGCTAGTTATTGTTTTGCTTTCGTAAGATAAAGACGTGTTTAAGCGGAAATAAGAGCGTTGTATAAGCGAATATTAAGTTATTGTGTAGTAAATAAAGATATAACTGTAAAAGAACAATATAACGCGGTGTTTATTTTATTTTAACGCAATTTAAACTAACTCAAACGTTTTAAAAAGGTTAAAACATAAAAATATTTAAAAAATGTACATATTTTAAATGCTTAAAATTAACGGATAGAGGATATGAGATCACTTGAGACATTTCCGGAACTTTCCAAACTGTAGGCAATTAGGTATATAAGGAGAATGCTCTGCCTACGTTGTAGCTAGTTATTGTTTTGCTTTCGTAAGATAAAGACGTGTTTAAGCGGAAATAAGAGCGTTGTATAAGCGAATATTAAGTTATTGTGTAGTAAATAAAGATATAATTGTAAAAGAACAATATAACGCCGTGTTTATTTTATTTTAACGCAATTTAAACTAACTCAAACGTTTTAAAAAGGTTAAAACATAAAAATATTTAAAAAATGTACATATTTTAAGATTTGCTTTAGTTAAAGAGTTTATTATAAAATGTGGAACAACTTTTTGTGAAATAAAACAGATGTATTTTTATACTTTTGGCCGCTTGTGATACACTGTGAGACACCGTAGGGAGCAATTGCCGATATTTTGCTTCACACATAATTGTCAAAGATTCTTCTATCATAAAAATATTGATACAATAGCGAAAACCCTGAAGAGAAAGATCCACTACATCAGGGATTTTTTAAGTCAGTGGTTTTACAGGGATTTATTGTATATTTTTAGCTAAGGACTTTATTGGTTTTGTGTCGGGGCTTGCCCTCGTTGTCATAATTACCTTTACTAATTTAAGAGTACTGCCGCCTGCATGCGTAACGAAGTTGCCAGCGCGATTCTTTTTGGGATATTTTGGTTTTGAATTTGAATTTATCGTACATAAATCGATATTTGTTGCAACTACAAGAATATTCGAAATTGATAATAAAATACTATAAAAGGTGGCGAATTGCGTTTGGTGATTAGGCTGTCAATAATTAAAGTCTGTTTAGGCGCAAATAAAAAGTGTTGTAAAAGTGAATTTGGTGTGTTAAAACATAATGTATTAAAGTACAGTGGAATTTATAAAAAAATAAACAAACTGTAAAAACATTCACAATTTAAACGAACAAACGCAATTTAAACGAACTCAAACGTTTTAAAAAGGTTAAGACGTAACAATATATTAATATAATTCTCTGAAAACTTTTGCTTTATTTACAATTAAAGAAAAAAAACATGCAAAATCGAATTTCAATAATATATTTACATATATATGTAGTTACATACTTTATATAAGACTAGAGTAACCCTTTCCGCGTTGGTGGGAACCTTTGTGTTATTGCCTATAAAATGTATTCTTTCTAAGAAAAATTTCAGGTAACACATTATAATTAAAATTTGTATTGACTATCAAGTCAAATACTGTATTGACTACCAAGTTCAGAAACGGTCATTTTGACCGTTCTCTAGATATACAAAAATCAATATTTACTTTGCATCGGAGATGCCACACCCACTTATTCAATGAAATAAATTTGAGTGAGACGTAAAAAAACATGTTGCGAGCTTAACGTTCCAATAAGACAAACCGAATATCATTAGTAAATCGAAAATTTGATGATTTGCATAAAAGAACCGTTATAACAGCAACAACAACAATAACACATACCTACAGGTATTAAGTGAAAATCGAATGGTCAGTGCACAAATAAAATGAATATCGAAACAACGCCTGAAAAGAATTAGATCAATATTTCAATTAGATAGAACGAATGTCATTGTACATATAAGACATTACGATACATGGTTTGGTAACTTTTCAAGTGACAATAAAAAAGCATAATACGGAAAATGGAGGACATTTTGTTGATATTTGTATTGGAATATATAGGAAAATCTAAATGCCATATCTCCGGAACCACTGGGCGGATTACGTGCAAACTTCACATAAACCATCTACAATTAGATAGAACGAATGTCATTGTACATATAAGACATTACGATACATGGTTTGGTAACTTTTCAAGTGACAATAAAAAATCATAATACGGAAAATGGAGGACATTTTGTTGATATTTGTATTGGAATATATAGGAAAATCTACATGCCATATCTCCGGAACCACTGGGCGGATTACGTGCAAACTTCACATAAACCATCTACAGAGCATCCCTTGAAATGTTGGTTAAATCGTCTACCCGTTTCCACAGTTAGTGGTGAAATCAAAGTGTACACTTTATTTTATATATATAGATTTATATATATAGATACAGATTTTGTGTATGGGACAGCAAAAATAAATTAAATAAAAAGGATGCTAATGGAGTTGGTAATTTGTTCTCCGCACCTAAGGACGATAGAAGCAAAACAATATAGAACTAAATATATAGGGGCATGTTCGGACAATCGTACGATTTGAAATTGCAAGTGATTTCAAAAGCGCTAAATTTATTTCAGGGTGTTCTAAAACACCCGCGTTTTACTTGTAATCTTCCATTTTCCGACGTTGTTTACGAAAAAAATAAACCACATGTTTTAGCATTACAAATAAAATTCAAAATATCAAAAATAAAAAATAAAGAGCAAAATTACTAACAGGTCATCTTATTAAGCATAGTTGGTTTAAAAAATTGCAATCTAGAAAAGAAAAAATTAAAAAAAATGGTCCAAAGGGATTATTCTAACTCATTAGACGTTGCGGAGCAGGCGTAAGTATAAACATATCTACATATAAAGGAGTAATATATACATATATGATTTTTGTGTTAAGTTTTGTAGCTCTTTATCGGCTGAATAAAATTGCATTAAGGATGGTTTATAACGAAATCGCTGCGTATATATGTATGTAATGTAGTACTATTCCAGACATGATAAGTTTGCTGTGTGCTTTAAGATTTCTAGCAGTCGGTTCATTCCAAGGCATGATTGCCAATGACATAAACGTCAGTATGGCACGTCCTACATTGTGGAAAATGTTATGGAATGTACTTGATATTTTTGAACAAAAACTTTGCTCTCTTTGGATCAACTTGGACATAACAGAACAAATAACGAAAGCATCAAAAATGCATTTCTACAAAAAGCTTAAAATTTCAGGAATAATTGGATCGGTAGAAGGGACCGATGTAAGGTTAGTAAAAGCATAGTAGGATTCTGAGCTTTGTTTTTGCAGAAAGGGATTTTATAAGGTTATTTTTTAAATTTTAAACAATCAAAGTGATTACTGTGCATGTAGATTTGTGACCATCAACTAAAGATACGAGCTGTCGACGCATCTAGATATGGTTCATGTCACGATGTTTTTGCGTGGAGTTTAAGTGACACCAATGCATTTTAGTCTGAAAAATATTCTAATGGTGGCCGAGCTTACTGGTTGTTAGCCGACTCAGCATAAGCCATACAGCCGTATGTTTTAGTACCATACAAATCTGCTCTTTTCGATTCAAAATATTAAATAACAAATGTATGTATGTTGTGCTTTGCACAATATTTGTAATCAGTTGAGCATTCCGGTATAGAAATAGAAGACGTAAGTGAAGAAATAGAAGATTGTGATGAATTAAAAGCCAATAATGAAAAAGTTGAAATAAGAAACAGGATTGCTAGAACTTTGATGTTAAGATGTTTGATTTTTAATCCTAACAGATAGATCTTAGTTTTCATAAGTATGAAATTAATACTTATTAAATAATACAACAAAGCTTAATACCTTTATCGGTTTTGATGTAATTTAAAAAAAACTCATTACATTTTATTGCAATTCATTAGTCTTTTTTATTAATAAAACAAAAAAACTTAACATAGAACTTAAAAAATTCAGTATTGTTTTAAATACAGAAAATACGAAGTATTCCTTCCCGTAATGAACAATTTTGCCCTAAAAACATTTAACAAACGATTAAGCATGGAGGCTTATCCAATGATTGAATGGGCTTATGTGGCAACTGTAGGAGTTGGAAATCTTTATTTTATAGAATGTAGAATGGGTAAAGCTTTTTATCCGAAAATTTTGAAGAATAGTGTAAAGGAAAGTGTACGCATATTGGGTATTAATGATAACTTCAAATATAATTAGGCCAATGAAGCAAAGCATATATCACTAAAAGCAAAAAATTGGATGTTGCACAACTTCTCAAAGGTCTTGCAAAGGTTTCCCCAAAGTCCCGAAATAAATATTATTAATATTTGTGGGAAAAGCTTCTATTTCGAATGCAAAATCGTCACATTTGAAGAAAAATGAAAATGTTTCCTAATGTGTTAAGAAAATTAGTTGAATCCATCCCAAGAAGACTGCAGGCTTTTAAAAATCAAAAAGGATATGCAAAAAAATAATAATTTTGATTTTATAAGTAGATATGTATAAGAATCTGCCAGACTTTCAATGTGAGCTCAAATTTGGAGTTTCTCACTTTAGTTTGTTTTATAAAATTTTATGTTACAGGTAGAAATTTCTCTTTTGTTTGCTCTTATTGCTTAATTGGTACTTTATTAAATGTAATTTTAAAAAATTTAAAAAGTTTACTTTTGTTCCTTTAACGTGCATCTAAAGTTTTTCATTCTTAGACTTTTAATGTGAGCGACTGTACATTGACTACGAAGTTATTTAAATCAAATAACTTAAATAATAATAAATAAATAATATCCACTATTACCGTTTCAAAGATATACAAAGTTCGATATTTTCTTTTTATGGGAGGTACCACTCCCACTTTTCTAATTTCGCCCACTTTTTGACTGACGATTAGTATTGACCACAAATTTAGAAACTCTCACTACTACCGTTTTAAAGATATAGGCATATAAATAAAAAATTTATATGAGCGTGGCACCACGCAGCTGATCAAAAACCATCAGTAAAAATATACCTTTCCAACGCTTGTATTCGTTTGTAAATCGCTTCAGTGGTTCTCGAGTTATATAATGACGAACGTAGGACAACTCTAACGTCAATAACCCACGAAAAACGCATACACATAAAAACCTTGGTATGGATTTCACCTTTCGTTCAAGGGCTCACAAAATAATTCCGTTGGCGCATTTCAGAGAACATCAATTACAACCTCTTTTATATATATATGGATTACAAAGGGGTTCACGCTAACGTAAATAACTCGTGAACCAATTGATCTATAAAGACCGCATATAAATAAAAACCTTGGTATTGACTTCACCTTTCGTTTAGAGCCTTACAAAATAAAGTCAGTTGGTGCACCAATTACAACGGATTTTATAGTCCTTTTTTATATAAAAACAAAAAAAATTTTAAAACATTTCACATTAACCAAAGAAATATTAAAAGATTGCAACATATCATCTCGTATGTTCATTTTCATTTTCTCGAGATTTAAAAATTATAATTTTTTTCGTTGCGAATCATTACAATTTTCTCCATCTCAGTGTGATGCCTCTTTGTTTCCTCTAGTTCTTTCTTTTTATTTAACGGATTTCATCAATGCTCCTGCTTATAATTTTTAAATATTTCTGATTGCCTTTTATAACAGCATTTAGTTCATCCAAATTGGTTGTAAATATCTAGAAAAATGTCTAGTGTGTGCTCTTATCTTAACGAAGCAGTAGGTGGTGTAGAAGGCTTTTAAGCAAATGTTATTGGCTCTTCTGCAATTTCTTGTGATTACTGCTCCATAAGTTTTTGCCTCCGGTATATCGTCGACCGCATGCAAAATATCACAGACAATGGCCAATTACTCCTCTTTAATATTGCGACATTACTTTGAAAATCATAGTAATGTTGCAGATGAAGCACATTTTGATCTTAGCGGGTATGTAAACAAGCAAAATTGTCGCATTTGGGGCACAGAAAACTCGCACTCATACATTGAAAATCCGATACACCCAAGACGAGTCACTGTTTGGTGCGGATTTTGGTCCAGAGGCATAATTGGGCCATTTTTCTTCGAAAAGGAGCAAGGAGTGGCCGTTACAGTCAATGGCGATCGTTATTGGGCCATGTTGAACGAATTTTTGTTCACAAAAATTGAAGAGGAGGATATTAGCAACATTTGGTTTCAACAGGACAGCGCTACGTGCCACACAGCCGAAGCTACACTCGATGTTTTGCGCCCTGTTTTTGATGATCGCATTATCAGCCACAGAGCTGATGTCGTTTGGCCATCTCGGAGCTGCGATTTGACACCGTTGGACTATTATTTGTGGGGATCCGTCAAAGATAAGTGTTACGCCAACCAGCCAGAGACAATTGACGCTTTAAAGGACAATATTCGTGAAGCCATTGGTGAAATACAGCTGCACACAATCGATAATGTGCTTAAAAATTGGTCCGATCGTGTAGATTACTGCATGGCCAGCCGAGGCAGCCATGAAATTATTCCATTATTAACCGGAAGGATTGTACTTTCAAATAAAAAAGAAATTTGAGAAAATATTCAGTAGTTTTTTTTATAGCATTTTCAAAAAAAAAAAAAATTATTTGGCGAATCCTATAGTATATGAAAAAGTTAGAATACTCAAATGTACACCTTCTTCCACATTACAAAATCTATAGTTGGTCCGCTGGCATTTAGAAGATTGGCCAATTCATACCACAAGTGGTCCTGCTTTACGTCATCGCCTTTGGAAAATGCTTTAGTGATGTGTGGATGCTTCTCCATGAAAGTGAGTAATACTTTGCTTTCTTTAGCAAAATTTTGTGATCTCCTGTGAATGAATACCAGTAATGTAAATAAAGTATGTATGTATGTACATTTTTTCAAATTACTTATATTTCTCCTTCTAAGAAGTTAAATTAAACATTCTTTAGCGCCAAATAAGTTTGTTTTGATAATGACATCGAATTTATTTACTTTAAAATAATAGATTAATTTCACTGTAGGTAACCGTTGCAAAGGATATTTTGTGACATGTTTTATTATTGCACATGATGTTGTATAAATGTATCAGCACCAGAGAATGACAACAAGTACTCACAAACCATGAATCAAATAAATAATAATAAGAGATTACGCTTTGCGCAGGTCCGCTAGATTTTTTCACTCTCGGTGAGAGTGTGCGTGACGTAAGCATTATATATTAAATAAAACGATCGATAATTATTTATAAATAAAAAATTCGATAAAAATAATAAAAAAAAATATTAAATTGAGGTATTCGGCTATAAGATGTAAATTAATAAACTTTTGAGCAACAATTTTCTTTTTTTTATTAACTTGTTAAGGCACACTTTAACTGCGTCTTATGCATAGACCTTTGTTTCAAATCTAATTGACGTATTTCAGACTTTTTTATAAAATTATTTTAGGTATCAAACGTATTTGAAGCATTTAATTTTTAATACTTGTCGAGGACTTACACAGAAATCAAAAAAAAAAAAAAAAATTACAAACAAATTTTAGTCGAATTATTTAACCAAGAGTGAAGCCTGGTTGATATTTTGCACCAAGGCTTCTAAGAAAGTTTAGAAATTCGGCGAAAAACTGTTTCGGACATCATCTTCCAAACTTGGACTCAGCGTTACGGTTTCGAAGTACTTGACTAGGCAGACCAATTTTCGGATATAAACCCAATAGAACATTGCATTGTGGAAACTTCTGCAAAAACGTAGTGGACTCCATGCCAAAATGTATCCAAGTTATAAAAAAAGCAAAAGAAGATCATGTAAAATATAAACAATGAATGTATTTTAAATTCAGTCTTGTTTTGTATTTTTTAGTATAATTTTAAAGGTAACAGATTCTTTCCAAAGCACACATATATAACTTTTTTGAAAGTCGAAAATAAACCACATATTAATAAAACCTAAAATGATTTTGAAGCGTATTTATTTTAAATTTTCATGCAAATTGCAATTTCTTAAAACAGATTTCAAATATATTATATGTTACATAAATATGGGTGTAATAATTTAGTTTTAATATATATTAACATATTTAATATTTTAAATTAATTTTTATATGTTGGATATGAAAAAAAACAACATTATATTTTTCATATGATACAGGCAATTTTATTATATTATGACGTACATATATGCGTGGTAGAAAATTGTTTTGAAAACCTGTCGGCATCATCTTTGTTTATTGCTTCATGCTCACAAACAAAGTATACTAAGCACTTATCTGTATTTTTGCATTTTTGTATTATTTGCATTAACAACATACAGATATAATTCTACTTCATACTTATAGCAAACATGTTTTTACACAAGCATCTTAAACAACCTAAACAACATTTTTGTATCCATGTTATGCACTATAGCTATAAAATACTTGAGTGCAAAGTATGTGTATCAATGCGAATGGAAAAATATTGAAAGTACTCTTGTGTATAATAAGTACTCATATGACACGCGTGCACGAATTAAAGACGTAAAACGTGTACAACTGTTTGGACAAGTTTCTGTGTGTTTACTGAAGTGAGTGCGTATTGATGAGTGGTTATATGTATCTGTTATAAGTTGGTATTGTTATAATTTGTAACAGTTCGGGTGTGAGTGGATAAAGAGAGAATGAGAGTAACATATTTGTCTGCCTATATTTCGCACAAGCAAATACCAGTAGATAACGATGGAATACAACAAATATCTCATTGTACGATGCAAATAAAACCTTTTTTATTACTTTAGGTAAACTTAACAATTTTTCAGGTAACAAGAACAATTCAGTCTTTTAAACTTAAGTATACTAGGTATTATATAACCAAAACTATAAATAAAAATAATAATTAAATTATAAAAAACATATATGTATGCATCTATATAGATATATGTATGCATCTATATAGATGCATACATATATGTTTTTTATAATTTAATTATTATTTTTATTTATAGTTTTGGCTTAGTTTATTTATAGTTTGGGTTAGTTTAGATATATGTATGCATCTATATAGATGCATACATATATGTTTTTTATAATTTAATTATTATTTTTATTTATAGTTTTGGTTATATAATACCTAGTATACTTAAGTTTAAAAGACTGAATTGTTCTTGTTACCTGAAAAATTGTTAAGTTTATTGTTAGTTACAATTCAAAACACCGTACATACATAACTAATAAAAAAATTATTATTTTTAGGTACATATATATGTACCTATATATGTACCTATTATTTAATGAAATTTTATTCGTGACCGTAAATTTAAAAAACTAATTGTTATATATGTACCTAAATATAATAATTTTTTTATTAGTTATGTATGTACGGTGTTTTGAATTGTAACTAACAATTAGTTTTTTAAATTTACGGTCACGAATAAAATTTCATTAAATGATTTTCCATTAGATCCTAGTAGTGATCGCTTATCTGCCGAGCAAATGAAAATATCGTTCCTTAAGGGGCGCTAGATGCTGGTATAGTGAATATGCTCCCTAGAGGAGTGACGAAAAAAATAAAATAAAAAATCATTTGTTAGAGGTGCACTAGTGCTTTTTATATTTACATATTTTATTTTCAATTGTAGATCGGTTAGCATTAGCTGCTTCTATTGGCTGTACATAGTTTTCAAATAATGTATATATTTTTGATGAGATTGTTTCAATGTTTGAATTGAGTATATTAATGTCAGTTAAATAAGGAAGCATCAAAGTTTTGCACTTGGCTATTATATCTGTTTGTTCTTATAAACTAAATTGAGTAAGCTGATTAGCAGGTGAAAATAAAAATATTGCTCATTTATTATAATTTGTGATATGCTGTCTATTAACGAAATTAAAGCGTCGTGTAATTGTTTTTTAAATTCTGATATAAAACTAGGTTCATCGTAATTGGTAGTATTACATATATATGGCTTTTAAGTTACGTACATGTGGATAAACTAAATGAATTGTTGGAATGGAACTGCCTTCAAGTTCTTTTGAGATATCAATGAAAGGTTTAAGAACAGCTATTAATTGATCTAAATGATACTCTTTTATGACGTTATATTTCTCAGTTAGAATTTTATAACTTAATATTTTTAGCAAAGTTAGATTTTGTAGACAGTATTGTATAGAAAACTGTATTCCATGTTGTAGGTGTGAAACATTTTGATGATGTTAGGTTGCCATTTAAGCCAGATTTCTCAACAAATTTAACCAGATTAGACGAAAAAAATTGTGTAATGCATTGGTAACAGGTGTATTTTGCGGACTTTACTTAAGCATTAACAAGAAAATGGTTAATTTTTTATAGTTCTTGGTATTAAAAAATATCCTAATAATATTGCAATTTTTATGGTTGAGAAAATCTCACATAAAAGATATTTGTTGTTTTTTTTTTGTACTGCATTATGCACTCCATTATCAGGTAGCAGACTTGCATTTTCTGGACTTTGGCAAAGGTTTTTTATGGCCATGGGTAAAATATATTTGAATAATAAGAACATATACTATGTTATGTATTTTATTTTTATGGTTGGAAGACCCAAACAAGACTCTTTTTTAATAAAAAAAAAATCAAATAGATTTTTTCGTCATTCAATACTTGTTTGTGAAACAGAAATGATAAATTGGAAAGAATATAAATTAGAAAAATGTTATATTGTAGCTATACAAACCGTTTAAAAGCTAGATTAACTGAAAATTAACACAATAAGTACAAACAGTTGTACCTATGCATGTATTAAATATAAACACGAAGTTTTTGCTTTCTCTCTTTACTTACCCACCTTATCATAAGCTTTTTTTTGTCAATTTCATATGTACTGAGTGCAACATCTTTGTATATTTACATTCTTTGCTTGAATATTTGCTACACCAATAATATTTTGAAAATACTTATCGTTACAACAGTTACTTGAGAGCAAGTAAAAAATCTATAGCATATTCAATGCCATACAATAAACAACTGTTTATGTTTTTAAGAGTATTGTGCGTATGCAATAGCAAAACCATACAATATATGTTACACTCATTCTCTCATTTGTGTCCACAGTAACAGATATGTATATGGTATATCTGTTTTAACAATACTTTCAGCTACAATCTTGCACGTCTATATTACGGATGAATTAAAGAAATGGTACGCTTTTACATCAGTGCTTGTGTTTCTTCTTTTTTTTGTGACAGGCCCAAGAAACAATTCAAATTTCAAAAAATTTTATATAGCAATTAAAAACTCATTCATAAAATATACCTGTTACTTCAGCACAGAAAAATCAAAGGGTTATTGCGTTTGTTATTTTATTTTTTAATTCTCATTGCAATGTTTTTTTTTTCTTTTTTTTTTTTTCTTTTGAAAAACCCATTGAATTAAAAAGCTTAAGCGAAATATTAAAATAAAATCATTTTTCCTATTTCATGGAAAAACATTGTCGTACATAAAATACATGTTCAAAGGCACATATATAAACGTTTAATAAAAATATTAACGATCTTTCACTTATGCTAAATTTTAAAACATGTGGGAAATGCTCAAAATTAGACTGTAAATAATAAGCCAATCGGAGTTTTCACATTTTCATTAGCATTTTAGCTTTTGAAGTGTACGATACTAGTTTTAATAATGGAGAACTGTGATGAAATTTTATAGAAAATGAAGGAGTATACAATGTGCTAGGAAAAACTGGAGTGCCGAAAGATTTTTAAATATGTAAAGAGTCAAACATCAAATTTAATTAAGGATAAGTGCGTTCATTCACAGCCTCATGAGAGTACACCAATTCAAATAAATACCGAAGAGATAAGTGCTTGCTTTGAAGCATTCATGGATTTTGCTATAGAAGACTGTCGTCCTTTCAGTAGCGTTGAAGGCTGTGATTTTCGTAAATTAATTTAAAAGTGTGTGCAAATTGGTGGAAAGTATGATAAAATGTTAATTTGGACAGCTTTATTCCCAGCACAAGGAAAACGAAAAACCCAATCGATGCCCCCAGAGAAAAAAAGAAATAAAATCACACATATAGAATATTATTGCCAATGGTGAGGATGAAGTTACAATTGAGCTCTCGAGTAGAGCATATAATTAGTACTTGACCCCGACTTTGCAAACCTCTTAAACAGCCGTGATTTCCTACTCCTCAGTCTCGCTAAGCTAGCCGAATTTCCATGGAGGCTCAGAACGATCCGAATGACGGTAAACAAGTGGAACATACTCATCAAAGCATTGGAATAAAACCCCGTGAAATGTATCTATAATCGTATCAAGAAAACAAGAGTCATATCTTGGTGAGCTGAGCAAAGACGACCAATCAACAGAAGAAAGTAATGAATTCAAACGACCAATCAGAATGATGTCCAATATGCATTGCACGTTTCACCCCTGATGATAAACAAAAACCAAGTTCTATACGCAGTAACAGCGTTGTACAAAAAAATGTACAAATTTGGTCGCAGAGAACGACCAACAGTGCCGGTATACGCAAGTTTTTTGCTAAAGTTCGTGAAAGTGGTTCATTGTTGATGCGCCAAGGTGTAAGCGTGCTAGTACAATGCGAATATCGAAGCTGTGGCTGAGTGTGCGTGAGAATCCATCAACATCAACTCGTCATCGTTCTCATATGACACCTTACAACATTCAATTGGTTCAAGAGTTCAAGCCGCATGACCTTCCGTTTCGTTTTCGCTTCGCTAGATGGGCCAACGAAAAACTGTACGATGATGTCGATTTTGCCAAAAAAAAAAATTTTTTTCTAATTTTAAATTAATTTCAAATTAATTTTAATAGCGATCAATCTAATATTTGAATTTAGAAATTGTTTTTTGGAAATGAATTCAGAATGGAAATACGCTTCTAAAATGCGATAGTTACGTTCCAAAAGGGTTACGTGTTGTGTAAAACCACTTTATAACAGACAGAAAGATAAATCATATATTTTGCTTTTATATAAAACAATCAACAGTGGCATAAGACTGGGAGTTAATGAACACCTAAAGAGTTTTGAATACGCCAATGATATTTGCTTCTAAGCACACAGCTGTCGCCACACATGTCTTCTAAACTTAATCAACGCAGAATGAAACTGCGAAGGCTGAGCTAAGGCTCAACGTCGATAGATGTAAGGTAATGCTCTGAAACACTCCTGATAAGAGCTTAGTGAGATCTGCTACCTTGGTATTATTCTTACAAAGATTGGTGGCTGTAACGATGATATAATATTTTTGATCTCCAAAGCCAATGAATCGTTCAGTATTTGACGACCTGTGTGGAAGTCGACTGCTATCTCGAAATTGACTAAAGCCATCACTCCTCTATGGATATCAGTCTTGGAATATAACAATCGCACAAGCGAACCAACGTCACATGGAGATTTTATCTCAAAAATGGCACTGGATTGCTAACACACCTTAACACGTGAAGACATAACAAGCCCACTATGTACTTGAAGGCGACAAATTGAACTCGAAATAAATCAATCCGGTCAAAGTCGCAGAGAACGACATATTGCACAAAGGAGACCGAATAAAAGGAGTTTTTGCTGCACTTTCTTCCTCCTAGGTACCATGGGACATGATATATACACGATGAAGATTTACCGTCAATTTGAAGATATATGATATTTAAATATATGATATAGTTAGTTAGTTACGACGGGTAGCCAGACACGTCCAGCCCACCTGAGTCCAGTATTGATCCCACTGTGATACCCATCAGTAATCCAGAAAATGGATAATCTATATATCTGCGTCCCGGTGCGATCCACACCAACCAGACGCATGTACAAAAGAAGAGATCTTGCCGATATTCACACCGGCCGGATCCGACAAGCCATCCAGAAACGGACTGCCAAGGAAAGCAGTACTAATGTCCGAAAGACTCAGGCACTGGCACAGGAAGAGCTCGACAGTCTCCTCTTCCTCCTCATCCTGACAACTCCTACAATAGTCATTAAACGGCAGACCCAATCTCCTAGCGTGCGCACTTGCCACCCAGTGCCCAGTAATCACATCCACAAGAGTTCGTCGCCTAAGTCACGGCACCTCTATAAGAGACTCCGAGCGAGCCCGATCATATAGGGGCCAGATTTGCCTCGATACAGAGCAGGTGGGTTCATCATCCCACCGTAGCTGTGCCCTACCCAACATGTACCGCATGACCATAAGTCTGCAAGAGGAGAGTGGCATCGCAACTGAGTGGTCAATCTCCTCATTTCTGAGGAGAGAGACAGCCCTCGCAAGTCCGTCCGCCACACAGTTCCCCCGGGTGTCCGAGTGACCCCTTACCCAGATAATCTCCAGGTCTGAACGTCTCACCATCTCGCTGAGAGATGCCCGGCATTCACACACCAGTCGCGATGTCGAGTAGACACCGAAGAGCGTCCTGCTCGTCCTGACTGTCCGTACAGATCCGGATATCACTGTCATATACCCCGTAGTACATCAACCAGTCCGCTGCCCTCTTTATCGCCGAGACCTCCGCCTGTAAGACACTGCAGTGGTCCGCCAGTTTAAAGGATTCCCTTACCCAGTATACAGGAATAAAGATGCCGCCCCCAAATCCTTCCGAGGATTTTGATCCCATCCGTGTAAATCTCAACAGTACCGTGTGCAATTACTGGTTCTGGTGAGATGCACACAGAGAAAATTCTACCCAGGAAGGGTTTGGGTGTGCAGTAATCTATCACCTCAGAGATCGTATCCAAATACCTAAAGATGGACGCATGCCCGTACACCCTGTCCGACCATGCCCCTGCCATCCTCAACCTTATCGGAGACATGCCTGCCATCTGCCTAGCCATCAGGTCTGCTGGAAGCCAGTTCAGCAGTACAAACAAGGCCCTCGAAGGAGTGCACCTGAGCGCACCTCTAATCAACAGTGCTGTACTCCGCAGAACCCTATCAAAGATCCTGCAATATGTTGATTTCTCCAGGGACCTCCACCATACAACCGCACCTTACATAAGTATAGGCTTAACCACTGTGTTGAATATCCAATTGGATCTCATAGACCACAGGACTTTACAACGGCCTACGACAGGCGTACAGCGCAACATTCGCCCTCGCCGCCCTCGCATTTTGAAGCCAAGATAGCTTGGAATCCAGGATTATCCCCAGATACTTCGCGCCATCCGACAGCCACAGCTCAACGCCGTGCAGACGCGGGAAAATGACGGAACTTTGTACCAATTCTGTCTTTCCCGGGTTAACGTTCAGCCCACTGTCAGTACTCCACCGACTGAGAAAGCCCAGAGATATGTTTGAAGGCGCTGCGACATTGTGTCAAGAAATTTTCCCGACACAGCCACAGCAACATTATTCGCATACGCTACAGTATTGATTCTATTAGAAACAAGCCCTACGAGTAAAGTGTTAACGGTCAAATTCCACAGGAGAGGGGAAAGAACCACCCCTGTGGAGTGCCCCTTTCAGCCACCCTGTGGACGGTAGCTGATCCCATAGTGGAGACAATGACCCTGTTGGTCAGGAGTCTCCCTATAAATCTTACCACAGACCAATGAACATTCAGTGCCACCAGAGCCGACCTAATCGCCTCCGGTGTCATATTGTTAAAGGCCCCCTCTATATCCTGGAATTACCACTAGAGCATATTGCCTGTGCTCGAGGGCATTTGCAAGCCAAGCGAGTGAAGCGCAGTCTCAACAGATCTATCTCCAATTGGAATCTTAGTTGGTTTCCTATCATATTTCGCTTTATTGCAAATATCACAATGCCTAATAAATTGCTTTAAATGATCAATCATCCTGCGCCAATAATATTGTTTATAAACTTGTTTATGATTTTCCTTAGAACTCCTATGTGCCCTAGTATGAGTTTCCTTAATAATGGCTTTTTGGTCATCAATATTAACAATATCAATTGCAAAGATTTTTGTAAAAACAAACGTGTTTGTAAATATCCCTTTTATTGTTTCCTTAAACTCACGACGACAATGTATCGCTGTTACTAAATTTGGTCGTAAAAATTCTTTTAATTTGTTCTTGAGATTTTCCCTTGTATCAAATTCTATAATGTGTCTGGTTCTATTAAATTGAGTAAGTGATTCATAAATTGTGAAATTGGCCCTGCTTAAAAGAATTTGTTGTTTAAGTTCATTAAGTGGTTTAGAAGTTTCCTTAATAGTGAATTCTTCACTACTTTCGACAGAATGTTGTGTACTATGTAAAGACTCATCGTCAGAAATATTATTCAAAACCTGTTTGGAAAGTGCGTCTGCTACAACATTTGTCGCACCCGGCTTATAAACAAATTTCGGGGAATACTCTTCTATAAAAGACATCCACCTTTTAAGTTTTGCATTTGGATTCTTAGAAGATATTGCAAATGTTAATGGCTGATGGTCAGTATGTATTTCCAAAACTGCAACACCAAATAAATAATTTCTCAAGGTCTTTAACGACCAGACTATTGCGAATAACTCTTTTTCATTTGTAGCGTAAGTTGCTCAGTAGAAGTCAGTGTCTTTGAGATAAAAATTATAGGTTTACCCTCTTGAGTTAAGACAGCTCCAACTGCTGCTCTATAGTATCCAGTTATACCAAGAAATCCTCTCAACTGTCTAAGAGTTATAGGTTCAGGGTAGCTTACTATAGTTTCTATTTTTCCTGGATCAGTTTTAATTATTCCATTAGCAACAATATAACCCAAAAACTACTTCTTTCTTAAAGAAATTCGATTTTTCCAATCTACTTGGATATTTGAATCCTTAAGCCTTTGGACTACCATATTTAAATTTTTTCTATGTTCTTCTAAATTTTCAGAGTAAACTGTTATGTCATCTGTATAGACATGGCAACATTTTTCTATATAGTCTCTTAAAATGTTATCCATGGCGCTTTGGAAAATGCTTGGTGCATTTTTTAATCCGAAAGGTAGTCTAACAAATTCATATTTTCCATTATTTATGGAAAATGCAGTTTTCTCAATATCTTCCGGTTTCATTAAAATTTGATGGAAGACGGATTCGAGATCAATGGTGGATATATCCGTTCTAAATGGTAAAACTGTATTAATTTTTGAATGTAAATTATCGATTTCCTTACGAATTTCACATTCTAATCTATCAACTGTATTTTTCTCATAATTGAGAGTATCATCTACATAAGGTTTGTCCTCAAGATTATTTCCTGAGTCGGTAATCGTATTTATAATATTTTCTTCAATTTCCCTTCTATGATTATTATCACTAATAGTTCTACTAGATATTGACGCAGGTTTATTAAAATTTTAAAATTTATCGGTTTTATTGCCACAAGTAATCGTGCCATTTTCAAAATCAAGTTTAATATTTGCTTTTTTTAAAAAATTATATCCTTTTAACAAATCAGATTCTAAGTTGGGAATTTCATAGGATCTTTCCCTTATACCAAAAAGTCTTGCATCATAGAAATGGTCAATAATTGTAAATCCATTTATAGTTTTAATTCTCTTTTTAAGAACTAAATTTTTCCTGTTAGTAAGGACATTTGGGCTGCAGTAACAACTGGTTGCCACACTGTCAATTAAAATTCTGTAAGTTCTTCCGGATGCTCCCGTTCTGATGATATAGCGCAATCCGGGGTCAGGTCTAAAAAAGCAATTTCATTTAAAATATTTATCTTTGTGCCTTATTATTTGGTTGAGAACTAAACTCTCCACTTGGTTGTTGTCTTTTTAAGCCATGATGAAATTGAGGTCTTTGAAAAAATTGATTGGAGTTTTGTGGTCGTTATTGCCATTGACCGAATTGTGGTCGAGCATAATTTTGAGTTTGTCCATTTTGTGGAATTTTATTTGTGTTGACAGCAAGATTTGCTGAACTGCCAATTTCCATCGGTTCAGGCTTTGCCTGACGTATGTGTCGATTATTTTGGTACTGAAAATTGTTATTGTGATTTCTGGGAGGAAATTGTAAAACATTCTGGTTATTTTTTGGATTTTGGCTATTGAACTGCAAAATTAGCTCTAATGTGATTAACTTCTAGTTCTTGAGCCTTGGCTAAGGCATTATGTAAATCAGAAGGTGATAATGAAAATAGAATATTTGCTAATGTCGGATTTAATCCAGTAATAAAAACCCTGAGAGCATATTGACGATTTTTATTATTCAATTGATTTTTCAAAGAAGAAGTTGAACCGTGGGTCATTATTGTCTTATTTATTAATAATGTCAGTTTCTTATTCACTTCGCTATAATAATCTAAAATAGTCAAGGAACCCTGTCTCATAACACTTAATTCCTGTTCAATAATATGAATTGACCTTTTGTCGGCATAGGCAAAATCTAAACGAGCAATAATAGCATCAAAAATAATATAAATAATAATAAGAATAAAAAATATAAGAGTTTTTATAAGTATAATACATTCTATATATTTAGTAATGTGTATATGTATGTGGAAAACCAGAATTATAACCTAATTACATATAAAAGTTATTCTATTATTTTGGCTTTTCGACCTTTATTAATCAAATATTAGTAACTATTCAAGTCTAAGATATTTGTATATAAAATTTTATTTTACTTTTTTATCGATATTTCGATACTTCTTTGTATAGCTTCGTCAGAATATAAGTAATTAATTAAATTTATTTGCTTCAGAAATTATTAAAATTTAAATACGAAAGTTTAAGGTAATGTCTTGGTACCATTTAAATAATTTCCATACATGTTTCACATGATATGAAATAATGTGGACATATTTAAGTGCCATCAATGTTTTGCGCGGCTGTTATTATTTTCTTAATATACATATATTAAATATTTTTATGTCAAAAACACATGACACGATCTGAAGCATTCTATAAGTGGCAAAACGTTTACATATACGTTACATTTACATTTACGATTTCTACGGTCGGCTAATGAGGCCTTTATGCTATAAACACATTAAAGGCTACCGATCATCGACCACACGACTACAAAACACGCTGGTTATAAAAGTAGCCAAGTAACCATGGTTACTTAAGTAGCCGCAGCACTTAATTATTTTAACGACTACGGCAACAAAGTAAAATGGACATATGATTATTCTTTTTCAGGTGTGCCACATACATATATTCGCGTTTATAATGTATTTCAGGTCTCAATAAGCCCGTTGAATGATACATAAATTGTGTTACTAGAATTTTGTCCATATGATGAAAAGACAATACAGTGGAAACCAAACAATACCTTGATAAACATTTTACAAACTTTGCTTCATCGCAACAAATGGTAGAGAATTGAATTGCTGAATTTAAGCGTGGTTGTTCCCGCACAAATGATGCAGAGCACAGTGGATGCACAAATGAGACTGTTATTGCAGAAAACATCAAAAAAATCCACAAATGGATTATGATCGATCGCAAATTGAAGATGCACTAGCTAGATGATATTGTAAAGATATTAGATGGTAATGTTCGAATCGATGAAAACGATGGCAAAATTGAATGAATTGAGCTTCTAATTGCTAATTATTCCGTCGTATTCTCCAGATTTAGCCACCAGCGACTTTTCCCTGTTTTAAGATCTCAAGAGAATGCTTACTTTAAAGAAATTTAAGTCCAATGATGAAGTAATAGCTGAAACTGAGGCCTATTTTAACGAGAAAAGCAAATCGTACTATAAAAGTGATATAGAAAAGTTGGAAAATCGCTATACTAGTTGTATCGCCCTCGAAAGAAACTATGTTGAATAATAAAATCGAGTTTTGTCAATTTTTTTTTTTAGTTATCCTACGAACATATTGAGTAACCTGTTATATGTATTTCATGTATTGCGTTTTCAAAACTCCTATTTCAAGCACCGTATTGTCTTAACAGCACTAAACTGTTGGTTGTCACAAAGAAAACTACAAATAAGCCTAAGTTGGCTACGGGCTGTAGTCCGTAGCCGTGTTGCCGCTAAAATAATTATTCTCATATACACATATGTATTCTATTCTTGACAGCTTGTAATCGATGGCCGGTAGCTTTGAATTTGTTTATAGCATAAACTATACTTCATTTATTTCCTTTACTTTCGTTTTAGTTCTTACGAAGCCATGCAAATATAAAAATCTACTTATTTCATTTCTTTTTGTTTTGTTGTTGTTTATTACTTGTGTTCTCTTCCGCCTGTTTTTGTTGTTGCCGTTTATTTTTATTTAACACATTTCTGCTTACGAATGTATAGTTGTTTTTGTGGCTTTTGTTTATTTATTTTTAGCAATGTATCAAACGACAGTTGGTCCAAAACTTGACTTTTGTAACAATACATCAAAAATTTCAAAGACAACTGATGTAATGGAGGCATATTTAAAGGATAACAGTTCCTTAAGGCCATATTTTAAAACTGAAATTGTAGAAGATGCTCTAAGATTGTCTTTAGATATTAACATAAATTTTACGACATCAAGTTCTTCGTTTTTTGCTATAATCTATATTAGCTTAGTTTTAGCATTTAGATTTGTAGTACAATCTCTCAATTGGCTAATATTTTGGACCGCCTCAGTTAATGTGGCATACAATTAAATTATTGGTCTGCAGTTTTTTAAGTATCTTTCCAATATGAAACCGAAGTTTGCAGCAATAAAAGTCTATTCACTTTATGTATTTAATTTTTTTAGTTCATCTATTGCCATTTTAATGTGTTTAGACTCCGCACTACTTAATGCGTTAAAAACATCTAAGTTCTTTTCAAATTTGTAAGCGTAGTAATTGATGGCGTAGCTTATATCACAAAAAGCAGACAGAAAGTTGTGCAGCGATTGGTTTTGAGCGTAAAACGCGTTTTGATCGCACTTGATAGATTGTATATTCTTCATATAATTACTTAAGCGGTAATAAACTTAATTGAGATCTATAAAAGCCATGACTTGGTCAGAATTTAAAACGAAAATTTAGTTTTCGCTGTAAATTATTTTAGAGCACAAAAAAATACTCTTTAAATACCAGAAAAAAATCTCAAAAATATGCTCTTAATACTGAAATATGACAAAAATGCTGTTATGAACAAAATATGCAAAAATAAGCACTAACAATCGACTCCAAAATTCATAAAAATTTATGAAGCGGATAAATAGCTTACATCCTACTTATTTGGTTGCATAAGAAAAAATATGCAATTGCATATTTCTGGTTTCTCTGCTAATAAACTTGTATTAGTTAAGAATAAATATATTTATAAAGCAAACAATTAATTGGACCAAAAGTCATTGGACTTTCTGTCAATTCTACTCAAGTACGAGTATATTGTAATAATTTTTTAATAAAAATGTTGCTGAGGTTGTGTCTGACGTAAATTAAGTCACCATAAATAATTAATTTAACAAAAATTGTATTTTTTAAAGAAAAAATAAAATAAATAATGAAAACATATTATACATAAATATATTTAGGCTCACTAAAAGGGAAAGTATCCCAACTGAAATTAATGATTTCTATGAAATTTACACAGTTGATAGAGAAAATAAAACAAGATGAACCTGTTCGAGCTTATCGGATACCGCCCAAGCTTTTCGGATCCTATCCTGTTTTAAAAGGTTAAACTTGGGGTCTAAAATGACCCACTTTTTAGTTTGTTTAACAATATAGTACTGCTTAATATTGATAATCATACCTTGTTGGACTTGTTGAAACCAAACCAATTTTTAATTGTACTTCGTAAATATTTTTGTGTATGTGAAAGAAAATTGTATATGTTAGATGGGCAACATCACCACGGCTCAGTTGGAGATATGTGGCAACGCAGTACAGCTGAGTAGATGAGTGTGTTGTTAATTTGAAGTTTAAGTGTAGGTATATAAAATTAGAGTTTAGATCGCGTAGCTGAATTTATTATAATTGATAAGTCGTAGTTCTTAATAAATAGATTATCTTAAATTGTATTTGAAATTTTCTGTGTTTTAATTTATTATTGGAAAACATAACAATATACATATTGTTTTGTTTGATTTCTTTTTGGTTAATATTCAGATTTTTATTATTATTATTATTTATTATTAATTACGTCAAGCACTTGAGAATAATAAAATTCCAAAATATACCATGAAACTACTTACATTGGGCTACATATTCCATTTTTTTAATACTTTATAACTTTATTTTTTAAGGTTTGCTCATTATACAATTTTAACATTTTTTTAATACTTATTTAAGAGCACATGTTTAAACTTTCAACTTTGAAAGTCTAGCAGACTTTTTCTTGGTTGCTTGGAGTGTTGGTTGCCATTAAGAAAATAAATTCACTTTTAACAATTAAAAATAAATTATTTTCTGCAAAAAAAAATCTATTTGAAATCATAGTGCAACGGTAGAAATAAAAAATTAAATGAAAAAAGAAAAGGAGCATTACAAATATTTTTAGATAAGCAAAAAGAAAATTATTTTAAATTAAGAAAATAAATATTATTTTGCATGTTTAATAAAAATGTTTTCCTTTTAAAATTTAAATTTAAAAGCAAAAAGGTAAAAAGAATATTGATAATTCGTTAAAATTAATAAAACACGATTAACAACAGAGAAATATCAGTTTTTAGATGAAATAATTACAAATTTAAAATAGAGTAAAAACATACTTAATACTTATTTAGGTCGGTATTAAAAAATAGTTAAAATAATCATGCATAAAATGTCAAAGCCCAATAATTTAATTAGACTACCCTCAGTTCCTGTACGGGAAAATCAGGTTAATATGAGGGAATTATATTTATACAATAGTTACTGAAGCTATTCGAGAGGAGGACTGCATATAATAACAATTGTCGAAGTGACAAGGACCAAATTATCGATCCCGAACATAGTGCACAGTTGACTGAACTAGATAGTGTACCGAACGTAAGAGAGTTCACCAGTCAACCGGGCGACCGGCAAACATAGTTCTTGGAGGAAATCTGTAAAGCGTATTCTTAATATTTATAAACATTTAAATGAACTGCTAAATATTTTGGAATTTTAATTATAATTAGGAACAAGATTGTTGGCAGTGCACACGCTATATTAAAATCCTACAACATACACTTAAATTGGGAAAGTATACCCTTGAGTATCTACTAACAACGTCAGTCCAAGAAGATAAAACATTTCAGGAATTTTACCAAAAGGTATACAATCATGCCTCATATTTAATACTGTGGACATAAGGCAAGATTCACTACACCTCTTTACTCCAACTTAGAAGAATAAAGCTCGTGATACATTCATAAGAGGACTCCCTATCTAGACTTTTGGTTATAAAAGAGCCAACAGACTTACCCAAAGCACTGCACTTGTGTCTCAAATTAGAAAATAAAAATTTTAGCACTAATTACGCACATAATAGGATTCATATCCACTGGTTCACGCAAGCAATTTACATTTTATTCGGAATTAGCACACATGCCACTACCATCTCGACCAAATCAAAGGCCAAATTATTTTCAAAAATATGATCTGCCTTCTCAAAGCTTAAGGAATTACCAAACTCAAAGTGCCATTCTAAAATATAATCAAAACAATCAAAATAACTATGCAGCACCAAGACCTTTCTTTCCTAAGCCCAAGCCAGAGCCTATTAAGTTATAAGGACCAGAAATATAAACTACATGAACAGACCAGCACACAATAACCTTATCGGAAAACGCATACCACCGCAATACCCAGAAGCACGCAAAAAGAGCAGGATTTTTTATTTGAAATTCCAAACAGCTAATTTTTTAGGAAAGCAAAGAAAGAATGACATTAATAGATACTTGAATCAGGTACCATATCACGACGAAATTTCGGAAGAAACATTATATGACTATGTAGAAGGGAATAAAAATGACAAAACGGACTGCGGACATGACATTATCGAATAAATTCATTTTTTAGATTAAATTCGTTCACCCTCCTGTAGAATGGATAGTGAAAAATTTTAAAATTTTTAATAGATACAGGCTCAAATAAAAATTATATGCGACCAAATCTTGTAAAAAATCCGATTCCGAACAAGGAAACTTTTTATGCAAACTCAATTGCAGAAAAAGTAGAAACTAGTTTTTATACCAAAACCTTTCTAAATATTTGGAAGAACAGACTTACCAGTAAAATTTTTTTATAACTGAAATTAGCGGAAACGATACTGTAAAGGACCTTAATGATGACATAGCTACCAGACATAACTTCATGAAGATATGAGACGGAAAAATTTTTGCTTAAAGAATTTTTAGCGGGCAATATTAATATGACTACTATTCGAACTGATCACATGACGCAAAAGAACATGCTGAAAAATGCTGTTTTAAAGTACCCTAACCAGCACCAGACGAAAAACTGACATACACCTTCAAAATTGTGTGGCAAGAACAAAAGACCACATATATTCTAAAACATATCCTTATCTTATGAGTTTCAAAAAATCAAAAAAACCTTGTTAGAAGATGGTATTATTAGGCGATCGAAGTGCCCATACAATTCACCTGTATGGATTGTTTCCAAAAAAATTGCCGCTAGTGAATCACCAAAAATGGCTTTTATAAAAATAAAAAACATTCTAGCTTTAAGGGACGTAATATTGACCTACCCAAATTTTAATAAAAGTTTTGAATTAACTACAGGTGCTTCAAACTATGTGATATGAGCTGTTCTTAGTTAAGATAAAAGACCGATTACATTCATGTCTAGATCACTAAATAAAACTGATGAAAATTATGCAGACAATGAAAAGGAAATTTTGGCCATAATTTAGGCATTGGGTATCACATATTTCACCTACTCCAATTTTACAATATGCAGGAGAAATACTCCATATGTATATATCTTATATATCACTCTTCTAACGCTTTAAATACAGCTACGAAGCGCTTGGTTTTCAATTACTGGAGAGCTCGTTGGACTGTTCTTAACAATTTCTTCGGGCATTTCAAATGCAAGTTTGCAGTTAAGTTCAGAGAGGAAGCATTCGGAAATTGGCGTAATGACAAATGCGATCATACTAATTCCCTACGCAAACACGCGAGATAGGCGTGAAAAGGTTTTATACGAGCAGCACCTACTGGCAAAAATTCTTACTTTTCCGTGTGGAAGTAAGAGCTTTTGGTCATTCATTAAAAGCCTTAAGAACAGCGCTAGTTCGGTTCCAGTCTTTATAAAGAACGACTAAGCATTCACTAAAGAGCATCAGTGATTGTCTAGTATATTCTTTCGACGCCGTGAAGTTAAAAGGGTTCTTGCAAGTCTTGACGTTGTCTTCTGGGCCGGATGGCATTCCAGCACTGGTCCCGAAACAGTGTTCTTCGAAGCTTGCGCATCCATTGGCTAATCTTTTCAGTGCGTCCTATAGCGCGGGTATTTTTCCATCTTGCTGGAAGGTTGCCAATGTTACGCCAATCCCTAAAAAGGCTAGTAACTTTGAAACCAATTGCAGTTTGTTCGGCACTTTCCAAAGTTATGGAGAGTATGGTCAATCACCACCTTGTGAAATATTTAGAATTAAACAATTTGCTGAGCGATCACCAATATGGTCTACGCAAAGGTCACTCTACTGGTGATCTGCTGGTGTTACTCTCTGAAAGGTGGAACAGGTCCATTCATGGATTTGGATATATCCAAAGCGTTTGACAGAGTCTGGCATGAGGCTTTCATATCCAAACTTTAGTCACTTCTCTTGATTCATATCGAGCTTTTTCAGAAATCGCACTATAAGAGTGTTTATAGATGGGATCTCATCCGACGAGTTCAGGATAAATTCATAAATTCATTCTTTCTCCAACTCTATTTCTAATATTTCTTAACTACTTTCTTCTTCTCACTTTTAATCCTATCAACTTTTTTGCAGATGACAGCAACATTTGTCTTTCATATTCTTTTGATCGTAAGCCGAGCCTTTTGGAGATTGGGGCAAAGGCGGAATATGAACGACCCACTTACAAACGGCCTGTCGAAAATCTCTGAGTATGGTCGCGCGAACAGGGTCGACTTTAATGCGCATAAGACCAGGTCTAGTTTTGATTATATGCTCTACTCTGGAGCTCATGCTAATTTCAATAGGATTAATCATATTTGTTATATGGGGTTTTTTTAAAAGGGTCAAGTCTAATTTTGGTAGTAACCCGAAATTCTTTTATGATTTCGTTCGTGTAAAGCGCAAATCATGTGCGTTCCCCACTGAGATGTTCTACGGGAAAAATCATCTTCCAACTATCACAACATTTCTAATATGTTTGCTGACTTCTTTCAGTCCACAAATCGGCAATTGGACTCGCTCTTGAATTCGAGGGGAATTTTGTCTTATCTATATTCAGTGTGAAGTGTGTCCATTTATAATATTGATAAATTAAGCGTTGATTCTGTTCATAAATCATTGTCTGGGCTAAACTTTACACACTTTCCAGGACCTGACGGGATTTTAGCCCATCTCTTAAGGTGCTGTGATAGTGTTTTAAGTGGTCCACTGACGTTTTTTTTTAATAAACTTTTGGAAATAGGTTATTTTCTTCGTACTTGAAAAGAGACTTTTGTTATTCCCTTGCAAAAGTCGGGTTGCAGATCGAATATATCGAATTATAGAAATATTTCCAATCTCAGTGCTATTCCTAAACTAATGGAGAAGTTGGCTGATATGCTGATATTATCTCTCTTTTCAGACGAGGTCAATAATGTTACCCTTTCAACATGGTTTTGTGAAGAGTAGGTCGACAGTAACAAATGTTGAATTTACTGTGTGGGTTTTTAGAAGCTTTGTTGAAGGTGCTCTAACTGATGTTATTTATACTGACTTTAATAAGGCTTTTGGCAAGGTTGATGATTGGATTTTGCTCCATAAATTTCGTGTTGGTATTCTTGATAGACTTCATCGTTGGATTGACTCTTATCTCTCCTTTAGGACTCAGATAGTTTTGTTTCGAAATATGTTATCTAAGACCGTGTATGTTTCTTCCGGAGTTCCGCAGGGTAGCCATTTGGGTCTGTTTTGTTCTTGTTATTCCTCAATGACCTTCCTAAATTATTTTCTGACTGTAGTATTCTTATATATGCTAATGATGTTAAATTATTTTATTCTTCTGATGAAATGTATATCAATCTTGCGTATTCTTCTAAATCAATGTTAAAAATGTAGGCTGACTGTAACCTATCATTGGATATTACTTTTACATGACTGTTTATGTTTAAAGTGAATAGTTTTTGAGATTTTCTGACGACGCGATATGCGCCTTGATATGGTGGTTGGATAGATTTTCTGACACTATCATCTTGAAGGAAAACAAATTCACAAGTTTTAAGGTTTTGAGATATGAAAATTGAACAATTGTTTTTATGTACAAGTTCAACAGGTTTTAAAGAATTCATTCGTAATCGTGGAGATCTGACGAAATCATCGGTAGGGATGTTGGCTGACGTTTCTGCAAGAAAATCTCCAGGTAAGCGCAGAGATGCTTCATAAACAAGTTCAAATGGTATACTTCTTAATGATTCCAGAAAGCTTGATAGAAGACGTAATATTATTGTTGGTAAAACATCTTACCAGCTGGAATTATGCTGGCACATTAAAGTTGTTCGCTACTGTAGAAGCTTTACTATTTTCTAAAGGAATGGCCACAGATCAGCGTGTGAATCTATCAATGTAATTTAACAAATATCAGAAACCATTGCTATAAGGTAGTGGTCCAATATGATCTATATTAATATGACAAAATCGTACTTTAGATACAGGATATGACAAAATTTCAATACGCATGTGACGAGAAATTTTAGCTTTTTGACAACTTAAGCCGGTTTTTAATGTCTTTACTCATCTCAAATCGTTTCCGTATAGCTTCAAATGTTGCTGTAAATCCTCCATGCGATAGATTATGGAAAGCATTGAAAACACCTTTCCGATGTTGTTTAGGGTCTATTATTTCTGTTGAAGTATCACAAATTAATGGATTTTCACTTGGTTCTATGTTCAGTGTTTTCAAAATTAGAGAAGGTTTGTCTGGGTTTGATAAAAATACTTTAATTCTTCGTCACTTTTTTGGTCTTTAGATAATTTTTCATAATCCACATTCGACAATTTTGAAATCGTTTCAATTCGTGATCTACTACTAGATTCTCGGAACCTTTTATATGGCATATATGTAAAAGTCTAATTGTCCACATTGACGTGGAGTTGCTTTATCAAGATTTTATTTCAACGCGCCGGTTTAAGGTTTGTATATTACAAAATTTCTTCCCTCGAGCATATGACGATAATAAAGGGTCCGCCAAATAATTGTTTTTAAATGCTATAAAAAAAACTACTGAATATTTTCTCAAATTTCTTTTTTTATTTGAAAATACAATCCTTCCAGTTGATAACGGAAAATAATTTCATTCAAATAGCTGCCCCGGCTGGCCATGCAGTAGCCTAAACGATCGGTCCAATTTTTAAGCACATTATCGATTGTGTGCAGCTGTATTTCACCAATGGCTTCACGAATATTGTCCCTTAAAACGTCAATTGTCTTTGGCTTATTGGCGTAACTCTCATCGTTGACGGTACCCCACAAATAATAGTCCAACGGTGTCAAATCGCAGCTCCGAGGTGGCCAAACGACATCAACTTTGCGGCTGATAATGCCATCATCAAAAACAGGGCGCAAAACATCGAGTGTAGCTTCAGCTGTGTGGCACGTAGCGCAGTCCTGTTGAAACCAAATGTTGCTAATATCCTCCTCTTCAATTTTTGTAAACAAAAATTCATTCAATATGGCCCAATAACGATCGCCATTAACTGTAACGACCACTCCTTACTCATTTTCGAAGAAAAATGACCCAATTATATCTCTGGACCAAAATCCGCACCAAACAGTGACTCGTCTTGGGTGTATCGGATTTTCAATGTATGCGTGTGGGTTTTCTGTGCCCCAAATGCAACAATTTTGCTTGTTTACATACCCGCCAAAATCAAAATGAGCTTCATCTGAAAAGATGATTTTTTTGGCATAATCGGCATCTTCTGTAAGTCGATCGCAGGCCCACTTAGCGAAGCGTTGTTCAAGCTCATACACAACCATATTCGTTCAACGGAAGGATAAAACTAATTATCTGTCAAATCAGACATGAGCTAAATGTTACCATTCACAAAATAGGCACTAGTTGAAAAAATATATAGTAATATATAATTTATACCAAGGAAAAGTGACAACACAAGACAATGTTGAAATTGCCTTATGTATGGTCATGGAGGAGATCACTGTCACCGCCTTCCGCCATGTATGATATGTGCCAACCAGCACCATACTAATGATTACTGTAAAAAGAATGGTAAAGAGCGAACAGATCATTCTGCAAATGATATTAATTGCCCTTTTCGTCGCTTTATTTAGAAACATTGGCTAAAAAAAACTACAAGTAATTATAAAAACAATAAACAAAATTCACCACAGTGCAACATAAACAGCCTTAATAACAATAACACCAATCGTAATACTTTCTCTTACGCAGATTGCATGAAAGGTAATAACGATCTCTTCAACATAAATGAACTCTTTAATATTTTTTACAGCAATATTGTGTAATATCCAAAAATGTACCACAAAAGTAGAACAGATACAAGTTATAATTTCTATGGTGAAATATGCATATAACTTACATTAATAACAATGACTTAAAATTCTTCATTAGAATGCAAATGGTATTTCTACTTTTTTACATATGATTCAAATTGGAAGTTAATCAAAAGAGAAAATATTCAAAATGCCTCTGTAAACGAAACACATTTAAATGAAAGACACAAAACATATTTCAAAAATTTTATAATCCATCGTAACGATAAGCAAAATTCAAGGGGTGGAGGAGTAGCACTAATTGAACGCAGGTCAGTCCAACACAAAGTAATTCCGATTACAAATACACAAGGAATAGAAAATTTATCTATCGAAATAAAAGTACAAAATAGAAACCTAATTATTTGTACTGCCTATTCGCCAAAATATAAACAGAGTTTTATAAATGACATAATTAAACATACTTCTTATGGTGAAGATTTTATTTAGGTGATTTTAATGCAAGGCATTCAGCATGGCACTGCATAAACAATAACACAGATGGAAACGTGTTATTTCAACTTGAACAATCCAGTAGCTTTCTTTATAAGTTACCCTAATAGTGCAACTTTTTACCCCTTTCAAAGTAATAAAAACGCTTCAATTATTGACTTAGTTCTAAGCAATAATTCATTAGACATTAATATAGATGTGCCCGACTATGAAATTCCATCAGATCACAGACCCATTATATTGAAGATTAATAATTTTACAATTTGTGAATCAGATACAACGCATTACAATTACAAATTTACAGACTGGATGGCGCTTAGCAATATAATTATTAAAACACTATCAATACATCTATATATAATTCCAAGAGTTTAATTGACTTAGAAATAAACAAATTTATTAAAATGATACTGATGCACGAAAAAATTGCACTCCCTTACTGGAATATACGAGAAAGCCATTTTTACCCGTAAATACCGTTAATTTAATTAAAACAAGAGAAGTATTTAGGAGAAGAAGTCAAAGAGCAACGAATATAATTAACAAGGATATAAAAACTTATCGCAATGAAAAGTGGAAATATTTATTATCCAAACTGAATCCAGGTGATAAATCGTTTTGGAAAATAACTAGATGATTAAGCGGCAAACAGGAAAAAAATTCCTCATGATGGTAATATTATAATAAACACATAAAACATAACTTCTATCTAACACCGTTTACTCCAGAGTTAATATATTTATATCCGTTGATGCTTATTCCGACAATATATCTCTGATCTCGCTTAATGAGGTAATTTCTTCTATAAAAACTTTAAAATCTCCTGGGCTCGATGATTTCTCCAACATACTAATAAAAAAGCTTCCTCTAAAGGCGATCAAATTATCATTAATAATTTTTAACAGCTGCTTACAAATGAGTTATTTAAAACGGCGAAAGTCATTGCTATCGCTGAACCAAATAAGCCACAATCCACATAGTTATTAGCCGATTAACTTATTAAGTAACCTGGGAAAACTCTACGAGAAAGCAATTCAAAATAGAATTTATAATGTTATAGAGAATACATCAGTAAAAGCAAATGAGCAGTTTGGGTTTAAAAAACAGCTAGTGCAGTTCACCAAATAAATCATACCACAAATATTATAAAGTCTAACAAAAGAATCAAGCAATCTACAGGTTTAATAATTTTGGATGTCGAAAAGGCTTTCGATACTATTTGGCACCACAGTCTAATGTATGAAATGCTTCAAGGTAATATACCAAAATATTTGTGCAGTCTTATTGCTAATTTTCCCGCTGACAGAACATTTATAGTAGCTATCAATAAAACTTTATCGTCTCCGAAGCAAATTAGTACGGGTCTGTCTCAAGGTTCATTGTTATATTCAATCTACACTTCAGATTTTTCTGCTCCTTCATACATAAAAGTTGCTTACTACACGAATGATACCGCACACGAAACATCTAGTAAACTCACAAAAGCATTGTTATAGAAGGTGGAAAGAGGAATTTTAGCATGCAACAAATACTTTTATAAATCGAAAATAAAAATTAATCCTTCTAAAACTCAAGCTATTATATTCCCCTACAACAAATTACCAAAACGCATACCCACGCGTCAATTAAGCTTCCAAAACGAATGTATAGAGATTAAAAATGATGTTTGTCTCGATAAGGAACTTAATTTTGCAAAAAATCATTGAACACTATTAGAGCCTTGTGCCCTATTCTTAACAAACGTTCAACACTAAACCTTGCGAACAATAATTCAATCTTTAAAAGTTTTATTAAACCTACAATGACATACGCACGTCCAATTTGGTACAGCGCAGCAAAAACGCATTTAAAGGAACTCCAAATTATTCAAAATAAGTGTCTAAAAATTATAGACAACAAACATTGCAAATATTCAACTCAACTTCTCCACAGCGAATCCGGATATGAACGAATAGTCGACTTCATAAGGAAACTGAACGATAAATATTATGAATCTATTCAAAATTCTTCTTATAAACTGATAAGGGAATGTATGCAATCGGCCTAGCTGCAGCTTTAAGCCAATAATTATTAAATTGAAAATGACTCGTATATAATTGTTATCTTAGGATAACTTAGATATATACCTGTGTATTTTTAACTGTATTTATTTTCTTTTAAGTATAGAGGTTTTTACTTTGAACAATATCGTAATATCAAAATAATACTCAAGATTTGTTTTATAATCAGAATTATTCGTTGAAATATCTTAAGATAGAATCCCGAAAATTGTAAATTTTATTATAAGTTGTAAATAAAGAGGAATTTTTAAATTAAAAAAATGAATCTTCTCACGAAGCAGGATGCTTGGTTTTTTGTCACCGATTTCTAGGTTAGTAAGTTGAGTTTTGATGCGATTTTCCTCGGAAATAGAGAAATGTTCAATTAATCTTTGTTTGATTTGTTTGTACGCATCATTTGTGGGATTTGAAACAAGGTCACTCACCTGGCTAAGTATTTGTGGATCGAGATCAGCCAGAATGACGAAATATTTTGTCTTTTCGTCCGAAATGCTATGAAGCGTAAATTGAGCTCAAGTTGCGCGAACCAAAGATTTGGGTTCTCTTTTCAGAAACGAGAAATTTTTAGAATATAATTGCTGCTCAAATGTGGGTTGTCGTCGTCTGCAGAACTTAAACCACCAGCTAAATATGCATATTTGCGTCGGGGTCACCAAATGTAGCAGATAGCTTTTTATTTTTTATATGAAATTATACTTTTGTTTAGTTGCTTCTTTTCTTATTCACAAACTTTTTAAAACTAATATTTTTTTTATGTGAAAGTTTTATAATACAAAGTCTTATAATACAAAGGTAAAATAATTTAAAATAAATTTTGCAAATTTTTCATCGAGTACGGTTTCATGATTTTAAGGAACAGGGAAAAATATATTAAATTTTGTTGAATCTGAAACATCAAATGAAAAAAGCAAGAGAATAAAAAAACCAATATACGATATTATAGACAAAGCTCTATTTAATACTGCCAGAAATGGAAATCCGATGTTTTACCTTCTTTGTTGGATAATTACAATGAAAGTGACATTTTCAATGCAGATAAGACTGGGTTGTTTTACAAATGTCTTCCTGACAAAACACTAACATTCAGAAATGAAAAATAAGTATCATGGAGGAAAATATGGGTAGGAACGTGTGACAGTAATGTTAGCAGCAAATATGAGTAGAACAGAAAAAATTAAAATTTTAGTGATAAGAAAAAGTAAGAAACCTCATTGCTTTCGTGGTGTCAAGTCGCTACCCGTCGATTATAAAACTAACAAACCGGCTTGATGACAAACCAAATTTCTGAAGAATGGATGGTGAAGTTGGATAAGCAATTTTCTGCTGCTGGAAGAAAAGTGATATTCTTTGTAGATAATTGCCCGGCACACCCTAAAGATATACAAAATAAATTGAAATCTGTTGAACTGGCATTTTTTCCACCAAATATGACATCAAAATTACAACCTCTTGTTTCATTATCGAAACAGCATTTTAAAAGAAACCAGAGTTCAAATTGAAGGAAATTGTAAATACGATATTAATGTGCTAAAATGCATTCACCATTTATCAAGAGCTTGGGATATGGATGTTACTAGCCAGACAATTTCAAATTGCTTTACAAAGTCTGGATTTGGACAACATTCTGTGTGGGACGAAGAAGATGACATACCCTTGGTATTATGAAATGATTTTAACGACAACGAAAATGTTTTAAACGATAACTGGCCTGAAGCCTGGCCACATTTGAATGAAGTAGAATCTATAAGTTGTACTGTTCAAGACTTTTTTAACATCGATAATGAATGGCTTACTTCTGAATTTCCAACTGATGAAGATATTATTTATGAATATGTCGTCGAATCAGAACCGCACTGAAACCGCAAACGAAAACGCAAGAGATGACCACTACAAAGCACTGCACAAATTACAATCACTTTTTGCTCAAAGCAATTGTGAACAAATTCAGTCAAAAATTACTCAGTATTTTAGTAAATAAATATATAGTACCTTTACAAAATTTCAAATATGTACCTTAAAGTAATTTGGTGATAAATAAAAATGAATTGGTATGAAAAGTAGTTGTTGTTTATATAATATGGAACATTTAAAAATTTAATTCTCAAAGTTGAAGTTTTTTCTGGATAATGGTGGTTCAATTTATAGAAATTCGACTGTACAAAAAAATATCATTTAGAAGATTTATAGAAATTTTATTCCTAAGGATATGCTGTTACTTGCATTAAAATTGGTCAAGTCATTTTCATGTTATGATAAAATATATTGTCATAACTACTATATTTTGGGCGAACAATTTGCCACGTTCATAAAAACCTTTGAGCCCGGTGGAAAAAAATGAAAACTGATTTGATTCAGCACACCAAATTACCATAGGAAAGAAATTTGGTTGGTCAAGTCCAGCACATTATTGGCTAGTGTTATCAAATGATGTATTGGAAACAAAGTTGGTAGGAATTCACCTTTCAAATATATTACGGTTCCATCTTAAAAGCTGTTCTAAGTTATATTAGACTTTTGCTGATTCAGCAGAATAAAAAAGAGTATAAAAAAACTTATTGGACCAATAACTTAAAACATTATTATATTGAAATTTTTAAAATATATTGTTACGTTTTAACCTTTTTAAAACGTTTAAGTCCTTTTTAACTGCCTCAAAATAAAATAAAGTCCGCGTTGTTTTTCAGTTTTTATATCCTCAATTTTACTTTATACACCTTATATTAATAGAGCAACTTATTTATCACACACTTAATATTTGTTTATACAACACCTTTATATACGTCTAAATACGACTTTACTTTACGATTGGAAAACGAACAATATCGACGTAGGCAAAGCAGCCTCCTTATACACCTAATTGCCTACAGCTTGGAAAGCCTCAAATGCTCTCAAATCCTCCATTTTATGTCCGTTAATTTTAAACATGTAAAAGTGTGTTACCCAAAAATGATCGAATTGGGAATGCCGTCAAATACACAAATCAGTATGCCAATGCCGTCAAATACACAAATCAGTACGACATTACCAGAGTAACACATTCACAACCTTGTCATTCACAACAATCTCACAATACAAGCCCTGATGTGGTATAAATTCTTTTTAGGCATTTTTATTTTCGTAACACTGCCTCCCACCCAAGCCTATTCGTCCCAAATAGGCTCATTATCTTTCTTCCCATAGCTTGCCAATCGCTCTAAATGTACCACTTGCATTTTTGATCGTGGACTATTGTTTTTCTGTATTCTGTATACCACATCGTTTAACTTTTTGACTACTTTATAAGGCCCATCCCAGTCAGCTTGCAACTTGGTGGATAATTCTTTCATCAGCAGTAGGTTGTAGAGTAGACCCAGTTGTCCCTCATGGAAAAGTATTTTCTTCACGTTCATATCTGGCTTTCACCCTATCGCTGACCATTTCAATGCATGTGCACACAAATTCGTGAAGTTCATTGAGGCTTTCCTGTTTTACGCCAGTAAAAACCTCGGTAGATTTTCGTCACAATCCTTCTGATGATAGCTCACTACTTTTCGCATGTATTCCTCCAGTGTTCGATTTAGTCGTTCTACCATTCCATCAGACTGTGGGTGAAGCGGCGTCGTCTTCTTAAAACTTGAAATTTCTGCCCTGATCGTAATATAGCTCTATTCAAAACCCAATTCGGCAAACCCAGTTCTTCACAAAAACATTTACAATTGTATTCGCCTTTTGATTGCTTATGGCATACACTTCCGGCCATTTGCTGAAATAATCCATCATGAGGAGAACAACGATTTGCGGCATTACTAACAAGAAAAAGGCCTGCTTCGTCCGTCGATATCCGCTCGAAGGGTGCGTCCAAGTTTTATTGTTGCAGTTGACCTCAGCTTGTTACTGGACCTTTAGCTGGAATACACTGGGTATACTTTACTATGCAATCCACCTTTACTTGCTGACATCCAAAACAATAAAAACATTGTTTTAGTTTTTCAAAGGTATTTGTCACCTCAAGGTGGCCTGCATTATGGAACTCATTTAAGACTCCTTTCATTTTGGAGGAAGGCACCACTGTTACGTTGGATATAGTTTTGCCATCTGCACTTTCCCAATGACGATGTAGCGTGGTCTGGCAGACGTCAATGCCAACACAACATAATATGTTTTCATGGTCACACAATGTCTGTAAACAAAAGATTATCTAATTGCACATTTTATGGGCAGCGACCACTTGACTGTTGCTGCGGCGCATACCATACTAATATTATACATGTGCGGCGATCATTTAATACTTTGTTCCTATGCCGACGATTGTTTTGATTTGCACCCAATGTGCACAATATATGTTGTTGTTGTATTGCACTGCTTATGATCGTGTGTGGCTCTCTTCACATGTTTCCGTGGGAATTCTGCCTTATTCGTAGAAGACAGACGCGAGTCATATAGCACCCACTTGTCCCACGGTATACTGACACACAAACCTATATACTAACATAGAATTAAGGACTGATTTGGATTTCACTATATCAGTGAAGGTACATAGTGAAGGTATGTTGTCTGCCATTAATGTACCCGCACACTGTAAGGTTGCAGTTCTGCATCACTGATATGAAGATTGCGGGCCCTCGCTTGTGGTGGCTAGCTCTTGCTCCTCAGTGCTAGCTTGTTTTAATATAACGGGGTCTCTTTTATTGATTGATGGTAGTTGACCCGTTTATTATTTCTCGGAGGTCAGACATATCTTGATCTTGGCGCATTACAGTTTCTCCGGAAGTGACCGCTTTTTCCACAAAAACATTTTAATTTTGACTTCTGTTCAGCCAGAAGCCGCTTTGCCACCTTCTCTATTTTTTTGATTTCATACACCTTCTCTGCCACAACTTGCATATTACGCACTTTGTGTGTTTGTGAGAGACCACAACAGTATCCGCAAAGGTTGTCTCTTCTGTTGCACATACAGCTAGCATAACATCATGGTCTCGTGCACCATTGTGGTGTGTTTTACTTTCAGGCATTTTTATTTTCATAACAATTGTATGTAGAACAAAAACGTTGAAATACGACAACAAATACCATGATAATGGCCATGGAATATGGGCTACTTTTTATAGCTCGACAAATACTTTACTGGGTCTTTCAAAGAAAATAAGCAAATTATGTATAATTTTATGTGTTGAAAAAAGAAATGACAGATAAAATTCAGTACAAAAAAGTACGAACATAAAAAATCAGTACATTGCGTACTGATCAATGTACATGTTATGTGTAAATCAGTACAATCAACAAAAATCAGTACATGTACTAATAAAAAAACACTTTACTCTCATACAAACTAAATATTGAGTTCTGTACTTCTTGAGATCGGTTAAAACTAAAATTTCAGTATTTGGTCCAAATAGCTGCATACACTTTTGTTGAAAATTGGGTCGATAATAGTAAGATAATACAATAATAGTTTACCAACTATTTTAGACCTTAAATTAAACAATTATTATTTTGGACATTTTGTTAATTTTTGAACAAATTAGGCCAATTATTTTACTCAAATTATGTTTAAAATTAAACACCCTTCTAATGAAAATTCATAAATTTGATTAATTTCTTTTATTTACGAGAAAGTCATTAACCGTCTTTTCAGCAACAAAGTGATAGCACATAATCTGCAAGCAGATCCAATTTATTGATATTCCCCTTTCGATATTATCTCCTTTTTAAAATAATTACGTATGTACAAACAATATACACGTGGGATAAGGCAGTATTTAACAGACGGACATACCAATACAACGCTGACGTACGAAAGAGGACAACGCAGACGTACTAAATAATGCAACTCAGACGGACAAGAAAAGGAGAGAAGTCGAAGTTGAAAAAAGTTGTTACAGAAAGGACGGACATTTTTTTTTTTTTTTTTTTAAATCAATTCTAAGATGTTATAAGCTAGAGTGAAATTGTTTTAAAAGAGAACATTTATAAGTACAGTTGTGCGCTGAAGTATAAATTGTTAAAGTTTTGTGTAAACGTCAAGTTTAAAAGCTGCTTAACGTTGAAATATTAAAAGTTGTTAAAAGGTAGAACATTAAAACTATTATTCGGACAGAAAAACCCACATTAATTCAATATTTTTTTTTGTATTTTAAACTTTTATTATTATATTATATATTTTTTTTATTATAACTTTTATTATTATTTTATATTATATTATATTATATTATATTATATTATATTATATTATATTATATTATATTATATTATATTATATTATATTATATTATATTATATTATATTATATTATATTATATTATATTATATTATATTATATTATATTATATTATATTATATTATATTATATTATATTATATTATATTATATTATATTATATTATATTATATTATATTATATTATATTATATTATATTATATTATATTATATTATATTATATTATATTATATTATATTATATTATATTATATTATATTATATTATATTATATTATATTATATTATATTATATTATATTATATTATATTATATTATATTATATTATATTATATTATATTATATTATATTATATTATATTATATTATATTATATTATATTATATTATATTATATTATATTATATTATATTATATTATATTATATTATATTATATTATATTATATTATATTATATTATATTATATTATATTATATTATATTATATTATATTATATTATATTATATTATATTATATTATATTATATTATATTATATTATATTATATTATATTATATTATATTATATTATATTATATTATATTATATTATATTATATTATATTATATTATATTATATTATATTATATTATATTATATTATATTATATTATATTATATTATATTATATTATATTATATTATATTATATTATATTATATTATATTATATTATATTATATTATATTATATTATATTATATTATATTATATTATATTATATTATATTATATTATATTATATTATATTATATATTATATTATATTATATTATATTATATTATATTATATTATATTATATTATATTATATTATATTATATTATATTATATTATATTATATTATATTATATTATATTATATTATATTATATTATATTATATTATATTATATTATATTATATTATATTATATTATATTATATTATATTATATTATATTATATTATATTATATTATATTATATTATATTATATTATATTATATTATATTATATTATATTATATTATATTATATTATATTATATTATATTATATTATATTATATTATATTATATTATATTATATTATATTATATTATATTATATTATATTATATTATATTATATTATATTATATTATATTATATTATATTATATTATATTATATTATATTATATTATATTATATTATATTATATTATATTATATTATATTATATTATATTATATTATATTATATTATATTATATTATATTATATTATATTATATTATATTATATTATATTATATTATATTATATTATATTATATTATATTATATTATATTATATTATATTATATTATATTATATTATATTATATTATATTATATTATATTATATTATATTATATTATATTATATTATATTATATTATATTATATTATATTATATTATATTATATTATATTATATTATATTATATTATATTATATTATATTATATTATATTATATTATATTATATTATATTATATTATAATAATTTTAACTTTTATTGTTATATATTATAAAACTGAATTAATTAATAAACTAAAATTGATAATATAAAATAACGCACTCGCCTATTATTATATTATCCCTACATACATATGTACAACTTTCCCATATAGATGTTGCAAAAATTTTAAAAAATATTTTAGTCATAGAAAATAGAACAATCAGTAGTAAAAGAGGTGCTTAACAACTATGTATATCCACAGACTAAGTTCTTTTTTATGAAGCCCGAAGAAAGTGTGTGCATACAAATCTAATAAATAATTTCTTAAATCTTGACATTGTTTTTCTTCCACATTTTTCAGTTAGTTTTGAACAAATATGTTTAATATTCTTATTTTAATCATATTTTATTTAAAAATAAGTATTTTTATTAGCAATATTGATTTTATGTGTAAAATTGATCAAATTATGTGTGTTTGTTAAAAATAATAATGAAATTGATATAATATTAGACAACACGAAATTTTCAACATCAATTTAGAAAATATATGATCTTAAATTAAAACTAGTGTTGTTAATCATTAGTCAAAAAGCGGGCGATATTGGATAAGTGGGTCTGGTATCTTTCATACAAACTTAATATTGATTTCTATATATCTTAGGAACGGTTAAAGAAAAATCTTCTAAATTTGGTCTGAATAACTTCTTGAGAATGGTTAAAGCAAAAGCTTTTGAACTTATATATTTTGACCCTAGAATACTAATGTACTTAAAATTTATATATAGTTCTTTTTAATATTGATGCTATACAAGTATCAAATGAACTAACGGTATCGAACTCCACAAGTAATTTCAACTATAGTTCCTCAAATTTAATCATAAAACTGTTTTCAGAGCGTGTTTGCTAAAACAATGTACGGTAAAAGTTTTATATTATATTTTAGTATTGATTTGTATATTTTTGTAACTTGAAATATGTATTAAAAAAGAAAGTCTATTGTTTAATGCGAAGTCTAAATTGTGAGGATGTAACGGCGTTTCTGAATTGCGGTCACTTAAGTGACATAAGTGTTGAAACAGAGGAAAGGAAGCTTTGGAAAGATATAAAAGAAAATAACAAATTTTTCATTAACTCATTCGTCGACACTAAAAATTTCAAAAAGGTGCATAGGTGATACTCATTTTATTTTGAAATTGAGTGTTTTTTCCGAAATTTAATTGAAAGTATTGTATTTTGTATGATAAGACAATATGAAAACTCTTTGGAAATCAGTTATTCCACACCTTAACAAGTATTATTATTACCAAATTGTATAAATATGTTCATTAAATAGTTAATTATAAAATTAAATTCAAAATAATTTTTAATTTTTTTCATGCTATAATATAACGCAGAATGAGTTATCATGAAAATGAATGCTGTAGCATTCACGTCCGCGAACGTGTTAACTAGAATATTACGTATTACGTAAAATTTGCATAGCGTTAGTATTACCATTATTAAAAATGATATTAGTTTTATAGGATTAAGAACGGTAATATTAGAAGTTTTTAAATTACGTTCAAACAACGTCGCGAACAATACACATCACGTCAGAAACTGGCCGAGCTTGGATAAGTGGGCAAGGCATGAGATAAGCGGCAACAATTAAAGCTACGTTATTTATTCACATCAGCTAAAAAGCGGGTATTGCACAAAACACACTGGATAAAAGATATCTATATACTTACGGCTGTATTCAAAAACAAAATAGAGTACATTTCTTACTTACTTTAAGAAAAATTCGCTCAAGTATTATTCACAAACGAACTTTAGCTTAAAATTCGTATTTTAAATCAATATTAAATAAACAATTTTTAAAGTTTGTTCGACCGTACTTTAAAGCTTTTTTGAGATGATTATTTTGAAAAAAAAAATATAAAATCTAAAGTTTAAGGAAATTTTTAAAACAATGGACATACTTTATTGATAAAATAATTGGTCAGAACAATTTCAAAATGTAATAAAATATTTTTTTAAGAAAAATCTCAAAGTATCAAAGAACGAAAGCTTAAAAAATTAAAAAGTGAGAAGCGCTCATTTCTCCATACCAGATAAAAATTATCAACAATAATAGTTTCAACATGATGCTGGAGACCTGCAAGTCCTTGCATGATAAGCAGGGTTCGTTCAAGACTTGCTCTCGTTTTCCTGGACACTGTGGATTAAATGGTAATAAGACAGCGAATACACTGGCTTAAAAAGGTTTCGGTGAGACCATACATATATTGGCCCGGAACCTTTATGTGCAGAACCACCATTCTCAATCTAGTCGAAGATTATAAAAATGCAAGATGCTTGGAACTCTAGTATGCTAGTGTGCTCAAGTGGGACTTCGCCACTCTAGATCAGCAATCAGTCCGTTCTAAGGACGTTGTTCTAAGGTTCTTAAATTTGGCAGGACGGACTTAAAACCCATAACGGACTTTCTTACATGCCACTGTGAACTAAAAACGCATCTGAAGAGGTGTTGCCAATTAAGCGCCTTTCGCACTATATTTAGCGCGTTTCAACTACCTCTTTTCTATTTATAATTTTTTGTTAAAAATCGAAAGTTACTAAATTCAATAAGCTCATTAATTTATACAAACTATGGACTTAAAATGCTTCATGCTACGAAAATTACGTCATTCCAGATAATAGTTGGTATTTTATATAATCTGACTCCAAGTCATTTTATGATAAATAGCTTCTTTTCAATGCGTCTTCTCTAGGAACGCGCTGGCCTTCTGATTCTTCTGCTATCCTGCAAGTTCTATTCAATTACTAGTTTTGCTAAGTCGTATTTTGATTTCTTTAGAATGTGCCTAATCCATATCCATTTTCTTCTTACAATTTTCTTCACTACAGAAGCTTGGTGGGATGTTGTTTTTGAACAGAATATGTTCAAAGTACGCCATATACAGCCGCATTCCATAATTAGCAACCATACAAAAATAGGTTTCATACACGAGTTAAAGATGTTAATTTTCGTTTTTGGAAAGATATGTAGAGAATGCCCTATAGCATTCATTCGGCTAAAATATTGGCTGCCTAAATTCAATCTGTTTCGATTATCACCACTGAAACCATTGGAAATGGTGAGGATACTTCCAAGAAAGCAAAATGACGGTACATCTCTCTAATTTCTGTTTCCAATTCGAAATGTCGATGTATTATTAGCGTTGATTCCAATAATTTTGCTTTTTGGAGATGTTTATCTACAAGCCTACAAATCGGGCTTGTTTCCGCCAGAATATAATCAAGCTTTCCTTGCATCTCGCAATGTCTGTGGGCCAGGAGATAGATTTCGTCTGTGTAATCCAGGTTTTCAACTTTGTGTTAAGTTCCTAGGCTATACCACGTTGCAACACACAGTCGAGGACAACGTTAAACAGCAGTGGGGAAGAACACATCCTTATCTAACACCAGTTCTGATAGCTATTTTCTTTATTTCACACCGGAACTCTAAAATAAAGAAAGAGATTTTAAATTGTTGTTTTGTTCTAACTCATTTTTTCAGCAATCGTTTAAATAATTTAAAATTTCTGAAAAAATGGAGATCTGAATAAATCGGTAAATTTTTGGTTTTTAAATATTTTTAACTCCTTTTTACAGCGCGTTTTGATTACAAATAGTTACATAAATTATAATTTAGCGCTTTTTAGCGCCATTTGCGTAGGAGGTCTGCGGGTTTTGATCATAAAAAGTTGGCAGCACTGGCGGTAAGACAGGATAGCACATATTGTGCGGTACTTGACAGGCTTAGATAGAAATGTTTAGATAGACAAAGGGTCTAATTGGGTGACATATTCACCATTACGATTTCAGATCTGCTTGTGTATTAGAAAAGCAGCAGATCTGCTGAACAAGCTATAGACCAGAAAGGCACAATAAATGCCATGGGTCGCAGTGTCCCACAATAGTGCCTGATCGGTATAGACAAAGAAATTAATGAAGACAATAATGCTCTCATTTTGACTTAATATCTGTTGAGAAAAGAAGTAAAAAAGTTAAAACAATTAAGATGTAACCTACTTTATAACTAAAAAACCGAAAGTGACCTAGCGAAATACTATTATAAGAAGAGGGGAATTTATGCACAAATTTAAATTGTATTTGCTTAGTTATGCAGGTATATTACAAGGACTAAAAGTAGGTATAGTGTCAAAATAGAATGCAGTACCCTCTAGTGTTTCATGTCATTTTTAAAGAAAATAACGAATTTAGAAAGCGATTGCTTGGTGACGCAGGATAGAAACTAAAGCCGTATTATTTCCACCGTTATAACGATATCAAGAAGCTATATACATACTTACAGACATTTTGTTGCTTTATATATACAAAATTTTTCTCAATTATGACTAGTTTTTAAATTTTTTTCTTATCATAATTTACAGTATGCCAACCAACATTCGTACATTTTTTAAAGCCCCTCTTTTAACAAAATATATTATGAAAATAATCTTTTTTATATGATTTTGGATCAAAAAAGTTTTCTTTCTGAAAAGAACTATACGAAAAGTTTTTTAATCATAAATTTTTAGAGAAATAATAAAATTCAAATAAATAAAATATTCAGTTTGTATGAATTTATATTCCTCATATTGTAAATGAGAAATAAAATAAATATAGTATTGCCAGTTTCGAGTATGAAAAAACTTAAAGTGTACTTTGCTAAAATACTGATAGCTTGAGCCTATAAGTTTTTTATACGCTAGTGCGAAAAATAAAACAGACTTCTTTTTGCCTTATTCCAAAAAAGTACAACTCATTTATTTGCTTGCAAAAATTCAACTAGTAACAAAATTAAAAATATTTTTCAAGAAATAAACTCGAAAGCGACAAAAAAAAAATTCATTATTTATATTTCCATATTTCTAAACCGTTATAATTATTAAAATATTAACATTACAATTTTGCCTAGTACTTTTTTATTGTAAATTCTTTAAGGTAGACAAAAAAATGCCTGGAATAAATAGTGCAACATGTACGTGTTCGAACAAAAGAAACAAAGGCTAGAACATGTTCGTTGTTGATACAAAATTTATATTGCTGCTAGTACAGTGGGTACAACGAACATCCTCCCCCAGTTGGAAGGCTTTGACTTTCAACAGCTCCATCATCTATTGGCAACACAGCTAATTTAGCAACAGCTCTTCTACTCGTGTTGTTAGCGGTTTTAACTAAGACTACACGCACAACTCCATCCTTTTCAGCAATGTCCCATTTGCCATTTTAAAGGTGGTAGGTTTTCGTCTTTCACAAGAACCATGTCCGATACTAGTGCTTGGTGAACGTCATTTTGACCTCCCCTCCAACAGTGTTAAATATTAACTGCTCCATTTCTTCCAAAAAACCTGCTGAATATAACACACCTTTTGCCATCGGTTAAAATGGCCGATATTTAACTCAGTCATATCAGGCTCCAGAATTGTTGAAGTGGTGAGCCTACTAAAAAATGTGCTGGAGTTAATACTTCGAGATCATCAGGGTTTTCCGTTATGGAACATAGAGGTCTAGAGTTTAAGATGGCTGATATTTGACACACTAATAAAAATGACGCACGATAAAAATGATAATTTCAGACTTAACTGAAGCCTCCCAAAGACCGCCAAAATGGGTGACCTTGTAGGAATGAACTTCCAGTTAATGCCATCTTCCAAACATTGTTGATATATTTGCTGCATATTTTTTTGGTCAAAAAACAGCTGACGTAATTCTGCTAACTCAGTTTAGCGCCTACAGAATTCGTTGCGTTATCTGGCCAAATGATTTTGGTTTGCCACGAATCGAATAAAACGTAATGTAGCATTTTGATGGTGGTCGACTTTTTATCTCAGATTTACAATAAAACGGCCCACATAAATCTAACCCTGTGATGTAAAATGCTCTATTTGGTTGTACACGATCTGGTGGTAAGATACCCATTAGATGTTGAGAAATCTTAGGTTTTAATCTAAAACATTTAATGCATTTAGAAATTATAGAGCCTACTGTTTTCCTACCACCAATGGGCTAATAAAGTTCCCGAACATTTGCCAGTAAACACTGCGGTCCAGCGTGTAATAAACGTTGATGATGCAATACAATTGATGCCGTTAGAGGGTAACGTTTCGGCAGAATAATTGGAAGCTTCGCTTTAAAGTTTAAAAATGAGTGTTGTAAACGTCCACCTACTCGAATCAGTCCGTCCGAATCTACAAATGGTGTTAGCGAATATAATGTTCTAGTTGGTAATATATTTTTATTTGCTTTCAGGTTTTTATACTCTGCGAAATTTATTAGTTTTATATTACGAATCAAAATTTGTGTACCCAATTTTACTTCTTTTGCTGTCAATTCTCCGTTGCATTTAACACCCTTCATCAAGCTTAAAAATTTGTTGACGTATGCGAAAATTCTTTGAATTTTATGAAACGAATTAAGATATTTACAATATACATATGGAGAAATAAGTGGCAGATGTTGTAGCTAAAACGGTTTGACGACGTTAAAACTCCGTTAAAAAATGTAATATTTTCGGCCAATCTTTCGCACCATTGTATAAAAAATCCAGCCCTTTTTTTTCCAAAGATTTGAACTTATAAGCTCCTCAGGGGTCGCTGCTCTTGATAAGATATCCGCAGGGTTTAACGTTATTGGAACACGATGCCACAACATATTGTTAGTGAAATACTGTATACGACTTACTCTATTAGCAACAAAGACATTATAATTTCCAGACTCTTCACGTAGCCAAGACAAAACGACCATCGAATCTGATCAAAAGTACCTTCTAGTGTACTTGCGATTTAATTTAAAAGCTCTGCCAAAAGCAATGCAGCCGAAAACTCAAGTTTAGGAACTGTGAGAGTTTTTAAAGGTGCTACTCTCGATTTGGATTCTGATTCTGATCTGACATAAACAAAAGCATCATAAGCAGATTAATTAGCGTTGCAAAACCCGTGTATGTGCATCGTAGAACCTGGAAAGAAACACAAACCTGAAGGAAATACAAATTTACGAACTATTGAAAATGTAGACACGAAGTGTTGCCAAGTTGAATGCAGATTTTGAGGCAGTCTTTCATCCCAGTTTAATTTGCATTCCATAAATTTTGCATAACGACTTTCGTCTTTGTGATAACTTGTTCGATTAATCCCAATGGGTCGTAGAAACGTACGATCGATAACAAAACAGTTCGCTTGGAAATAACTTTAGCATCCACAACATGAGAAAACGAAAAAATAAAGGCATCAGAATTTGGATCTCGTAGAGGCCTAAAGTTTTGGTTATGTCTATGCAATCTTGAAATTATAAATATTTTTCTCGATCGGATAATGGCACTTCTTTGAAAACAATACATTATTTGAACACCACTTTCTAATTTTAAAATTTCCAAGATTTAATAGCTTAGTTACTTGTTGTCTAGTTTCAATAACTTCTTCGTCGGGTTGTCCACCGGATATTAAGTCGTAAACGATATCAAGTCGTAAACATTGGAGTCGTAAACAAATAGGAAAAGAATTTTCGTCGTCCATAGAGAGTTGACGCATTGTATGAATTGCAAGAAAAGCTGCTGGCTTGGTGCCATAGGTTATTGTGTCCTACTTATACATTTTTATTTCTTCATCAGGGCTGTTTCTCCACAATATGCACTGAAGAAAATCAATTGGGTAAGTAACGCGAACGCGGCGATACATTTACATATGTCTCCACTTAGTACAATTTTAAAGAAACGAAATCCAAAAAGTGCTCTAAATAGTTTTGGCTGTATAGTTGGACCTGCATATAAAATATCATTAAGTGAGAGACCTGTTGTTGTTTTGGCCGAACCATCAAATTGGCCCCCAGTTTTGTCGTAGTGCTATCTTCTTTGTGTACGCAGTGGTGAAAAAGAAAATTACTTTAACACTATTAGGTGTGCTTGTTACAAGAGACATATGTTTCAAATCAGCATATTCATTCATAAAGGCGATATACTGTTCCTTGATCTGTGGAAGCTTACTCAATTTTTTCTCAAGGTGTAAAAACTGTCTACGGTCTAATTCATACGAATCCCCTAATTCACTTGTATTAAATCGGAACCTTTACAGAATATTCGAGTTACATTTTGTTTAAAATTATGCTCACAAAATTCATCTTCCACAGAGTACTTATAATTATTTTCAAAATTATTCTCAATTTCCCAAAAACTTTTGACGATATCAGCTAATGAATCTTTCTTAGACACACTTACATATTCAGATATTGTTGCTAACGAAAATGAGTTTGATAAAGTAGTACCACCACCTGAAACTACCCATCCAAGCCGCTTTTTTTGCAATATTGGTGAATTATTTCCAAAACGAAGTTGGCCCACACTCATCAGGTCAAAAAACAAACCGGCGTCAATTGAAATGTCGATGCGGCGACGTTTATAAAATTCTGGATCCGCTAACTTTATATTTTCTGGTATTTTAAAGTGATTTACACCGAAATTTGTATTTGGTTGATATTCAGTATTCGTAGGTATAACAATGGCATCAAACGAAACAGAAAAATTATCATGAAAGGATTTAAGTACAATATTTGCCGATTTGTCTGCTACAAAATTAAAAATTACCATTTCAAATACTAGAAATTGGAATGCAAGATGATTTAACTTGAAGCTGTAATTCCTTTGCGAATCGAGTTGTAACAAAATTTAGCTAAGAAGCTGAATCAAGAATTGCCCGGCAAGGCACGAAAACTTCAAACTTATTTTTGACTAAAACTATAACCGTCGCTAGCAGTATATAATTACCATTTAGAGATTCAAAAAGAGAGTGGCTTGAGCTGTATATTTACTTGAACTTTCTTGAGATTCAATTGGATGTACAATTTCGGATGATGATATGCTGCTGTTATCTATGTGTAGTAGTGAGTGATGTTTAATAGAACAATTACGGCAAGTTCTCGACTTACATTTTGAAAGACAATAACCTTTTCTCAAGCAGTTAAGGCATAAATTAATTTTTTTAATTCTTTAAAGCGCCGCATTGGCGAAAGATTTAAATAACGAGAACAACTAGCAATGAAATGATCTTTCGCATCACAAAAGGTACAGACTTGCGTTGTGCCTGAGGTTACAAGTATATTTCGACCATGACCAATAAATTTCTTGCTCACCTGTTGATTTTGCGTCCTTGTTGTAAGAGAACACTTAAGATTTTTACCTGCGATTGACACATGCGTTCAACAAATGATGCCATAGACGAGCGAAGTTAGCAATTGTTCAACTTGCAACCCTTGTTCCCACTTTGTTTCCGATTGTGAGTCAAACTTAGAAGTGATTAAATGTATTAAAAAAAGCATCAGCAATTTGATCTTTTGAACATATTGTTTCAAAAATGATGCGTAGAATCAGTTTAGAATTGATGTTAATTTCTCGCTTAAGTTTTGCCTTCAGTTCAAAATATGTCGTCATAAAATTCGAACATGCAGTAGAATCCATGCCATCTTCATATTTCTCTTCCAGCAATGAAAGAGTCGGTCCCATTTAGAGTACAAACTTTCAATATAATACAGGCGGACATAGAGATCGACATCATCCATTCTATTAAGCTCCTCTGCGTTTAAATTACTTTTAAGATCAGCTAACTGTCTTTTCTTGCATACTGCTGCAAATTCGAGTAGCCATTTCCTTGACTGCTTGCTGAGGGTAATGTTTTCATTAGGCATGAATTGTATAACAACTGGTTTATAGTAGGTTTTAGTATAATTTTGAAATTTTTCGAAGTTGTAGCTTGTTTGGCTAATAATCCGAATTGATTCTTAACCAAACCAAATAGTTGTTAAATATTTAACGAATTTTCTTATCGAATTTGACGTAATCACGTTGGCGTCACCAATGTTTGAGCCTATAAGCTTTTTTATAGGCTAGTGCGAAAAATAAAAAAAAATTCTTTTTGCCTTCTTCCAAAAAAGTACAACTCATTTATTTGCTTGCAAAAATTCAACTAGTAACAAAATTAAAAATATTCTTCAAGAAATAAATTCGAAAGCGACAAAAAAAATGCATTATTAAGATTATTAATATTTCCATATTTCTAAATCGTTATAATTATTAAAATATTAACATTACAATTTTGCCTAGTACTTTTTTTTGGGTTTTTGTTTGAAGACTGAATACAGTTAAAAAGCAGAACCTACACTGTCTTTCTAGAATGAACTATATGCTTTCTCAAATGCTTAGATTTGGGCAGGATGGAGACAAAACACGGAAAAAAATGTAACTTAGTTAACATTTAAGGTAATAATTAAGATAGTGGTAGCGAAGCACGCTGGGCTAAGGCTAAAAAGGCTAGCATAAAAATAAAGAAATTTTCTAATTTTTCCTTGTTGTTTAGGTTTAGGCTATTAATGTTTTAATATTTGTTTTCGAATCTGGCATAGAAGGCACTGTTGGACGGGTAATACTCACTTCCGTCTTTTAATTGTCGGTATTCGAACTTCTTCGCTAATTGAGTCACTAAGGCACCGGGCACAGCTTTCTAGCTTTGCGTTCAAATAGCTGGAATCATCAATTTTTTATTTAAATTAACGGTTTCAGATTCTTTTACAATGAAGATTACATACATATGCATTTCTGTTATGCGCACTTCGGCGTTCAATAGCATTTGCACTTGGCACTCCGATTAATTAAGATAATGGACTTTTTTACTTATTTATATAATTAATGTATATTTATACTCAGTACCTTTTATATATGTATACCACTGTGTATGTTTAACATTATTCAAAAATCACTGCCTATTATCAATATATACTTGTATTACTGAAAACACGTTAGTACCGTATTAGTGTCACGATCAGATAAAAGCCTTTGGAAGTAAAGGACGAGATAGTAGGCTATCGCTGAATGATTACACAGTGCGACAAAAAAAGAACGAAGTTGAAATACCTGAGAAATTATATTGCTTTTTTTTAATAGAACAAGGATCTGTTTTTAGAATTTTCGAAAAACCTCTTACGTATCGAGTTATGAGTAAAAAACGCTTTTTCTGACCTGGGTGGGCAAATTTGAGGTTAGGAAGTAAATTAGCTTAAAAACAAATTTTTTTGACAAATTCAGTTTTATTCATACCAATATTGTTAAAATATTTATATTGCATTTAACAGAACACTCAAATTGTCATATTGGCATCACTTTTGATCATTTTTCTTATGCCGTTTCTTGAATTCTTATTACACTCTTCCTTTTTTTAACATTCTTCTCTTCCGGTTTACAAAAAGAACAGAAGATTTTCTGTAATATTAAAAAACAATAAATTAAATAAATAAAATTGTATTCAAATTAAATTGAAACATCCTGGTGTTTTTCTTTAACAACAGTTAAAGTATCTGAAATCGTCAATTAATAAAATTTAAGAAAAATGACGGCAGAAATAAGAATATCAGTGACAAAATTAAATGGCGAAAATTAATTCATGTGGAAATTTAAAATATAGATGATGATGATTAAGGTGGGCGTGTTTGTTGTTTTAACAACAGCAAAGCCAGAGAAGTATACAGACAATTGGATAAAAATGATAACATAGTTAAAGCAACTATATCGCTATCTGTTGATGATGACAAATTTCACCTAATGAGGCAATGTAATACGGCAGCTAAAATGTGGCAAATTTTGCCAAATTATTATGAAATTAAGATATTAAGCAACAGAGTAAGTGTGATGAAGCAAATTTGCGGTATGAAGCTGGATGAAAGTGATGATGTTAAGGCACACATTGGTTTAATGCGGAATTTTTTCTTGAAGCTGCACAATTTAGACAAACATGTTTTTGACGAAAAGTGGATCATTGCTCTTAAGCAGTCTGCCAACCAGCTACAACAATTTAATTACAGCATTTGAGTCGCGTACAAAATTAATCGAAGAATGTTCAAGACTTAAAAGTAATAAAGCCGATACACAAAACACAATGTTAATTAAAAGAAAGGTGCAAAAGTCAAACGTTGAATGCTGTTTTTGTCGTAAAAAGGATCACATAAAAAAACAACCTCAACGAAATGTAAACTCCACTACAGATGATAATTTTTTCTTATAGCAACAAAACGTGATTTCTGTTCTGTAACAACAGATGGTACTAAAAAGTGGATTATTGTTTCTGGAGCTTCGCGCCACATATGTAACGACGAAAGCGTATTTATTAATCCTGATACATCTTTAAAAAAGACGATTGTTCTGGCGAATGAATCTGTTGTATCAAATGGCGAATAAGCAATAAGAATTAAACTGAATGCAAAAATGCAAAAACATTAAAAATTATTATAACAACATAGCCTTCACAAACGGTTTATATGTCCCTATGGTAAACACCAACATAATATCTGTAGAACAACTTATTAAAAAGAGTCGCCACGTTGATTTTCATAAGGATAGGTGTGAAGGTATATAATGATAATTGAATTGATGAATTGATGAATCTTGTTTATATGTGTTGGTGACCAATTTTAATTTAAATATTTTATTTTCATATGCACATAATTATATCCTATTTCTTTCAATTATTAAAATTTTTATTATTTTAAATTTCGTTACTAGTGTAAAACGCAGTATATCACAGCTTACGCATATACTAATGTTGTTGTTGTAATTATATTTAAATTTACTTACATTGTTCTTAAGCAAAAGAAGTAATAAAAATACTGGTTTTTGTTTACCATACATACTTCCTTAGCAGATATATACATGCGCTTATATGTATGTACGTATTATTAAGCAATATGGGTAAGCTGGAGTTAATCGCAAGTACTGCTAATTATTTTTTGTGTTTTTTTGATAATTTCTTAATTTTTTGAAAATCACTTGCTAATCTGCCTTGCTGCGTTAAAGAACATAAAATAAATTTATTGATATAAATTAGCGTTAAAACAAAAGGGTTGAATAAGCACCCTACATTTGTATATAAAAATAATTATTTGAAATTAATAAAAATAAACTTTGTGTAATTAAAAATTTGAAAGTGAAGAATTTATTTTAACTTGTAGTTAAAATCTCCTACAATATGTACGAGCATGTATGCAAAATTGAAAAACATTTAAATATTCTAGGTATATGCGATAATAAATGTCTTCACTATTAGCACAGAATTTACTATTAACACACCGACATGGAGATGATATTAAGGTCATGAACGCAAAACAACTTGCAACGGGTCTAAATATAAGCTCATTCAATACTAATGATTGTTGTGAGATTTTTTCACTCGGGAAATCTTTTAGGCTACCTTTTCCTGTGAAATCTTGTGTAAGTACAGAAAAACCATTTGAATCTATCTACACCCAGTGGTAATCGTTATATACATACTTACCCTTATTGATGACTTAAGTCGATATTGTTATATTTATTTAATTAAAAGTAAGTCTGAAGTGACTAAGAAAATAAAAAATTATATTTCACTTGTAATGAACAACTTCGGAAAAAGGCCAAAAATAATTATATCTGATCGGGGTAAAGAGTATGTTAATAAAGATCTCGAAATATTTTTGCATCGTGAAGGTATCCAAATACAATATACAACTGGATATAGCCCGGAACAGAACAGAGTTGCTGAACTAAAAAATCGATCACTAATTGAAGCAGCTAGATGCATGCTTACTGAAGCTAATTAACAAAGGAACTATGGGGAGAAGCTGTGTCTACAGCCAATTATTTACAAAATAGAACAGTGACTCGAACTACGGGTGTTACACCTTTTGAGAGAGTTTTTAGCAAAGTTCCAGACTTCAAACATTTACGTATATTTTATATGAATGCTTGATAAAAATTATAAAGTTCATATATCAAGAGATGTAAAAATTTACGGGAAAATTTATGATTTTAAAAAATGTGGAAAAACATTCGATTTAAACGATGAGGTTGAAGTAACATTTAAAGACAATAACAAAGAAAAAGATCTAAGCAACACTGATGAAGTTTCACGTAACACCACAGATTTTAATGATGTTTTAGAAGACCAGAATGAATTACGAGTAGAAAATGAAGTCCATGATCCATATTTAAGACGATCACAACGTACAACGAAAGGTAATCTTCCCGAAAGATATTTAACTGTGACGAATGACCGTATCCCTACAACTTACGAAGAGGCAATAGTATGTGATGAACATGAAAACTGGCTTAGAGCTATAAAGCGAAATTAATTCAATGAGAGCGAATAATACCTGGACATTAGTAAAAAGGCAAAAAAAAACTGGTTTTTAAGAAAAAACAGTGTGGCAATGAAATACAATACAAAGCAAGATTGGTAGTGAAGGCCTTTCAACAGCATTGTGGTATCGATTATGAAGAAGTTTTCACACCTGTCGTGTCACACACAACGTTAAGAGCTCTATTTGCAATTAGTGGAAAGAGAAATCTACAGATTCATCATATCGACTGCTAAATGAAGAGATTTTTAAGGAACGACCAAAAGGATATGCCGAAAACATTAATGAAGACAATGTATGTTTATTAAAAAGGTCTGTATATGGGCTTAAACAATCTGCCAGATAATGCAACCAGACGATACAAAACGTTTTAAACAAAGTAATGTGGATCCATGCTTATATACACGCTTAGAAGGGGTCGAGTTGACATTCGCGTTAATCTACTTCGACAATATTTTAATATGCTCAAAGCGCGAGTCAAAAATTTCTAAGGTAAAAAGTATTTTCAAAAATGCTTTCATGCGATTTAGGACTAATCGAAAATTATCTTGGTTCACAAGTATACCGATCAAAAAATGGTTCTTATTCAATTTCTCAAACAGATTATATTAAAACGATGTTAGTGGAAAATGGACTTCAAGACTCTAAACCATCGTCAGTTCCTATAATAGCTTCCTACGGAAAGAGTGGTATTGAAACAATACCTTTAAACAACAATAATAAGTACCAAAAGCTTTTATGAAGTTTATTTATATAACTTTAAATGCAAGATCGGATATTGCAGCGGCAGTAAATGTTTTAAGCCAGAATACAAGTAATCCAAACGAAGAAGACTGGACGGACCTTAAAGGGGTTGCAAAATATATAAAAGGAACAATTAACATGAAACTGCATTTTATATCTGACAGTGACCAACAGACAGCGTCAACAGGAAATCAAATAGATACTTATTCAAAATTTACGGAGCTGTAGTATCATAGGTTTGTCGTCAACAAACTTGCGTTGAACTTCCACCGAAGCGGAATTTATTGGAACTTTTGCGAGATTTCAGCGAACAAATCAATGAACCCATTAAAATATTAGTAGGTTTTAAGCTTAATAATAGGACAAAACCCATAGATATTAAATACCACTCCAGAAATATGATAAAATGCCAGTACTGTGCCACCACCGATATGCAAGCTGAATTATTAACGAAACCACTTTCACCACAAAGAATGTAAATCTTGAGATCTTCGTTAAAAATAATAGACAATTTGGAATGATGAGGGGTGTTGAAATATTCATATTGCATTTATCAGAACATTCAGATTGCCATATTGGCATCATTTTATTTTTCTAAATTCTTATTACATTCTTCCTCTTTTTAACCTTCTTCTCTTCCGGTTTACAAAAAGAACAGAAATTTTGTTATAATAATAAAGCAATAAATTCAATAAATAAAATTCTATTCAAATTAAATTGAAACATCCTGGTGTTTTTCTTCAAATATAAAATATAAACATGCTAATTAATGATGGAATATAATGTCGGGCATATGTCCACCTCTAGCACGTCGGCAGACGTCCGCTGTTTTCACAACATTTTGAACCAAATTTTGCAACAGAGTTTCACTCATCTTTCAAATGGCCACAGAGAAAATAATCCAGCGGAGTTTAACTTTATAAGCGTGATGATGAAGATCTTTATGCAAAATGTTGCGGAAAGTTCCTCTGGTGATGCCCATTTGTTGCGAACGTCGGCGAGTTGATGTTCCATGCTCATTCTCAATACTTTGCTGTACAGCGGTTATGTTTGCATCACTACGGCTACTACGAACGTCTTGTTTTGATCTATTGACAGCAACAGTACCGTGAGCCTCAGAACGAGCCTGTGAATTTAGTAAATTTTATTGTTTGGCTTTTACAAATAAAACATATATTATTTTAGTGATTCACCTTACTTGCTGCCGCAATATTTAAAATCTAATTCCACATAAGTTTTTATAATCAAAATGCTTGTAACAAATCATGGCAATTACCGTAAATTAAATTAAATTATAGCAAAAAATAATATCTTTATTGGATTCTAAAGCAAATGAAACAAATTTATATTTTTGATTATTCCACCACAGGCGATGCTTTACGATCGCTGATTCATATTACTCTTTACGGCGAGCAACGAGAAACCTTAACAGACGTGCAATAATCAGGCCAACGTTGCGAAAGTGGAACGGAAACTGGGGAAAAAATGATGGCAAAAAGTGGAACTTATTTGTTGAACACGACACAGGTTTTTACCTAGAATACTGCAGACGATAATGTAGTATTTCCATCTTAAGTACCACTGTTCAGTGCAACCTTACCATTCAGATTTGAGATTTTTTAATTGAAGTTTTATTCCATCTTATTGCCAACAATTCTGTTTATCGTTATAAGTATATACATAAAATCTATAAAAAACATATTGATTGTTTTTGTTGCCTTAAACGGACAAGGATGCCCTGAGACCGCCTATTGTTTTTCATATCTACTTTATGGAATAACACAATTCTAGACAAAAATGTAAAACAAATTCTTCATTCACAGATTACACGGTGAGACAAAAATACCTGGCAAGTGATATTACTTTTCTGATAGGCGCTGCCGAGCAGAACGAGAATCTGTTTTTGAAATTTTCGAAACACCTCCAAAATCTAGAGTTACGGGTAAAAAAACGGTTTTTCGGACCTTCATGGACTTATAACCTAGCTGAATATTACCCGATTTTGAGTTTCTTTTCGGATTTGGAAAACAGAGAAATTTACCTTTTAAATGATATATATGTTGCTTAAGTAGCAAACACATTTTTTATACCTCCGATATGCCAACATGCAATAGTATCCACAATTCGACATTCGCTGATGATGCAGTTATGAATACCCGCAGGAAGCAACTCAGATTTTGAAGACCATATAGAGCAGCTAGAAACATGGTTAATGCAATGGAAAATAAAGGCTCACAGCAAGAAAGTTCTGAGGTTGAGTATATGGGACCTCCGGCTAACATGAAAAAGCCACATAGATGCTAGGTTAAAGTTCTTCTTTATAATGCAATATTGAACCTAATCTTGATCTAAAGTTTCGGGGCACGAATACAAAAGTGCCAAAGCAAAATTTTGCTACTAATAACAAATGCTCCACGATTTATAAACAATTTGAACATTCAAGACCTGAACGTGCCAATGTTTTGAGAGGAAGTTGCGAGGTATGTTGAGACGTATTTGAAGAAGTAAGAGGTGCACCCGCACCCACTATATCATGCAATTTTAAATAAAACTGGCCATATCCGATTGAAAAGAAGAGATGCTGATCTGATACGAAGAAGAGCGAGAATAACATCAAATTAATCTCAAGACTTAATGTAATTTCTTTTGGCTGGACTAAGGTTGTTATGAATTTATCTAGAAAAAGAGGACAGTAGATAAAAAATCCGTACATTTTTTCAAAAGAGTAGGGCGTTGAAAAGTTAATATGATATATCACTCAACTCAATTTGTTCAATGGAGAACAATTTGTAACACAATATCTGTTGAGATAAAAGAGACGATTGGTAAATTGAAAAATAATAAGGCTCAAGGCGAAGATGGACTACTGCAGGAAATTCTAAGGGTTAACATCCAAACCACGTTTGAACTTCTACGGCCCCACATCACATCAATATGGGAGGAAGTGAGGCTACGTCCAACGTGGAAGAAAGGAATTATTGTAAAGTTACCAAAAAGTGGCGACATGAAAGACTGTAACAACTGAAGAGAAAATAGTATGCTTAGCACCATAAATAAGATATTTGCAGTCATTGTATATAGAAGTCTTCAAAGAAGAATATACAACATATTGTGAGACGACAAGCAGGTTTAAAGCCGAATAGAAGGTGACAGATCAGGCCAACACTCTACGCTTAATCATAGAACAATGTTTAGAATAGCGTATCCCCTGTATCTACTGACCGTGGATTTGAAGAAAACATTTGATACCATTAGACGAAGTACAATATGGAAAACACTGGCAACAAAAGGAGAACCCCAAAAAATAATTCGGATGCAGAACTTTTAGTTCTTCAGAACGGGAACATCAGTCAACCATTCCTCACCAATGCTGGAGTAAAAGCAGAATTCCCACTATCACCTCAGCTAATCATCCTCGTGCTGGACGAAGTAATGAGCAAAGTCTGTTCGAAGAGAAAAGGAATAATATGGACAACTCTCTCTCTCTCTCTATCTCACTCCAACTCGAGTATTTTGACTATGCGTTTTGTCTACTCCCGCAGAAGATCTCCAATAAGCAGCCGAAACTGGAGGACCTAGAAAGATTGACTCGAAATGTTGGACTTGAAATAAATATCAAGAAAACCAAGGCCATGAGAATAAGCAATACTAGCACTGAAATCTGATTGGCAGTAGTGATCTGTCGTCGGTGCTGTCAATACGTGTTTCGCTTGTCCGTCCATGTTGTTTCTATGTCAATAAATCTAAACAGTGCAATATTACAAAATAAAATATAACAATGATAAACAATAAAAGTACACAAAAGTGACAAAAAAACCAATAACAGAACATATATGTACGTATGTATATACATACGTATACCAAAGTCGCAACTGTTGACGAAACATTAAACAAACAAAAAAAATAAAAAAATAAAAAGAAAAATATATTTTTACGAGAACAACATAAAATTTCAACCAACAAAAACTCAACGAAACAATTTCTCAAAAGAGAATTGTGGAACATAGACAAAAATGACCAACAATCCTAACGGAACATACAATAACAATATTAAAATAAAACAAGAAAATACAACATCATCAATAAGAACCAAAACAACAAAATATTAATAACAAAACAAATTATTGGAATGAAACAAACAACAAAACACTAACATAAAAAAATAAACACACACTAACCAACACACTAACACACCAATAACCAATTCGAATACGGGCAAAATTAAACATCGGTTAAGTTCAGAATCAGGGCACATCTTTTGCACTTCGGGTTTTTGTATAGAAGCCCAAACGCGGGAAGAGAGGTCACCATAGCTGGTTTTTACTCTCTTTTCGACTCAATATCGAGTATCCTTTCGAATTATCCGAACAGTGAAATTGTTGTTGCTGGTGATATCAATGTTCATAATTCGTCTTGGTTAGGCCATTCAGGCCGTACAACTCCAGAAGGCCAATACGTTGAGTTATTTGCCGCGCACAATCACCTTGCGCAATTAGTGAATGAACCAACACATATATCGTGTGTAGATGAACACCAGAACAATACCGTTGACCGTTTCCTTACCACACACCCTGAAAAGTATGTAGTTGAGGTTCTTGCACGTCTCGAAAATTCGGATCATTGCATAGTTTCTGCCTCATTCTCGTCCACCGCTCTTCGCGAGGCTCTACCCATGGCTACGGAAACGCTCTATTTTTGACTACGAGGATACTCGTTGTGCTGAGCTTAACGATTTTTTTGGGCATTTTAAATGGAAACTTTGTTTCCTTGACGCAAACGTCGATGCCATGGCAGAAATGGTGGTGAATATAATAAGGCTAGGGATGGATATTTTCATCCCATCCAAAAAGTTTTCGATTAAACCTAGAAACAAATCTTGGTTTAAACTGACGTGTAAATTGGCAGTCAGATCCAGAGAGGAAGCGTTCAGAAATTGGCGCAATAACAAATGTGCCCATCATGTGCCACAGTACTTAGACGCGAAAAGGCTTTATGCGAGCAGCGCCTTCGTGCTAAAGTTCTTACTTTTCCGCGGGGAAGTAAAAACTTTTGGTCATTCGTTAAAAGGCTGAGGAACAACGCTAGTTCGGTTCCTGCTCTTATAAAGAATGACCACTCATTCACGAACCCGGTTGAAAAGGCAAATGTTTGCAAGTAATTCTCACTTGCCGGAGAGCGTTCAACCACTGCCTGAACTTGAAAGAGTATCAGTAACTATGCCTAGTATATTCTTTCGAGCTCGTGCTGTAAAAAGGGTTCTTGCAAATCTCAACGTTAACAAGTCTTCTGAGCCGGATGGCATACCAGCACTGGTCCTGAAACAGTGCTCTTCGACGCTTGCGTGTCCATTAGCTCACCTTTTCAGTGCGTCATATCGCGCCGGTATATTTTCATCTTGCTGGGAGGTTAGCAATGTAACGCCAAACCCCAAAAAAGGCGAGGCTAGTAACCCTGAGAACTACCGTCCAATAGCAGTTTGTTCCGCACTCTCCAAGGTTATGGAGAGTATGATTAATCACCACCTTGTGGGATATCTGGTGTCCAACGATTTACTTAGTGGTCGTCAGTACGGTTTCCGAAAGGGCCGTTCTACTGGTGACCTGCTGGCTTTGCTCTAGGAGAAGTGGAACATGTCCATTCATGGTTTTGGCGAGAGTAAGGTTGTGGCTCTGGATATCTCAAAGGCGTTTGATAGAGTTTGGCAAGAGTCTCTCATTTCGAAACTTAATGCATTTGGTGTCGGTAGTCACTTCTCTCGATTTATAACGAGTTTTCTCAGAAATCGCTCTAGAGAGGTTATAGATGGGTTCTCATCCGACGAGTTCAGGGTAAACTCAGAAGAAGAATATGAACGTCGCACTCACAAGTGACCTGGTGAAGGTCTCCGAGTGGGTTCGCGCGAACATGGTCGATTTTAATGCACGTAAGACTCAATGTTGTTTTTTAACACACAGACGTGGTGGTGTTCTGTCATCTGTGTCGATGGGTAATGTGGATATTGAGGAATCAGATGCTCTTGATGTTGTGGGCATGAGAATTCACTGTGACGTTCGTTGGAATGATCACATATTTCAAGTGTCGAAAGAAGCATTCAAGTGCCTTGGTTTTTTGAGACGGTGCAAGAATTACTTCACTCCATCTGATCTCTTTAATATTTACAAGACCTATGTCCGACCCAAAATGGAATACAACTCTTATGTATAGGATGGTGCTTCAAAGTCTATTTTGGAGCTTTTCGACCGCGTACAGGAGAGGGCAAAGATGCTCATCAATGACGGTAGGGTAGCCAACTCTATCGACTCATTGGAGCACCGTCGCAATATGGCGTGTGTTCATTGTTCTGTCGGTACTATAACGGAATGTGTTCTAACGAAATTAAGGAATTAATTCCCAAAAATCATATATTTTTACGTAGTACTCGTATTTCTCGTAGAGCACATCCCTTTGTAGTTGATTGTCCAGTAAATCACACAACGCATTATAGGGAGAATTCGTTCTTTGGTCGCACTGTTCGGTTGTGGAGTAATCTTCCAGCGAAAGTATTTCCTGCCACTTACAACATGAGTAAATTTAAATCTAACGACCATAAACACTACTCCCACTGTCTTCCTTCCAATAACCTATTTTCCTAGTACCAGCACAATGCACTGCATGAGTAGGGGCCATCACCTGGGTGCTGGTCCTATATAAAAAATATCTAGGAAGTACAGTGACTACAAATTATGGTGTAGGAACAGGCGTAGACAACGGGCTCAATAAAGCGAGAACGGCATTCGGACAACTGCAGTCAATATGCAGAAGCTCACATATATCCAGACGAACTAATCTCAGAATATTAAGCCATTTTTGCTGTATGGCAGTGAAACCTGGCTTGTATCGAATAACATAACGAAAATGCTACGAGTATTCATCGACAAATGCCTCAGAATTATAAGCAGAATTTTCTGGCATATCACCATAAGAAACACAGAACTATCGAATATGACTAATGAGAAACCCATAAATAAGCAACTAAAGAAAAGAGAATGTGCGTGGTTCGGTCGCACTGTTCTAAAAGGTACAGATAGTATTACCAGAGCGTCATTCGAGTAGAATCCTTAAGTCTTAAGAAATCGTGGTCGACCAAGAAACACCTGGAGACTCTTAATTATCCAATAACTAACACAGAACAATCTAACATTGGAAAAAGCAAAAAAAGAGCGGAGAACCGTGTAAGATGGACATGCTTTGGTGGGTGATGTATGCTCCAAAGATTAATAACGGGAAAAAATAATACGAGATATTGTGTGTGTATCTAAACTATTTCTTTCAAGCATCCATTGGGCTTTTTTGAACAAAAAAATATGTTCCACCAAAGAATATAAATCATATAGAAAGCGCATCTCTACAAAAATTTTAATATTTTTTAGAAATATTTCAAGATATGGTAAGGAAGGACAAAAAAGCAAGGGGCGTTACCAAAGCCATAGTAACAAGAGAAGCCAAAGAGAAATTAGCGTACGTGTGTTTTACTGCTTTTGCATTAGGGTTTTGTTTTTTTCTTTTACAAGCGAAAACATACATAGAGAGCAGTGTTGACATTTTGGTTATTTCTAACCAAAATTACTTTTATTTTTCTGCGATGTGTAGATGTGGACTTTTTCGAGATTTTGGTTACTTTTTCTCGAAGTAAAAAATAAAGATATTGATTTACAGCCTGTTTCTACAACAACAAGTTGAGTGACTTGTCTGTTATACGTAAAACACAAACAACTCACTCAATTTTTGTTAGTGTTTGAAATGTAAATAGACAAGTCACTCAACTTGTTAGATGAACGTTTTCTTATGCTCGTCATCTAGAAACAGGCTGTTAATTTAACTTTTGTTAACCAGGTTCTTATTGAGTGTAAACTTAAAAAATGGGATTTTCGGAAAACTTTGGACTTTTGTTGTGACTATACTGTGACCTTTCCCATAGCATTTCGAGCCAAAAGACTGCTAATTTGATGCCAAGGACTAATCAAGTGGTAGTCAGGCCGGCAAACCCTGGAGTACAAGGCGGCTAAGACTATTTTCTAAATAACAACTTGTGTCATTATCAATAAAGAGAATAGAAAGCCGCTTACAAAACTTAATGTGCAAATTTTTTCCTATTAACGGTATGTAGGCCTAGAAATTCTTTTTGATTTAAAGTTATTTTTAAAAATCGGTTTAAGTACAAAATTCGGCCATCTGCCGTTTATTTTGCATCTAAATAAATAATAATATAAGCTTATAATCGGTTTAAAATTACATGCATATGTATAAATACCTTTCATATTACCTCTTGGTTAAAATTTTTATTTAAAAGATTCTGATGAGTTGCTACTCCTGAGGATCAAGCATCAAGTCTCTAAGTTCTAGTCATTTCATTATCAAATATTGTTATTTCAACGCTACAATTTGATTCGTGTATTTTGCGACTTACAATGGTCTACAAAAAACAAATTTTGAAATTATATAGAATATAATGATTGGGATGCGCTGAATTCAAATCCGTTTTCAGTTTTTTCCATCGGGCTCAATTTATTTTTTTTTTTTTTTAATGGGCGTGTCTAATTTTTCGACCAAAATATGGTAGTTATGTCAAAATATCTCATTATAACTTAAAAACGACTTGACCGATTTTAATGCAATTACCACCAAATGTTTAGGAAGAAACTTTCCTATAAGTCAACTGAACATTTTTTTTTTTTTTTTGTATTTTTAACAGTTTCGGAGTTATTCGTAACTTAGTTGCGAAATAAAATTACTTTAATTTTGCGTGAAAAAAATTTGCAACTAAGTTACGAATAACTCTGAAACTGTTGAAAATAATAAAAAAATGTTCAATTGATTTATAGGAAATTTTGTTCCTAAACATTTGGTGGTAATTGCATTAAAGTCGTTATGATGAAATATATTGACATAACTACAATATTGACATGACTACAATATTTTGGGCAAAGAATTTCCCACGTTCATAAAAAAATTTGAGCCCGATGGAAATATAGTTTTATTTAAAGTCTTTTTTGCTGTGGACCATTGACATTAGTACAGAAAGCAAAACCTTTTGATACTTTTGTTGACCTCTCGGCCAAAGGAATATTTTAAGATCTAAAATATTTAGCTCAGAACATACTTTACAAATCCCAATCCACATATTTTCTTAAGGGATATTTCAAATTTAAGTCTGCCTCCTGTTTTCACCTTGAATCGTGCGCAATTATTAAATTTATGCAACCTAGCTTGAAAAATAATGCCTTTGAATCCGTGAAGCAAAAATTTGCGCCATTGGATGGCAGAGATGCCAACCATATAGTTTTAATCATGGACGAAATGAGTACAAGGAAAGAGTTAAGATATAATGCAAGATTCGATTTAGTTGATGGATTTGAAGCCGCCCGTGGTGAGAGATTCAATAAAATTGTTACCCATGTTTGTGTTTTTTGATCAAGTCCATGTTTTCTAATTTTGCTGTCAATCTAAATTTTATTTCCCAAAATTGTTTATCTGCTGATAATTTAAGTGAAATTGTTAAAGAAAATATTAATATTTTCAAAAGCATTGGTATAAACATTTATGCGCTTCTATGTGATCAAGGCTCGACTAACAGAAAATGCCTTTCCAATCTTAAAGTATCTGTGGACAAACCGTTTTTTGAAATAAACGATCAAAAAGTTTTTGCATTTATTTAAGTGTGGGAAATCACTTAATTAAATCTTTGCGAAATGGGTGGTTAAAATGTGACATAAAAACGCCGGATGGAACGGCAAGCTTTCAAGTAATTTGGAAATTGTATGAACTGGAAGAAATGCAAAAACAAAAATGTGCCCAAAATCAACAAGACAACATATTTTTCCTAACACTTTTGAAAAAACACGTGTAAAACTTGCCACACAGTTTTCAGCAGAACTGTTGCTGCTGCTATTTAAACAATATCTGAAACCACAAAATTCACGATATATTCCGCAGAACTGGCTTCATCAACAACTCAGTTTGTGGAAAAAATTGACAAGATTTTCAATTGTTTTAATAGTGGCTCCCTTTATGGATACAATTGCTACAGATCTGCAATTCAGATTAACAGAGAAGTATATAAATATATTCAGTTCTTTTTCGAATTGTTAGAAAAGGTGGAGTTTGAAGATCAAAAGAAGTTTATTTTCTTTTTAAATGGAATGAAATTCACCCTAAATTCAATTCTTAAGTTATCGAATGATGTTTTAAGGAAAGGTGGTGATTTATATATCTTAATGTTCATTTCCTATTTCTTGTGTTCATTTACAAGTCGAGATAATGCAAGTTGATAGCGGCTTTGTACTATTATTACCATTACTACGAATATACAAATGTACTAACATACAAAAGTTTATACGCATGTACACACGCATAAGCCTACAAACAGGCGTGGCGTACAGCTTATTGGCAAGCAAGCGGTGAGACATACATATGAATGTGCATATATGTATGTACATGTGTACTATGTACATATTATATATAATTATCAATAGTAAGTAATAAAATTGAAATTTTAAGAAAAATATGCTTGCTCAAAATTAAACAATATAAAAAAGAATTAATGAATAATGAGCAAATTATTATAATTAAAATAGATGCGTTAACAACTCTATTAGCCTTTTTAGGGAGGTTAAAATCCTCATGAAATAATTTTTGATTCTTAAAAGTATAAAGTAAGAAATAATTTTTTAATTACTAAAACAATTTTTATTTATTTTCAACATAACAAAAATTGAAGTAAGTAAATAAATATATAAGTATACATATATGTATATGCAAAGTTAACCCCTTAAAGATATCCTCGATCATGGGTGCATGAAAATAGAAAATCTTGCACGACACATAAACGACAGAACAAATCGTCAACGACTTTTTCAAACAAATGTCGCGAAAATTGTGCACGGCAGGCTGAGGGGCAATATCATTGGGCTTGTCGTCAAACATACTTACATGCATTGCTGTCTTTATCGACAGTGTAGACGACTTTGTCTTTAATGTTGTAGTTGACGACATCGTAGACGATATTGTCATTAACCACTGAATTTATGAAATTGTCCACTGTTCAACCACTTATTAAAAAAATAAAGCACAATATGCAAACAAAAAGTAACATAATTCGTTAAATGTTAAGATATATAAAACTGTTTATTATTAAGATTCATAACGTTTTCTTTTCTGATAAAAATATTTTTTTTTCAATTTTAACATTTTTGTATTCTTTTCAGAAAAATAAGGCTACACTTAAAACAGTTGCATGTTCCTTTCTAAAAATATATTCTTCAATAAGCTAAAATATTTTGCACTTCACGCCCTCAATCAAATCATAGAGTGAGAATGTTGCATTTTTGAGCATATGACTCCAACTGTTTTTGGCAATCAGCTGTTTTTGTTTGGTTTTTCTAAATATACATAGGTATTTGTAAAAGCACAAATTTTGAACTTGAAAAGTTTCTGTATATTTACATACATATATGTACATAAAAATATTAAACTGGAAACAACTGCATTAATATGTTGTATCCAAGTCATTGAAGAATTGTTGGAGCCATCATCGTCACCTGATGATAGTAAAACCTTTGCAGAACGAGTGGTAAGAATAAAAATTCAACGCGTACAAAACTTTATCGAGAATGCTATTCATCAACATTCCAAAACCGATGTAAGGTTGTGTTTTAAAAAGGATAATTATATTTTTACTATATTTTACTTCAGTTTAATATTTACGCCTTAGTCGGGAGAACGCTATATATTTAATGGAAAGATACTCGCTTTCATATGTGACAAGATTTTATCAAGGGGGAAGAGAGCAATCAACAATAGAAACGCATGTTCCCTCCTTTTTGTGATAAGTGTATTAAGAAATACTTATATACGTATGTACACAAAAGATAAAAATTCTGTTTTAGGCTTAGCGGCAACAAAACAACTTTTAGAGATGTGGCAATATATGTATTTGATATGTCTCTTTCAAATATTCATACATCTTTTAAAATAGTTTTAACATTTGTATTGAGTGAAATCGCCCCAGAAGTTATAAAGTTTCCAGAATCAAACGCTGAAAACGAAGCTATGGCAAAAGATTTTTAAATAGTTTTTGTTCTTTTTTATGGATATCCGGATTTCCAAACGTTTTAGGGTGCATTGATGGGAGTTATATATCTGTAAGAACACCAAAACAAAAAATTCGTTCCACTTATGTCAACAGACATGATACTGTATCAATAACTCTGCAGGGTATATGTGATTCGATTTGGCGTTTTCTTGATGTGTTTTCACAGGGGTTCTAAGCAAAATTCACGATTCAAGGGTTTTGAAGCTGTCTTTTATTGGAAAGGATTTGCCAACTATATGTTCACCTTAATATCTTTTGCTGGGAGATTCGGTATACCCACTGAAAGTATTCCTTTTGACTCCTTATCGTGATTATGGCAATTTGAGTGAATCAAAAAAAAAAATTGTTTTCGTCAGTTAATACGACTTAACTTTACCGATGTTTAAACCATAGCTCGATTTATTGTAACAACAACAGGAACGATTTAAGTGATGAAGAAGTTGACAGTACTGAGTCCATCGCTACCTCCGAGTCTTTGGACCACAACAGAAGAGAATGAAATAAAAACAATACTATTTACTTCCTCAACATGAAAATAAGTATTTGTATTTGTACTTGAGGTCCATAAAAAACAAAAAAATAATAAAAAAAAATTTGACATCTAATTTGTACATATGTATATGCAAGATTGGTTAAGATATCAAACACAAATTTTTTCTTTTAATAATTTTTGAAGAATATATTGCATTTTTTCTTTGTGATGTCTTTCCTTGGCTTCTTCTTTAATTTTTGCTATCTCCTTTAGTGTGTCATGAAAAGATTTTTTCTTTCTGCGTTTTCTAAATTAAAATTTCCTTTAAAGTTCCCGGATTATATATTGCATTTTTGGCTGCTTATTTGAACTACTGGTTCAACAGAATCATCCATGGCGCATATCTTGTTTAGTTCTTTTTCAAAATCAATTCTAATTCTTTTAGAGCCAGATGCACCATTATTATCTAGAGCCACCTTTTTACGCTTTAAAACAGTTTTATACAGTTTTATTATTTATTCACATTGTTTGGGAGTGGTGCCTTTTATTTCTGTTGAAATTTTGGCCCACATATCCTTTTTGTTTTTAAATTGCTTTATTGAACCGATTTCTGGCATGTATTTAGAATATAGATCCAATAATTTTCTTGTATCTCCCTCCGACTGAAACCATATACATACAATATAATTGCTTCCACAATAGTTAATTTTTATATTTAATGCTTGCGGTGGATGTTCTTGTGAAAGGCTGTAAAAAATGGCATTTATTTTAAAAATGTGAAGTTGACATTTTAAAAATGTTACTGTGTAAAAATATAAAATTTTTTTCCGAAAAGAAAACGCTATAAGACTAAGATTAAATCAATAATGTGCGAATAAAATTCATTAAAACTAATAAAGGGTCCGCCATCTAACGCTTATTTTTTCAACTAGTGCTTATTTCGTGAATGGTAACACTTAGCTCATGTCTGATTTGACAGATAATTAGTTTTATCCTTCCGCTGAACGAATATAGTTGTGCATACGCTTGAGCAACGCTTCGCTAAGTGGGCCTGCGATCGACTTACAGAAGATGCCGATTATGCCAAAAACAATCATCTTTTCAGATGAAGCTCATATTGATCTTGGCGGGTATGTAAACAAGCAAAATTGTTGCATACATTGAAAAGCCGATATATCCAAGACGAGTCACTGTTTGGTGCGGATTTTGGTCCAGAGGCATAATTGGGCCATTTTTCTTCGAAAAGGAGCAAGGAGTGGCCGTTACAGTCAATGGCGATCGTTATCGGGCCATGTTGAACGAATTTTTGTTCACAAAAATTGAAGAGGAGGATTTTAGCAACATTTGGTTTCAACAGGACGGCGATACGTACCACACAGCCGAAGCTACACTCGATGTCTTGCGCCCTGTTTTTGAAGATCGCATTATCAGCCGAAAAGCTGATGTCGTTTAACACCGTTGGACTATTATTTGTTGGGTTCCGTCAAAGATAAGTGTTACGCCAACAAGCCAGATAATAATAATTTGACCGATCGTGTATGCTACTGCATGGTCAGCCGAGGCAGCCATTTAAACGAAATTATTTTCCATTATTAACCGGAAGGATTGGAAGGAATAAAAAAAGAAATTTGAGAAAATATTCAGTAGTTTTTTTTTAAAGCATTTTCAAAAAAAAAAAAATATATGCGGACCCTTTATAATATAAATGTGTACATAAAACTTCTTTTAGTTAATGTAAGTTTTCAAGATTTTGCAAGTCAAAATAGTAAACGGAGTTTGCGTTATATGAAAAAGTCCTAGGATTCGCATTAACAAAACATTATTTTCAGCCAGTAGTTCAGCCAAGGTTTTTTTTCTTTGGTGGCTACGCTATCAATTTTTTTCAGGTTGTCTAATTTTATTAAAACACCTTCAATAGTTACTTTATTTTTCACGATGCAATTAATCTAGAACTTTTTACTATAAATATTTCATTTAAAGGCTGTTATGTAAAATTGGGACTAATAAAAATTTGTCTTTGTAGGGCAAGCACATCATTTTGCATTTTATATTATTCATGTCCACTAAAAATTCCTTTTCTTTTCCATCAAGGTTTTCAACTAATCCAATTACTAATTGGGTTGATGGAACAGGAAGTACGTAAAAGTTTATTGAATATTTTAATGCCACCCAAAAAAAAAAAAAAAAAAAAAAAAAATGTTTTCTTTAAAGCGTAGTATTTTGACAACTGTTCCCCTATAAACATTTTTGTAATCATTCATTAAACAAAAATTGTTCGGAAAACATTGGATTACGTATGTATTGAAATTGAATCATTTTGTATTTAATAGCTTCCGTTTATTAGGATTTTAAGTCATATCTTTGTAACTATAATAGTTCCGCAATTGCTTTAAAATTTTATTGGGCTCTTTAATGCATTTTTCATTGAATGTAGAAAATTTTCGAAAACATAAGCAGAAAATTCAATGATTTATTCCATTTATTTAACACATTCACAAATATAGAGCAAATTATGAACATTTTATGTCAAATTCCGTTCTCAAAAAAAAATCTGTCAAATAACTTTACAAAATCCTTCAATAGTTTTTCGACCGCATCTAAATTATTACTGAAGGAATAGTGGCAGCTTAGTCGTCTGTATGTACACTGTGGAGGAGGAAGGAGGAAGGAAGGAGGAAATGGTAGTATGTGTACTCGGAAACAACGCCTTTTAAATCGATTATGCCAGTATATAATAAAAATTGCCGATACTCTGTGGCTCTCCATCTTTTAAGCTCTTTTAAACTTCTTAGTGTACGACCAAAGTCTTTGGGAATATATGTATGTGTTCGAAACATTACAAAATAGTGTTCGGGGCATGTTATATTTTTAAGCATTTCATCTGTTTTTTGCTCCCCAGATATATAGGAATAAGTGGTAACGTTGTTATTTTTGTGACAATTTGATTGCATCTGCTGCATCCATGGAATGCATTATAACCTACACATTCAGTTAAAAATGACCCAGCAGGAGCAGTGCATATGAAGGCTCTTATCGAAAAATAAATTCTTTTATTATTGTAAATTATACCTTTTGAAATTAATTTTTTAAATTCGTTTGCATAATCATGCAAAAATGAACTAATGTATGCTTGTTTTTTAATTCAACATAAAATTCCAATTGGAAATATGCAATACAATTTGAAGTTTGTAGATTTTTCTAAAATTGGCCACAAAGCTACAGAGCTATGCGGTAAGCCATTAATACCTATATCTAATTTAATTAAGTCTACATCTTTAAGTAAATCCCTAAGTTTTAACAACTGAGTTTCAAGCCCAAAAGCTTCGTCCTACATTATATTTTAGGAAATCATTTTTTAACTTTCCAGCAAATTCTTTTTGTTTAATATTTTGTGGTGACTCTTAGTCAAAATTTTCCTTAAAAAATTGTATTTCGATAAACTATTTAACATTTCTAAATATTTTATTTTTTTATGTGCAAGTTGTAACTTTCTCTCCATTTTTAATTTTTCACCACTTACCAAAACTCTTATAGTTTGTGGTAAATAAAACGCGTCATTTTACTCTTAAACTATTTAAAATTATTATTATTTTATTTACATGCTTGGAAGTATAAAAGAATTCAAATTAAGTTGCGAGAAGAATTGTCTACAGTTGTGGCAGCAAACACGACGAGAGGAATTAATATTTGTTTTCTTTTTCTTTTGTGTCCTAAAGTGTTGCCAGATTCACTCCGTTTACTGGCTGACAAACTTGGTGCTGCCACATCCACTCCCTCTCCAGTGACTAAGTCAGGAACTGCTGGGAACGATGTACTTTCGTCAGTGGTAATTTCAGGATCACTGTTGATTGAAGTTTCCAGTTGTCGTGATGTGGTATGCTGCTTACTTAGAGTCTTGAGGTCTTTGGTGTAGAAAATTGTCTTGGAAATCATTGATGATAAAGGCTGGTTTTAATCGGTCGACGCTGACGTTTACATCTTTATCTTTAATTTTTATGGTATATAAACGATCGGATAAACGTTGGAATACCTCATAAGGTCCTGTGTAAGGCGTCTGCAGTGGTTCTCGGACTGAATCGGTGCGCAGAAATACATGAGTGCAATCATTAATATTTTTCAAAACAAATATTTTGCTTTTGTTATCATGAGCTGTTGGTATAGGTCGTAGAAGACTAAAATGGTTGCGAAGTTTTTTAAGAATTTCATCCAGATTAGTGTTATCGTTAGTATCTTCAAAAAATTCATTTGGTAAACGTAATGGGCCTCCATATAATAAGTCTGATGGAGAAGCCTAAATCCTCTTTGAAAGAGGTTCTTAGACCAATTAATACTGTCGGTAGTATATCAATCCATGAAGTATTAGGATGGCACATAAGAGCTGTTTTAAATGTTCTATGCCAACGTTCGACCATACCGTTTGATTGCGAATGGTATGCAGTAGTTCGAGCTCGTTTAGATCCAATGAAATTAGTCAATGATTTGAATAGAGCTGATTCAAACTGCGTACCTTGATCTGTAGTTATAGTTTTTGGACATCCGAATCTGGATATCCAATGAGTCCAAAAAGTAGTTGCAACGGTTTGAGCAGACATGTCTTTCAAGGGAATTGATTCCGGCCACCTCGAAAAGCTGTCAATCATAGTAAGGCAGTATCTAAAACCTTGTATTACTGGCATAATTACAATATCCAGGTGGACGTGGTCAGTTATATCTATCGTGTTCGGTGTTAAACGATTATGTTTAGTTATCTTTGCTCTCTGACATAATAAACAAGTACGAACCCAATTGATAACTTCCTTTTTCATACTAGGCCAAACATATTTCCTTCGCATCTCTTGAAGTGTAGCTTTACCACCAGTATGTGATAGATTATGTATAGAATTGAAAACTTGTTGGCGTAGTTCATTAGGAACGTAAGGTCGTACATAACCGGTCGAAATGTCACAATATATTGAAGAAGAATCGAAGTGGACTATTTGAAGTTTTAACGAATTGTTACCTTCCAGTAAGGTTTTCAATTCGTCATCTGTTTCTTGTGATGATTGCAGTTCCTCGTATGATATTGTTAACGGCATCGAAATTGCATTAAAACGAGACAAAGCATCAGCAACAGTATTCTTGGAACCAGGCAAATGTATTATCTCTGTTGTAAATTGCGATATGAAATCCAAATGTCTCAATTGATGTGGGGAAGCTTTCTCTGGCTTCTGTGAAAATGCATAAATCAGCGGTCGATGATCGATTTTAATGACGAAATGACGAGCCTCCAACATATGACGGAAATGTTTAATGGCCAAAATGATATTTCCTAACACTGATTGTTAAGCCATGCTGACGAAGACGATCAAAAACTAATCGCAGATGGTGGTTATGCTCTTCGATTGAATTTGACATTATGATAATATCGTCGATCTAACAATAAACGAAGTTCAAACCTCTTAGAACTGAGTCCATAAACCTTTGGAATGTTTGCGTGGCGTTTCGTAGTCCAAACGGCATATACAAAAATTCTATTAAACTAAACGGGCTGCAAAGAGCTGTTTTTTCAATATCCTCTTCGACCATCGGAATTTGGTAATAGGCTCTTACTAGATCTAATGTAGTAAAAATAGACTTACCATATAGTCTAATTTATTTCCAGATAATCTACGTGGGCGATCTGCTACCGGCTTACCAGTTGTTTCGATATGATGTGCGACGGTTGAACCTCCTGTAACCTTTCGGGTTAAGGTTGTTGTCGTAATACTGACGTACTCTTGCAGTAAAGCTGCAAATGGTGTGCTTGAAGAAATTGTTGAGATATTAAAATCTTCCATTTTACGAATTTTACCACTACTAGCAAGTTTGGTTGTACCATCTACTAGTCGTTTGGTCTTGAGATCAATTAACAAATTATAATGAATTAAAAAATCAGCACCAATTAGGGGTGATTGAACGTCAGCAATAATGAAACTCACGACGTAACCCTAGATCTAGTTTAAAAGCCGAGTGACCATAGGTTGTGATTTCACTCTGATTAGCTGCCAAAAGTTTAATTTTCGAGGGGAAAAGTTTCGCCTTGACTAAAGATGGGGGTATAACTGAGACCACCGATCCTGAGTCAATTAAAAAGTAAGATTTTGTCGAATTATCATATACGTGCAAACGATTTTCCGAAATTATTCCATTATTACTGTCGCCAATTGAATTGATTGACGACAGCTCAATTAGTTTTCCGAATTATTGTTATAATGTGGGCAAATTGGTTTACAGCTTTTAGCATTCTTTCCAAATTTTACATGGTACCAGCAAAGTTGTGATTCAGAAGGATTCTAACCCGATTGTGAGCGATTCCGAGATCTTGATCGATTACGACAATTATTGTGACTTGATTGTATTTTCATCTTATCAATCTTATCCGATAAAATATGCATTGAGTTAATGAGAAGGTTAATAGCACTTACCGAAAGTTGCGTTGCACTACTTGAGGTACTGTGTGATATGGCACTTACCATGTTGTTGTTCGCCTCTAACATTTTATCTGCCGTTTTTGCCAATTTGTCTAAATTGTCTTGCTCCCATATACTTAAAAGTGGACGAATCGATTCTGGCATCTGTCCAATAAAAAGTGTACGGATTATCGCTTCGTTGCACTTACCAGGCGCTAGTCATTTCATGTGTGCCAAGACTTCAGACGGTTTCATACCCACGGTTTCTCCACCTTGTAATAAACGGCGCAATTTGGATTCAGGTGACTCAGCAAATTTTGAAATTAATCTTTCCTTGAGTACATTGAATTTGTCGTTTGCGGGCGGTAAACGACCTTTCAACCTGACCAAACCAAAGGTTTGGGTTATGCTTATTGAATTTGGGTATATGCACCTTTTGAAGATTCGATTTTGCTGTTTCATTTGGATACTCACGTTGCTCCCGTAGTAAATTCACTTCTCGTTGAAGGTCCCTCATTGGAGCAATAATATTATCCATTTCAGACATTTTAATTTCGTCACTGCTGGATGAAGTCTTTTCTATTGAAACAGTTTGCTTACTTCTCAAGTTGTATTTGCTTGAATGCATAAGAAGGATTGGTATTGTCCGTTGTGAAAAAAATTGATCGCAGCGTTGAAACGTTAAAATTTCAAATAAGCTGCGACTGCGCTGTTTCCACGAAAAATATTTTTTTACTGAAATTTTCACCGATTTGGTATTCGATGTAATTTGTTCCAAGCACAGGGTCACCAATATAGTTTGTGGTAAATAAAACGCGTTATTTTACGCTTAAACTATTTAAAATTATTATTATTTTATTTTCATGTTTGGAAGTATAAAAGAATTCAAATTAAGTTGTGAGAAGAATTGTCTACAGTTGTGGCAGCAAACACGACGCGAGGAATTAATATTTGTTTTATTTTTCTTTTGTGTTCTCAACTATTGCCAGATTCACTCTATTCACTGGCTGACAAACTTGGTGCTGCCATACTCTTATAAATTTATAGCACTCTATAAACAAAAATTACACTTCCTATTTTTTTAACTTCTAACACTAAGCTTAATTTCAAACTTCTTTTTTCAACTGCTTTATAAATACTGAACATTAGTTCTTACAAAGTTCTTGTTTTTTATAACTTTATAACTTTTCCGTTACATTTGGTTCTGTTATTGTTCAAACAAAAAATAAAATAAAAAATTAACAACAAAAACCAAAGCTGCTTTTTAAAAATACATTCATACAACGTTTAAGACAATGTCGACAAGAATGTCAATAACGAAGTGCATATAAGACAACATATAAGACTTTGTCGATGAGAGATTGTCACCGAGGAGGTGAATATTCCACGTGCCTGACAAGGGGACTGCTGTGGGCAGTGTACGACAAGAGTGGAGGCTCTAAGCCTTTGAAGGAGGCCGTAAAAACCAAGGCTGTAGACGATGGTAAAGCCGGGCAGAACCTAAAGACAGCAAGTAAGCGCGTGAAGGTCCCGGTGCTTACAACATATAATATTAACATAAAGTTGCTGACTAGTGACCTCAACAAACTTTTGGGGCACAAGGAGTATAACCTGAAGATTTTGGGCGCAAATGTGACCAATATAAAGGTCTGCACCTTGGCAGATTATGAGAAGGTGAAGGCGATGCTGAGGAAGAGTGGTGTATCCTTCTACAACTAAACACCGAAGGACCGGATGCCTTACTCAGTGATGCTGAAGGGCCTATCGGGCACCTTTGAGGCAGATGAGGTCGCCGAGTACCTAAATGATCTGGGCATTAGGATGAAGATTTTGAGTCTCCGGAAGCTGAAGGGGGACAAGTCGATCCTTAGTCTGAGCACAGACTCTGACCTGAAGGCGTTCCAAGGCATCAGATACATTCTGCACTGTAGAGTGTATATTGAAAAACCGAAAGGAAGGGGCAGACGCAGTGCTACAACTGTCAGCGATATGGGCATGTGTCGAACAACTGTAACATGCTATATAGGTGCGTTAAATGCGGAGGTTCCCACTGACCGGTGAAATTCGAGGTCCCACCCAAGGGAGAGAATAGCGCGGAGAAGGTGGTGACTGATCCTAAGGGTTGGACTGCCGGTAAGGTGCGCCAACTGTAACGTTGAAGGACACGCAGCAAGTTCTGCTGGGTGCCCGAGACGCCAAGAACTTCTGAGGTAAGCTGATGAGAGGAAGGCAGCTGCCAAAAACAGCAGCGTTACGGCTGCGAGAAACTCTGCTTGTACGGGTGTATCGTACGCTGCTGTGGCTGGTGGTGTTGGAGTGCCCCAGAGGCCCCTTCAGACTCCGTCTAGCGGCCTTACACTGGAAGCGGCGAGAGGAAATTTTAATCTCATCGATGGAGATTGCAGAAGGTTTTTTGGAGGTGGTTTATTGCACTGCTTGAGCAAGATAGGAGGTTTTGCTCTTGAATACGGCAGAGTTAGGACTGATGAGGATAAATCCCAGGCACTCCTAGGAATGCTGTTGAGTCTTCAGAATTAAGTGTATCGTTCGCACAATTAAGTGTATCTTTTTGAATATCAACTCGATAGTATCCAGGCATAAGAGACACTATTTAAACTTGTTCCTGGACGAATATGGACCGGATGTTCTAATGGTGGCTGAACATAAACTGTCTCCGAGGCATATTTTTGAGATGAGAGGATACACGACCTTTAAACAAAATCGTGTGAATAGATGGGGTGGCGGTATTGCTGTACTTGTTCGGGAGAGTCTGCGAGAGGGTTCTGTTGGATATGGGAAATGCGGAGTGCACGGCGGTGAGGATTTGTCGTTCTGGTGGGGTGGCATTGACTATTGCGTCAATGTATCTGCTACCCAGGGACACTCTTTGACAACAGGGTTGTGGAGTTGATCTTGCAGATGGATGGACTTTGCGGTAGAGAGCAGCGATATCTCTTTGACTTCGATAGGATGAATACGAGGCTTTCAACTCAATACTGTCTCGTGATTTGCCTGACCTCATGCTTCCGTCGGATCGGAATGTGACGTCCCGCGAAATTGATGACTGCATCGAGTCTATGACTGGAGTCATTAGAACTGCGATGGAGGAATCGGTTCCAAGACTACCAGTACGTCAAGTCGGCGTGCTAAGACTCCCCGACAACATCCTCGGCTTCATATCGGAGAAGAGGAGGCTTCGGAGGATACTGAGGAGGACGGGAGATGTCTCGAGAATTCCCATATTGAGGGCTGAGATAAGGAACCTAGATAGGATAAACCAGGGAGCAATTGCTTTGTTTGAGCAGAAATATTGGACGGATTATCTATGGAGTATTAAGGTCGACAACAGGACTTTTCGGAAAGTGAGGGTGCAGCAGGTGTGCGGCGAAGGTTGGCGGTTGCTGATATAATGAGGGATGATGGAGTACTCATTACGGATGACGGTGGCAAGGCGAATCTTTTGGCTGAACGTTTCTGCGGTGTGCAGAGAGCTGCTGTGAATCTCCAGTCCTCCACTATCGTAGGGACGGTCTTGGAGGAGGTATCGGGGCTGAAGAATCAGGCCCCGATCATTGAATTTGGCCCGGATATTACGGCGGACGGTGTTCGAGGTGGGGATTTCGCTGGAGGAGGTTTTTCTTTGCTGACTCCCTCTGATATTGGCAGGGCATTGTCCAGTAGACCTAACAAGAGATCCAGCGGGCCGGATGGCATACCGGACCTGATCCTGAGAAAGATGGACGCCACCACATGGAAATGAAAGAAATGTTGTTGCTGGAGTGCAGCAGGATCACTACTGGGACCTGTCCTATTCAACATTTTCATGTCGGGTATACCTCGGCCACCTGACGAAAATATACTCCTTCTGTATGCGCACGATGTGCTGATCGCGGCATATGGCACCAGAGCGGCAAGGGTGAATGAGAGACTCAACGGATACCTGGGTAGACTGCACGGATACTTCTGCAAATGGGGTCTCTGCCTTAATATGGAAAAGACGGATTACGTAATATTTAAGGGACGGCGTGCGCGGCTGTATCCCAACGCAAGGAACTTCGTACCGGTGCTGAGGGTAGACGGTGAAACTGTAAGAGTCTCCGACAGGATTAGTTATCTCGGAGTGATTTTCCACGAAAGCTTTGAGTTCTATCGACTTGTGGATTTGGTTTGGATAGTTTGAAGGGGATATACCACTCCTACTAGAGTGGAACGATCGTCCGCCCTAGAGAATGGGATGGTGACTGACTGCTTCGAGAGGAGGGGTGATATGGAGACCCTAAGGGTGCACGGATACCTGTTGCCTGTGGATCTCCTAACGTTGAAGGACGAGGAGCTGCTCTATGGCGACGAGGGCCTGCTATTTTATCACAGGAGGGTCAATACTCTGGTTTTGGACAGCCTGATGTATAATACTGCACAGTGAGGTGGATATCTGTGCCCTGTTGTTGTTAATTAGTTGTAAGTAGTGTTTTAAGTTAGTTTTAAGTATATGAGTGTTTCCGTTTTTCAATTTTTTGCGGAATATAGTATAAGAGTTGATTTGGTTTGATGATATGTATCATTTGCGCATAGAAAAAGTATCTAAATGACTAATTAGTTTAAGATGAACTATGTAAGAATAGAATATTTGTATAAATAAAATAAAGTAAAGCAAGTACCTTGTCGATGAACATTCGATAACGCAGATTTCATTCACGACAACGTTTAAACACCTCATTAGCCGAACGTAGAACGCAAATGTATACGTTTTGCCACTTATAGAATGCTTAAGATCGTGTCATGTCTTTTTGTCATAAAAAGGAAGTATACATAAATATATGTATATTAAGAAAATAATAATAGACGAGTAAAACATTGATGGCACATTATTTGAAAAAATGTTAAAAAAGTACGGAAATTATTTAAATGGTACCAAGAAATTACTTTCATATTTAAATTTTAATAATTTCTAAAACTTAAAGTTTTTTAAATTAAAATTATTTTAAATTTGCATCAATAAATATATATATCTATATATAATTTATTACAAATAAATTTAATTAATTACATATTTTCTGCCGAAGCTACACAAAAACGTAGCGAAATATCGATAAAAAAGTCAAGAAATTTTTATTTAAAAATATCTTAGGCTTGAATAGTTATTAATATTTGATTAATAAAGGTCGAAAAACCACAAAAATCTCCACATACATACATACATTACTGGATATATACAATATATTATACTTATAAAAACCTCTATATTTTATATTCTTATTGTTATATATATTATCTATTATGTGCATTGTTACTTATATTATATGCAGATGAATCCGGACTTTAATGGAAAATGTTGCCGGACAAAACGTATGTGCATAAAGATGAGAATTCTGCACCAGGCAGAAAACTCTCAAAGGAGAGAATTACATTTCTAATTTGTGCAAATGCTGAGGGAACAAAAAAGATTAATCCTTTTGTGATGGAAATGCGCAAAAACCAAGATCTTTTAGAAACAAAAATTTGCCTATTGCTTATGGAATCTCAAAATCGGGTTGGATGAATGCCACTTTTTTTGAACATTGGTTTTTATTCCCGAGGTGAATTGATTTTAAATTTAGATTTTTGACGAGTTTCTCTACTTATAAAAAATTGCAGGTATAAAGTTTTCTGAAAGCTAAAAATCTTCCCATAAAAGCTCTTCTCTTGCTGGGTAATGCTCCAAGTCACCCACTTGCAGAAGAATTGGTGGACGAAACTAAAGACGGAAAAATTTGGGTTATGTACATGCCACCTAATGTAACTTCACTGATCCAACCGATGGACCAGAATCCAATAAGATTTTTAAAGCTTAATTACCGTAGTAGCTTGCTATAGAAAATTACGGCCTCATCGAAAGACTTTTATACATCTCTCAAAAAGATAAATTTATTTGAAGCAGTATCTTTAGTCACGCGCCAATGTTTAATGACTGATTTTTTTTTAACAAGAAGTTTTTGTGCTTTAAGCAATTATTTACAGTACAAATATATGAATTAACAAGTATTAATTAAATCTGAATTTTTTATTTTTATTTATTTTTGAGTTTTTGTTTAAAATAAAAATCAATTGAAATTAAGTTATGTGTTTTACTGCATAAAAGGGGGGGAAACTGTCCAATAGTACAAATTTTCCAGTATTACGAAAGGGTCTGACATTATATAATTCGTATTATTGGACGTCCACTGTATATATATACTCCTATATAATATTCGTATATAAATAATAAAAGAATAAAAATTGCCCAAGTGACAAGGAAAATCGTATTCTAAGGTTCAAAATAAGAAATTTTGCCCAAGGAATCATGCCTCTGAGGTGAATTCTGATGTTCCTTATTTTAATCCAAAGGCCAAATTTTGAAAAATCACACTGACCCATTTAAAGTGCCTTAATCGAGTCTAAATGTATGACAGACCCCCACTAACTTTAGATAGCTGACCCACCCATGCTAGTGACACACTTCCCGGAAGCTGAGGGGGTCTCCATATAAGAATTTCAAAAAATCACCATTTTTAGCACTTTACATGAAACAATCAGCGAAATGGCTGTTTGTTTTTTTTTTTTTTTTTTAATACAACTTAATAGAAATTAAACTAAAAAAAATTATTGTTTGAAATATTTTTTGCTCTCAAGTCTGAGATATTTTGCACGGCTCTCTGATGTCGTCGCCATAACAGCGTCTACTTTTTCTGGTATAACTCGTTTGAAAACGCTAGCTAGCAATGAAACATGTCGTTCCGTTCCTTGTATATGTGACGGAATGCTTAGATCATTAAATGGTGGATCATCTTGATTTAAGTATTCTTTCAATGTATCGTACGGAACGCTTCGCGTGAATGGTGGTTCAAATACTTTATTTATATAATTCAAATTGATCATTTCCATGCAATTTTTGCATTGAAAGTTTATATCTGGTTTTTATAAACTCTAAGTTCCATTGGGTCTTCAACATCCGTTCGATAGCGTAGAATTTTCTTTAAAGCACAGTTTCGCTTTTCTTTGCTATCATCAATCAACGACAATATTATATATATATACAACGAAAATATCATATATATATATTACGACAATATTATATATATATATATATATATATATATATATATATATATATAAAAATTATATATATTTATATATATATATATATACATATATATATATATATATATATATATATATATATATATATATATATATATGTATATATGTATATATTATATTTATATAATAATTTTAGACATATAGACATTTACCTACACTTCAGTTAGTTATCGTTTGGCTGTCGCAAGATAAAGACGTGTTTAAGCAGAAATAAGTGTTGTATAAACGAATATTAACTGTTGTATTAAGACAAACAATATAAAAGTTATTGTGTAGTAAAATAAAAACTGTAAAACAACAAAATAAGCGGAGTTAATTTTATTTTCATGTAATTTAAGCGAACCTAAACGTTTCAAAAAGGTTAAAACGTAACATCGGTGTCAGAAGTGGGATTGTGCACATAAAATAAAATAATTAAACAATAAAAAAATAAAAAAAATAAATAAATTAAAAAACTAAACAAATTAAAAAACCAAATAATTAACTAAATAAAACGGAGTAAAATGAAATTCCAAGAATTAAAAGTGGACAGGCTCAAACGGAAATTAAATAAATTAGAGCTGTCAACAACCGGTAACAAAACCGAACTACAAAAACGTCTGTTAGAGGAATTTCAGAGACGTAGTATAGACATCGATAATCACGAATTTGATGACAGGAATGAGGCTGAGATGAGTGCCCCTACGACAACAAGTAGTTCAGACGTTAACTCGCTGTGGGCTGCTACGATGGAAAAAATGCAAGTACAGAGCAATATGCTTTTGGCTGAGAATCGAGAAACATGTAGAGTTGAAATTCGAGAAACTTCTAGAGCTGATAATGAAAAGCTTATGGAAAAAATTAATGTAGTAGCTGAGGCACCAGAAACTTCTAGAGCTGAAAGCCAGAACTGAGATACTAGAAATCTGTAGAGCCGAAATATGACAAACTTCTAAAGCGACAGCTGAGAAGTTGCAGCAAATATGTGAGAGGGTCTGTAAAAGAGTAACTGGCGTCAAAGCAAAAGTGTTAAATTTAGAAATGATTTGACAAAAGATTAGTTGTAATGGAGGAGAAAATCAACAGTCTCCAGCGCCGAAAACAAGAACCAGTGCGTATTATACCCGAAGTTTCCTGCAGAATAAAAAATCTGGCTTTGATATTAGCTCACCCCTATCTGTGTTCAAATTTCAGCTCGATACTATCACCAACAGAAACGGATGGGATGATGAAGAGAAGGCCCTGGAATTAACTTTAGCCTTAAGAGGTGCCGCAGTGAAAATTCTAGAAACCATGCCAGCCAGCTGCAGAAGCAGGTGCCGAACGCAGGGCTTTGCAATGGAAATCGAGATGTTTGTGCAGCTAACCTATCCAGGGGAAAATCATCCACTAGTAGATCATTTCAAGATCATTACGAGACTGATGTTAAACTAGCTGTATGTGAAACACAAAAGATAACCTTTGCAGGTACTGTGGCATTCGCACTAGCTCAGGAGACAGCTCGCACGATATCAAAGCCATAAATACACAAAGTACGTAATCTAGAAGTTGTGACAGAGAAAGATGACGAAATCAATAAAATAGAGGAGGTGGTAAAGCGGCTCCTAGCTGAGCAGAAGTCAAAATTTTAATATTTTAACTGTAGAAAGAGTGGCCACTTCCAGAGAAACTGTAAAGGGCCACGCAAAAGGTCCAGATCCGTTTTACCACCAAGAAGTAATAAACAGGTCAACTACCATTAAAAAACAAAAGAGTCTAAAACGAGCTAGCACTAAGGGGCAAGCGCTAGCTCCCACAAGCGTGGGCCCCACAATCTCCATATCAGTGATGCAGAAAAATAACTGCAACCCTTCAGCGTGCGGGTACATTAATGACAGACAATACACCTTTACCTATAGACACCGCTGCGACAGTCTATATTCAGAACAAATATAGTGAAGGGAAACTGTGAGTTACTCAATAATATCAGACTACGAACAGCTACTGGAGAGTATGCTACCACGGAAAAATTGCGGTGAAGGTGACTATAGCGAACATTAAGCCATATTTTTATTGTCGCCGATATTGCAGACGAGGTTATCATTGGTGCCGATTTTATGATAATCCATGGCATCAATTTGAATATGGGGCAACCGATAATGAGTTGGCGTAATGTAGATATACCTTTCGACGTGGAATACCAGCATCAAGTGTGCGCCAGAAGATTAGTTGCTGTCAAACAACAAAAACTACACCTCAGATGGAGTCATTGATATTGGCGCGTATAGAAGGAGATTGTGACGACAACCGCTTGTGGGTAGTAGAACCAGCAGAAATAAAGGTGGACTTGTTATCAGCAAAGGCCCTTGTTAAATCTAATAAAAAAGGAATAGTTCCAGTGAGAATGCTCAATCTATCAGACCACGAAAAATTTATTTGTGAAAACCTCGAAGTAGGCCACTGTGCTCCAGTAGAGCCGGTATTAAACAGCGAACAATTGCCGAAACCTGCCAATATATCAGTCAAGAACCAACAGATTTTCGACGAAAATTTAGAGAAATGGATAGCAGCTTTAGAAAGAAATAAAGCCAAAGGCTGCTCAAGATGTACGCCTGCGTATTCACCACGAAAAATAAAAGTCAGGGTAGAACAGCTATAGTCAAACATGAAACTAATACTGGCGAAGCGAGACCGATACAACAAGCACCTAGGAGTATACATCTGGCAAAACGTAATGAGGTTAAGGAGCTGGACAAATGGAGAAAAGTGGTGTAATTGAACCAAGTAACCAAGTAATTGAATCGAGTCATTGGAGCTCAACTGTAGTCTTAGTTAAAAAGAAAGATGGTAGTACAAGATTCTGCATAGACTACAGGAAGCTGAATGATGTCACTAAAAAGGACAGCTACTCGCCACCAAGAATTGACGATACGTTCGATACGTTAGCTGGAACGAAGTGGTTCTCCACACTGGATCTCCAAAGCGGGTATTGGCAGGTAGAGAACGTAGACAAGGATAAGGAGAAAACCGCAGTTTAAAGTTATGCCATTTGGGCTCTGCAATGCGCCGGACACATTCGAGCGGCTTATGGAGCGACTGCATTGGAAAACTTGTCTGGTTTACCTCGATGACATAATAATGATGGGCAGAACTTTCGACGAACACTTCAAAAACCTGGCGGAAGTTCTGCAACGAATAACAAAGCTGGACTAAAATTAAGTGTGAAGAAATGTGCATTGTTAAAAAAACAGATAAAATATTAGGGGCATCTAGTTACAGCAGATGGTATTTCAACGGATTAAGATAAGATACGAGCAGTAAAGGACTGGCCTCGTCCGCAAAATCTTCATGAATCTTTTTGGGACTGTGCACATATTACAAACGCTTCGTGCTTAATTTTGCGAGCGTGGCAGCAAGCTTACATATTGCTCACAAAGAAATCTAAGGCCCATCATTGAGGAGAGTCACAAGAAAGAGCGTTCCAGACAATAAAAGACCTATTGTGTGCTGCACCGGTTTTGGCGTATCCAGTCACTGGTGAAAAACTCATCCTTGACAGTGATGCCGGTGAATATGGTATTGGTGGTATACTTTCACAGGTGATCGATGGGAACGAAAAAGTCGTAGGATACTACGAACGCTAAGCCTGAACGCTGTCAAAGCCTGAAAGGAATAATTGTGTGATTTGACGTAAGCTACTGGCAGAGCTGGAATGCATAAGGCATCGCCATAAGTCCTATATGGTCGACATTTTCTGCTAAGAAGTCGTCATTCCATACTGAGATGGCTGGATTCAGCGCCTGGATTCAGCGCCTTCATGCCTATGACTTTAGCATTGAACACAGAAGTGGCATAAAACATGGAAATGTTGATGCGCTCTCACGTCGGCCTTGTAATTTGGAATGTAAACATTGTGTGAAAGCTGAGTGGAAGGAATCCATCTTGATATCCGGCTAACGGAAATAGACGCAAACGAAGACTGGTCAGGAGCGCAAAGGAGTGACCCAACATTGGCGAAGGTTATATCAGAAAAAGAAGAGGACAGGCGGCCCACCCGCAATGAAATAACACAAGGTCCTCTTTCATATCGTATCGGTATCTAACATATCTTATATCGCGATTGGGAAAGTGCAAATGGTAAAACTTCATTCAACCTAATAGTGGTGCCTTCCTCCAAAATGAGACAAGTCTTAAAGAGTTCCGGTGGACACCTTGGGGTGACATTGACTCTGGAGAAACTAGAACAACGTTATTTATTGGGTTGGGTGTGAGCAAGCAGTGGAGGATTGGAAATCGTTATGTTCTCGTCGTGATGGATTATTTTAGCAAATGGCCAGAAATGTATGCCATTCCCAATCAAGAGGCGAACACAATTGTAAATATTTTTGCGAACAACTGGGTATGCCGCTTTGGGGTTCCAATAGAGCTACATTCCGATCAGGGCAGAAATTTTGAATCTCCTATATTCAAAGAAATGTGTGAGATATACAGTATTAAGAAGACCCGATCGACGCCGCTTCATCCACAGTCTGATGGAATGGTAGAACGATTTAATCGAACCCTGGAGATATACATGCGAAAAGTAATGAGCGATCATCAGAAGAATTAGGATTAACAGCTACCGAGGTTTCTACTAGCATACCGATCAGCTGTCCATGACTCAAAATCTAAATCCCCTGCCAAGATTATTTTTGAGACTGAGCTAAAACTGCCCGGTGATTTAGAGTTTGGTGTTAAACCTACCACAGATAGGAATGCCACGTATGCTGCGAAACTGGAAAGCCTCAATGAACTTCACGAATTTGTGCGCTCACGAAATAAAATGGTCAGCGACAGAATTAAAGCCAGATATGATCCTGCAGCAAATAAGGAGGGCTGCATGAGGGACAACTGGTTCTACTCTACAACCCACAGCGTAAAAAAAGAATTATCTCCCAAGATGCAAGCTAACTGGGATGGACCTTACACAGTCGTCAAAAGGTTAAATGATTTGCTATACAGGATACAGAAGAACAATAGCCCGCGTTAAAAAATGAAAGTAGTACATCTAGGGCGACTTACGAGCTATGAGAAGAAGGATAATGAGCCTATTCGGGACGAACAGGCTTAAGCGGGAGGCAGTGTTACGAAAATAAAAATACAGCATTGCATTGTGGGATTTTGTTGTTTTACAGTTTTTATTTTACTACACAATAACTTTTGTTTTGTTTGTCTTAATACAACACTTAATATTTGTTTATACAACACTTTTATTTCCACTTTAAACCGTCTTTATCTTTCGACAGCAAAACGATAACTAACTGACATGTAAGTAAAACAGCCCTTTATATACCTAATTGCATGCATTTTAGAAGGTTCGGGAAATATTGGCCATCTTCTATTTCCATATCCGCTAATTCAAATGTAACGTAAACATAGTCAATGTGGCAGTGCTGCCAAATTCACATGTACCAAAATCCCACAATGCGGTATTGTATTTTATTTCCGTAACAATATAATTAATATGTTAGTACACTAAGTTGGATTCTCATATAGTATATAAATATATTTATATTTAAATTTTTAATTATTGTTTTAGATTACATTTGTTTCTTTGTAAACCCATTTCTTTCATTTTACAATCACAAACTAGAAGCAACTATATCTTTACACTATTATTACGACATTTAATAAGGCGCCATATATTCCGTATACCATGGCACAATAAATAAGGTACATACAGATCTACAACAATAACAAGAATAACAGTAATTTATTTATTTATTTATTTTTTTTATTTTTTTTTTTTTTTTGAGCGATTCGAGTATGTCAAAGACAGCTGATAAGAAATTAAAATGTAAACAGAGAATAGTAAGAAAAAAGAAAAATAACAATAACGCATTCATGAAACTTCTGTCAAGCAATACTTGTCTTTGCTTTATAAAATTAATAGAAATATTAAATTTGGTGTTTGCAAAAATTAAACGAAAACTAATCTTTTGTAAATTCCATCTTAACCAAGCTTAATGGAGTTGCTAGACTTTAAGCATACAATGTGTACTTCTGGAAAAAAATTTAACTTACTCGAATTGTTTTCTTACATACATATATTACGAGCTATCGAAAAGTTATCTCTATTTTCAAATTTTTAGGTGGTCTCGAAAAGGCCCGGTTTTCTAATAATAACGTCAAAAAGACGTAAAGACATTTGTGTTTGTCCGCTATATAAAACTAATAAAAAAAATTAAAATTAATTAAAATATGTTGTCCTCATATTTTGGTTATAACATGGTAAATGATGGACACAAGAACGATCCTTAAAAAAAAAAAAAATCGTTTTCTTTCGAAATACTCTTGTCCAGTTTTCCTTTAAGATGAAAAATAATTAAAAAAATTTTGAATACAATCAAAATAAAAAATTACATACTCTGTGTTCCTTGTTCCTTGCTGTATCGTGGAACTTCTTCAACTGTCATTGTAAGCTAATCTCAGGTAAAAACTGGCTCAAAAAATAAGGGATCCATATTATTTTCTCCAATATAGCTCGCTCTAAAATTAAAAAATTCATTTTAATTTATTGATTTCAGTATTTTATCATTTACAAATAAGTATACTAACTCCGTTAATGAAACATCATTTCCAGAATTATGAAAAGTATCTGTTTCTATTGTTTCATAACCTACGGGTGACAATGGATTTGGACCTTTTTTTTCAATGAAGCTCACTCTAAAAAAAGAAAGAAAATATATTCAAAATTGTTTATTGATTGTAGTATTTTAACTTTCGCAAATATACTTACTCCGTATTTGAGGTATCTTTTATAAAAGTGCTAAATGGTTCTAATTGTATTATTGAAGACACTATGGGTGACACATCTTCTACATCATTATAATCAATTCATGATGATACTCTATCTAATAGTAATAGTAAAGGCATATATGTGAGAATATTTATATTAATTTATTTAAATTTATCAATCTAGACTAAAAAAAATAGAATTATCCAATATGTTAAAAAAAAAACTCTATGCAATTGATATAAAGCGATTTACAGGTACTTTCCTTTCACATCAGCATATGGTAATAATAATACTCTCTTTCCGGAACGAATTATACTGCTGGAAAAAAATGATCTGAGCAGATGCAACTAGAGGCTATAAACTGCTTCCCACATATTGCGCTCCAATTGGAATAAGTTTCCTACTTCAACCGGATATTTTTTTGTTGCACATACAACAAACCCACATTTTCGTGTTTTATTGCTCACACAATAATTGTAAAATTTCACAACAATTATAAAACTTTAAAAAATAATTTGTCCGCAGCACTTCTTCACATAACAACGTTTTTTTAAGTGATACAATTTGAATTTTAAACATGGCGGCTATAAAAATGTAAACAAAGGAAAAAATGTAAACAAAGAGACAAAAAAGTAAACTAAAAAAAGCAAACTTTTACAGTTGGAAACTGAAAACATGCATAAGCAAAAAATATACATATGTAGACTCGCAAGTACCTTATTCGCAACAACAAATTAAATATGCTTTGCCCTACACTAACTGACATAGTCGTATCGTTGCACTGTATTCCTTAGTAAGAAAAATATTTGAATCAAAAACATTCTCTTAATTTTAAAAAATAAATAAGAAATTCAAACACACATGAATATGATTGTATGCAGTGTTGCCACGACTTGGAATTTTTTGTAACCAAATTTCAATAAACAAAACATAACGAAGGTTTAATTAAAAAAACACATTATAGCGGTGTCGATAAATTGATACATTACGACAACCCGAAGTGAATGTTTTGGTAAAAAAATCCTAGAAATATTCGACTTGACCTGAAACGTTGTATTCCATCGTGACAGATGTTGCAAGACCAGTTAAAATTATTAATTATTGGTTCGAAAGTTTTATCTCACCCAACTTGTCCGTCTGACTGACATTTGCTTCGATCACAATACATTGGATTTTAAAACTGAGTATACTAAATTGAGTATATTTGATTTGTTATTGGCCGCATAAATGAGCATTCTTTTGGCGCGAAGTCCATATGTTTCCAAAAAGAAACAGAGTCATAGCAAACGCTAATCAATATTTAGAATAAATTTATTTTGTACCAATGTTCCGCAACTAAACAAGAGTCCCGTTTGTTCAAATTATACACCAATTAGAACCTGATTAATAAACATTAAAATAAATCTTCGCTTTTATTTTTTACTCCGAAAGTACCCAAAATGAAAAAAATGATCACATCTATACATCAAAGAAAAAAAATAACCAATTTTGGTTAGAATTAACCAAAACGGCAACACTGACTACAAACTAAATTGTCTTGGACATTTTTAGTAAACAACAACCATGAATCAAATACCCAGAAATTACGCTTTGCGCAGATCTGTTAGTTTTTCGCTGAAAGTGTGCGTGACGTAAGCATAGACCTTTTTGTTTTGTTTTTAATGCAACGTAGTGTATTTTACATTAAAATATTAAATAAAATGATCAATAATTAGTTATAAATAAAAAAAGCAAGACAAATAATAAAATAAGATACAAAATCAGGTGTTCGTTTTGAGCAATAATTTTCTTTTTTTATTAATTTGTTAAGGCACGGCGTTGCATGTATGCAATGTTCACTTTAATTGCGTCTTATGCTTAAAGCGTTTAACTTTTTCTTAAAAATTTAAACTGATATTTAAATTTGTTTCAAATCTAATTGACGTGTTTCAGGCTTTATTATAAAATTGTTTTATGTATTAAAAGTATTTTAAACACTTAACTTTTCATACTTGTCGAGGACTTGCACAAATAATTTAAAAAATATTTATACAAACAAACAAATATATATACAAACAAATATATATACAAACAAATTTTAGTCGAATTATTAACCCAAAGGTGAAGTCTGGAGGGGGTAACATAATAATGTGTGGGTATATGGGGTAGGCAAATGCATTAAGTTTTCGAGATGTATGGATGCCAATACAGCACACGTCGATATTTTGCATCAAGGCTTCTAAGAAAGTTTAGAAATTGGGCGCAAAACTGTTTTGGACATCATCTTCCGAACTTAGACTCTGAGTTACGGATTGGAAGTATTGACTAGGCACACCAATATCCGGATATAAACCTAATAGAACATGCATAGATTAAGGTTAAACGTGCAGTTTCAATTGCATTGTGGAGATTTCTGCAAAAACGTAGTGGACTCAATGCCAAAACGTATCCAAGTTATAATTAAAGCAAAAGAAGTTCATACAAAATATAAACAAAGAATGTATTTTAAATTCATTTCCTTCTCACAATTTCCTTTATTACAGGTTTATAAAAGTCTGAATGGAATTGACATCAATCAAAACCGCATTTCATATTTCTCAACCATTCAAAAATATACTTTACACACGAGTTAAAGCTGTTATTCCGAATATCAGAACTGGAACTGCAGGAAAAAAAAGACTGGACATCTCCCATATTTCTGTTTCAGAATTCGAAAGACCGTTGAATAATTATCTGCAAACCCACACTGTATGCTTCTGACTGTATAGAATCCAGCTTTTCTTGCATTGCACAATACCTGTGAGCCAGAAGATAGAAGTTGTCTGCGTAATCCAGATCTTCCAACTTTATCACCAGGTTATACCACGTACATACAACGTTAAATAGCGGTGGAGAAAGAACACAGCCTTGCCTAACACCAGCTCTGATAGGTATTTTCTTTATGTTACACCCACCTGAACCAAAAAATGAAAAAAAGTTTTTAATGTGTTGTTTTGCTTTAAATCGTTTTTAATTTTATTTTTTGAGCAATTGTACAAATTATTAGAATATCTTTATAAATATAGAATTTTAATAAAATAATTTTTTTACTATTTCAGTATATTTTTCAGTGATTAAATACTATTAACGCTTTTTTTGATTTCAAATATTTACATAAATTATAATTTAGCGCCTTTTGTGTAGGAGGTTTGCGGGTTGTGATCATAAAAAGTTGGGAGCACTGCGTAAGAATACGTGTGATTTTAACGTGAACAATTTTTCTGTGAAGAGCTTATGACTGGTCTAGAAATAACGTAGATGGGACGTAAAAGTTACATGATCTAAACGTCAAGTGTAATTAGTTGGTGAAGTTATAACGTGTCAGCTGTTTTCAGCTGAGTGTGTGTAAACAACAAAAGAAAAAAGAAACAAAAGAATAAATTATACATTATTTCATGCTCTTGCACCAACAATATTAATTTTTCATTATCCATTTTATTTAAGTTTATTATTATTTAATAACTATAATTTAAATCGCACACTTTTAAATTTTTCCTTAATTATATCATCTAAGCGTGAATTCTTTGTTTACACTTTTATGTCAACGCAAATTCTTTGCTAACGAATTTATGTCAGCTGATATGTGCCGGGCCGGATACAGGGTTTTCAGCGCCCCGGGAAAAATTACTGCAATAAGAAAAATGGAAAAAAATCCAAAATACACAATAAAGAACTATGTAAAAAATGTATTTATTTAAAAAAATAATTCAATTAATTAAACTAAATTTTTCAAAATCACACTAGATATTATTAAGATAGAGTAATTCCAATTTTTGATATTTAAATAAAGTAAATATAAATAAAATAAATATGTTTCATAAAAATAATTTAAAAATTTTTTTTCTAGCCTTTAAATCTGCAAACTTATGTATGTTTTCGGTTATATTTAATTTTCTATTGGAAAAATTGCCATGCTATTTAATCTTTCATTTATCATCGTTGATCTTAAATAAGTGTTAATAATTTCCAATTTACTGAAACTACGTTTGCAAGCTGCAACGGTTACAGAAATTGTTGCAATATCCTTAAAGTTGTCCAGAAATTTGGCATAATTGTAGATAGCTCGTTATTTTTATAAAGTTAAGAATCTCTAAAGGGTTGTTAACATTTTCAGGAATTTGGTTTTTGAAAGGTATAATTTCATTAATTAATTCCGTACCATCAATATCAGATTTTTGTTGTTCTTTTAAAAGCAAATGTAAATTCATGCAACATTTGCGTAATTCTTCATTATTTAGATTCTTTTTTAAATTACACAAAAATCCCCAATTATTCAAAAAATTATTAGTTTGTTCAAAACGTTCAACCAAAGAAGACTTAATTTGATCTGCTAGTATGTTGAATACATTTGAAAGTGCAATTTCGAAAAGGGGACATGTACGAATATTTAAAGCTTAAAGGGCATGAAAAAAACTAATTTTCTAATGAAGTATAATAGTGTTACGTTTTTACCTTTTTAAAAACGTGTTTTTATGAGTTCGTAGATTGTAGTTAAAATAAAATAAATTTTGTGTTTGGTTTTAATTAAAAATCCTTTATTCAATACAGTTATGTGCACCACTGTTTGTAATCTTTTTACAGGCAATAACAATCCTTATTCTTAATTACTCTGCCTGTTTACAATCTTGTAAACAACAACAATTACTCGACAGATCTTTCTACTTAAAAATCTTCCGACCCGATCGTAGTTATAACTTATGTTCGATCACAACCTTTTCAACCAGAAGTTATCCACACTTAACTTTCTTTACTGAGTTAGCTCCAACTAAGCTGGTTTTTTAGTTCAGTACAGCTTCACGAGTTTACTCCTTATAAACTCTCTTCACACCAATAACACATTCGATGAGTTAACTTTACTTCAACTGCACTCGCTGAGTTTACGACACATAAACTGATTGCTGTTCGCATCGATGTGATTTTTATATGGCTGAGTAAACAACACATCGAAAGATCTCGAACCTCTCGATATTTCAGATAGATTCCATTTCTTTCTTTTAATTTCTGTTTAGCTCTTTTGTAGCCATGCGTATGTAAACATCTACCTCTTTCAGCTCTTAGTATATGTTGTTGCTTGTTTATTGTCTGTTACTTGTTTTTTTTTTTGCTGCTTAATTATTGTTGTTGGCATGTTATTATTATTTACTTTGTCTCTGCTAATGGTTGTTGTAGTAGATTTGGTTATTTGTAAACAGCACGTATAGTTGCTCCTGCAGCTTTTGTTTATTTATTTTAGCGATGTAATAAACATTGTTGTGCGCAACCTGATTATCGTAACAATAGATTATATTTTGTGACTAATTTGTAACCGAAAATTACAGAAGTATTTGGATATTGACTTTATTATACATATATGATATCAAGTATGTGAAACTTATCGAAAAAACTATTTTAATTTGCAGAAATTTCATTTTAGGTATAAAAAAATTAAAGGCAATACTTCTACTAAAAATAAATAATATACTTTTTTCAAAAATCTTCAGGAAGCTCTTTTTTATTTGTAGTTAGCCGTTTCAGCATTTCGTCATAAAATTTTGTAAATTCTGCTGGTATGTATATATTGCTTGAGTTTTACAATATCTGAAATTTTCTGTTAATTAATAAGTACTTTGTCTCTATAAGCTCAATAAGAAAGCAAATATAACGGCTTTGCGCGTTTAAAAAAAGCGGTATTGCATTGCATTTTTTGTACTCTTTCGAAAAGGGTACAAACAACGGATGTGTTTTTGTATAAAGATCGGTTCAGTAACTACTAATTCAGCTAGCTCTCTCGTATCTACCAAGCATTTTTCAAAGCCATTGGAACGATAATTTTAGAGCATGATTTTAATAAGCATTATGGTCAGTTGCAGATTTGTTTTCGGTTGTTCATTGTTTAGATTTGAGGATATTTCTTCAAAACTAGAAGTCTCGCCGGAATGCGGACTCAGTTGTTATTGAGCATTGTTTTCAGGTTACTGGGTTAAAAGAACCCAGTAATTGTATTTGTTTTTTGACTCTTCTTCTCGTTGTTGCTTTCTTTTACGATTTTGATACTCTGATAATTTTTTTGGATGCATTATAATAGCTTTTTAATCTGAAATTATATTAATATTATAAGTTCTTCTTATAAATTCCATTATTTATTACGTGGATACCTACTTTACGTAAAAACAATAAAAGTTAATTAATTCCACAACAAATACAGTGAAATCTCCCATAGGCTGGCAATGATCATCGAGCTAGTTTTGTATGCCTTCGGGAGTGTACGTTTAAAGGGGTGTTTATTTTTTATTAATTCAGAAGTGCTACTTTCTCAACAGTTGGTTGTGCCAAAAATTGCAATGCTATCTTCGTTGTCAATGGTGGCAATAAAAAAAAAAAATTGTTGCCTATTAATCTTTTTTCACCTAACTATGTTACTTCTGTACGCTAATGTTAATGATTTTTATTTCGCATGTGCACACATGCATACGCACATCCATTAACAAACATGAATACAGTTAAGGCAGTTAATAAAAAAAAAGATTGCCAACTAAAAAAATTGCGTGATTTTTAGTTGCATGTCTTTTTTTCAATTGTCTTTTTTTACTGTTGGCACCTTGCTTAAATATCTTAAATATTTTTTCCAGTATTTCGCTTACATTTTTCTCATTTAATTGCCCCAAGTACTTATTAGTACTTGTTAAATTTTTTGAAACTATTTGTTTAATACAAATATTTTGCTTTTTTTATTATTTATTTAAAAAAAACATCTAAATCATAAAATGTTTCTATAAAATAGTAGTTACGTTTTTTTCGTCAAATATTTACCATATGTGAATAAAACATTAATATAAAGTATAAATATTAATATCAGGTATAAATATCAAAATCCTTCGGCATCTTCAAACAAAATTCAAAAGGATCTAAATGTTGCCATAAGTGGCCCTACTATTCGTAGACGGCTGATAGAAAACAAATTTATTCGCAAGAGGTCCATGAAAGGTGCCATTGCTGACAAAAAAAAAACAGGCAGACGCTTTAATTTTGCCAAAAAACATATCAATTGGAGAAAGAAAAATGGAGAAACATACTGTGGACCGACGAAAGTAAAATTGTTTTATTTGGTGGTGCTGAGTTCAGACAGTATGTTAGACATCCGCGCAACACCGACCACAAGATCAGTATGCACAAAAGGCAGTTAAACATGGTGGTGCAAGAATAATTATATGGGGAAGCTTTTCATATAATGGTGTGGGCCCAACTCATGAATATAGAGGCATAATGGATAAGAATGTCTATGTGGGAATTTTGAAAGAAGTGATGCTACCATATGCAAAGTGGAATATGCCTCTAAAATGGATATTCCAACAAAATAATGAACCGAAACACACCAGTAATATCGCAAATGAGTGGTTTCGGGCTAATGGGTTTCAGATTATGTCGTGCCAACTCAGTCTCCGGACCTAAATCCCATAGAACATCTGTGGGGAGATGTTAAGAAATATGTTGCAGCGAAACAACCTTCAAATGCAGAAGAACTATGGATCACAGGGCGCGATGCTTGGTAAGAAAGCTTTATTTAAATGAATTATTTTCTGTTTTTGTAGTTTTAATTAAATTATTAAATGGTAAAAAGTTAGAAGATGAATTAGAAATAAATTTTATGTCAAAAGAACTTTATATTTTCTTTTTATTTTTGTTAATTTTATACTTCGCTTTTAAATGAAGGGCACTCCCCTTTTTTTACACAACTGTATGTATACCGTTAGTGGCTCACTTCCACTGTGAGGTGAATTTCATGCTTTTTTAAGTTTTTCTTGTTGTTGCAGATATGTATGAAGTACGTAATTTATCTGAAATATTTGTTATGTTTTTTAAGCTTTGAAATAATTTTAATAAATATTTAATACTTTTGCTCTTTTACTTTTGTAAAAAAAATTAGCCGGGCTCACTTTGACTGTGAGCCACTGTTTTTCAAATTTACGTATACTGGTAAATAGTTGTGGTGGACAAATACTTATGTAGTATGTCCATAACTGCACATATTTTGACAAAACACCGGCTCCAATCATTCTTTTTTTATATAATTGAATTAAAAACAATAACTAACGTGGACTACAACTTCATACTTGCAGCGGAAGAACTGCTGCAGTTTACGTCATCTTGATGGGATTTTTAAACTGTATCTAGTTAAACAATTTTTATTTAATTAGTGTATTCATAAACGTATTTCTAAAACTTGCCACTTTTCTTTAAATATCTAAGCATTCTGATTATTACCTTATTTAAAAATGTTCTCTTAGCGTTTAGTTTTATTTTACACTTATTAAAGAGTTTAATAAGTGCTTCAAAATATTTAAAATAGTTTGCTTTTTAGTTTTTTGTTAATAATTTTTGCCGATTCTGTCCATCTTTTGCACTTTAAAATGTTTTAACAGTTGATTCTTTTTGGCTATTAGGAAGTTAAAAAGATATGAAATACAGAAAAAATCATAGCAGATACTATAACTATCTCTTTTACACCTTGCTGTTAATAGTTCAAATAATTTTTGTTTAAATTTTAAAGTTTTTATGAAGTGCTTGAAGAAATACTGCAGATTTTAAATTCTTGAAAATCGTCAAAATATTGGCACAAATCGTCAATATGCTATTCTTGGGACTTAAAGTCGTTGAAATGACGACAAATCGTCAAATCTGGCAGCGCTGCGTGTGAGTTCACTCTGCACAATTGTGCTATGAATATAGCTGCCAGATTTGACAATTTATCTTCATTTTGACGATTTTTTAACAACATTTTGGCAGTAACGATTGACATTTATTGATATATGGACAATTGGCAGTTCAAAAATATTAATAATTCTTTCTGCGTGAGATAACTAGCTTACTTCTTCTGATTTTTGGTTACGATCAATGTTAATAAAGGGTAAAGAAATATGCGAATGGGTTTTCTAAGCGAAGAACTATTTGCGTGCGGGTGTGTAGGATGTTAAGGGTGATTTCTTTAGTATGATTTATATACTAACTAGTGTGAGTTTATACCAAAAATTTTAACTAAAAAAAAGCTAACGATTATTTATATATAAAAAATTAGTGAAAAAAATTTTTAGTGAAAAGAAGAAATTTTAAAGAAAGCAATTATTAAATGAATCAAAGTTGAGTTTTAAAACATGTATTAAACTCGTATTAAAATTATAGAAGTCTTTGTCGTTTAGTAGTATTAAAAGTTGTGATCAAAAACATTTGTTTTGAATATAATATAATTTAGGGTTTGACATTACGATCCAATAAAATTCTAAAAGTAGAGTTAATCGATTTGTCAAATGAGGTTATATCTTTGCAAATAAATATTAAAAACAAGAAATTCTATATGTCTTATATTATTTGGTTACGCACTTGCGATGTAAACAGGAATACAGCAAGTAATCTTCTTGACTCAAAAAAATAATTCATATTTTGTAAAAAAAAGTGCATCGCACTTGAAGTAACATAAAAAACAATTAAAACACAACTTTTTAAATCTTTTAGTTAAACAATAATTCATAAGAAAGGAGTATTTTCTGGAGAGAGAACTTTCAAGGTTTTAATACAAATTTTTAGCTAACGTTACTGTGAGGATCCATTTAATAAAAAAAAATAAAAAATCGAAAGCTGGTAGTTAAACTTTTGTTTACTCATTGTTTTTTATTTTTTTATTATTAATTTTATCTTTATTTATTGATTTACGTAATGGCAGGGCGAATTCGAATTAAGGCCTGGAACAGAACAAAGAAGTTATAGTAGTAGCTGAAGCTGACGACGTAATGAGAAGTGTAGAAAGAAAAAATGCGAACAGAAGAACATTGAAATCTTCTTTATGGTTGCTATATAACCACTTCAAGCGCTTAGAGAATTATGCAAGAATAATGTGTGAATTTATAAAAGATGTATTAAATTGTTTAATAAATCCATATCCAACTTCATATTTCTCCACAGCAACATAAAATTCGATATTATAATAATGAAAATAGTTGTTTTGTTTGGTTTGTTTTGCCACTTAATGTAGTCAAGGTACATTTGCAAAAATTTTATTCGACGCTAGTTGTTAGCCATCTGTAAACTTTTATAGTTACATAGGGATACAGTTTAACAGTTTCTTAAATTTCTATTTATTAAACTCAAATAATGTACGAATTGTAACTGAAATATGTTCGTACATACGATTTTGCATTAGACCCAAACAAATTAATCTTTATTTCGTCAGACAATAGCACGTTGTTCTAACTATTACGGTGCAGGTGTTGTTTTCATTTGCGGAGAAATGATACATTTCGAGGACTCTTACCCATAAGTCTAGCTTCCATTAATTTTTTCCTTATTTTGCGACTTGATATAGGAGAATAAGTTCATTTTTGAGGCTTTTAGATGACTTGAAGGAATTAATCCTTGAAGAACGACTTAATAGTTTATCAAAACTGTCAATTGTTCTACGCTCTCTTTCCAGAGTCAGCAGTTTTCTTTCACTGGATCTTATTAGTAACTTTAGTTTTGGAGCACTTCATGGTCTGAACAATTTTCGCTATATATAAGGATTACTTTTCTTAAAAAAATTAAATTAAAAATTTTATGACATACTGGAAAAAATAAAGTGTCCCTATTATTTGTCTCAACACCGTATATTTATTATTATTCTTTCCCTCTGACTTAAATTCTAATATTGTTGCTGCAACTAGCACTTAAAATAATCCGATAGTATCGACAGTTTCGATAGTTTGCGAAAAAACCGACTGTCGATAGTTTTGCAGCTCTAGCTTTTACTACAGCGTATACTACAACTACGTTCTGTTCACTTGAAATACCCGTGTTTATCTTTTGGCAGATTATAGTGCTACTCGTTATGTGTACTACGGCTACTTTTCTGTTACCTACTTAATTTCTGCAATGTGCGAGGGCTAGTGATGGGAAGCTATCGATAATGTTGATATTACTATCGATTTTAATAAAAAAACTTAATCGAAATATAGAACGAAAAACTTGCTAAATTTTTAGCTTCAAATTAAATAACTGTGTTGCTGAATGCTTACTAGAAACTTTAAAATATACAAACAAACAAAAGTAAAAATCAAAAGCAAAAAATTTAGATCGTAATGACTTGCTGAAGCATACTACGTGTATCTTCTCTGCTTAAGCAGTCAGCAAAGCAACCACGTTATTAATAATTATTCTTGTTATAAGCAAAAAATGGATGTTTACTTTGTTTGCTTTTGCTTAACGGTTTACTACTATTAATTGACTTCATTGCTGTTGCTGGAATTTCCTGATCGTTTGCCGGATCTTGTAGAAAAACACGTTTAAATTGTTTTTCACTTAATTTAATTCTGACTCTTTTATTTCTAAGTAAATTTTCGACGGTGCTGCCGTCATTTAAACAATTAAGTAATTAAGTAAATAAATGAACAATAACTTATTGCTTACTACAATAGCGTTTTTGATAAAATGGTTGCTTTGCTGACTAATATATTTTGCAGCTAAAAAATTAAGCAAAGCAAAAAATTTATCATTTTGCTTTTAACTTTTACTATGTAATTTTCTTAAAGTCTAGTTAAGCAATTACAAATTCATTGAAAATAGTCAAGCATTTTTTAACGCTGATTTAATCGCCAATAATGAAATTGTTAACAATTTGGCGATATAAATGCCGTTAAAAAAAATATTATTTATAATAATCGAAAAGTTTGATAATTTCATCAGTTTCTAGTGGATTTTTAACACCAGACTAATTTTATTCATACGTAAACATAGTTTCTTAATTAATTTATAAATAGTACGTTTACAATATAAATTAGTGCACAAAAACAACTTTAAACTTGAAAATGGCGAAAACATTGAATGAAAATAATGTTAGCTTAAGAAATGTACAAATTCTCGGAAGTTACTTAAACGAAATACATATATATCATATAAAAGGTCTGTTTCTCTTTTTCTCAAGTCCGGTCAAAAGCTAAATATACTTTAATATTTAGTTAATATATAAACTTATGTTATAAGTGCATGAAAAAACGTTTTTTTTACTTTTAGAAAAGTAGTATCACTTGTCAGGTATTTCAACTTCGTTCTTTTTTGTCTCACCGTGTTATTTACCCAAAAAGATATTGGGTTGGTTGATTTCTTGTTTATAGGATTTTCAATGTTTTACTTTTATAATTGTAAATGATATATGTGTGCAAATAATAGGCGCTTGCATTTCTTGTATAAACAATAGCTATCATGACAAAAAAAAAACAGGCAGACGCAGATGTTCATTTTATGCGGGTTCTCCGTAGTAGAATAATAGCCTCTTTTCTTTCATTTCTACAAATTTATTAATTTTTGCACATATTCTTAAGATTATTCGTAAGTAAGAGCTTAGTATGACTCTCATTTGTGTTATACATCTTGTAAGGATGTAAGGTATAATAAAATTTACTTTGTTGCGCAACTCCCAAAATACCTTAAGATCTAAAATATATATATTTAATTAAAAAAAAAAAACTGAATTATAGGAGCTCTCAAGAAGTTTTGATTTTCTCCACAAACAATTTCTGTAACTAATTCCTTTTCAAAAATGAATTGGATATCCGGGTACCCTGTCACTTAAACAAGGGTTAAAAAAAGCACTAGCTGGAAAATTTTAAAATCAATAAAAATAGTGCTAAAAGTACTAAGTTGACAACGCTGCTTAGCGAGAATATTTATAAAAAAGAGTCTTATTCAAAAACTTGAACTGAAAGCCCTAATTTAACATACAACACTCTTACAAACAGGCAAACATGTTTGAACAACATTTAGTACGCATACGTAAAAAGTAAAAAAAGGTCAAATGCATACATTGTGTGTGACGATTCTTCATTTTTCAACGCACACAAACTCAATGTTGGTCAAGCACGTTTTCATGCTTCGTCGGTTTTACAGTAAGTTTAAGTTTATTGTTTACTATCTAAGACCCTGTGTGCTTCGCTACCCCTATCTGAATTATTATCATAAATGTTAATTTAGTTAATTTTTTACCTTTTCTCCTTCCGGTCCAAATGCATACATTTGAGAAAAACACTGTAGAGCTTTTTGCATTTTGGCTAATGTGGATAGATAACATTGCTTTAATTGTTGCCGTTCTCCACATATACCTATTCCGTCCACTTTTTTACTGATGATTTATATTGACTATAAAGCTATTTGGACCAAATACTGAAACTAGCTTTAACCGTTCTCAAGGTATAGAGAAAAAAGATAGGGTGGGCCATTTAAAAATTTAAATTTAAAAATGCAATAAAACAAGATTTGAAATTTTGCCAAATTAATTTTTCTTTTTTTTTTGTTGTGAAGTATAATTTTTCCGTTTAGAAATATTATTTCATACATATGGCTGCCGCGGCTCGGCATAATACTTGTGTTTTACGGCGCTCAACAGAAAATAATCTAACGGTGTCAAATCGCAGCTTCATGGCGGTCTAAGATGCGTGGTAAGTTTCACCATCCTGTTGAAACTAAACATCGTTCACATCAATACCATACAGAGCGGGCACAAAAAAATCGGTTATCATGGTGCGATAGGTGTCTCCATTGACCGTAATAGTTGCTCCATCCTCATTTTCATAGAAATATGGGCCAATGATGCCTCAGCTCCACAAGCCGCAGCAAACAGTTACTTGTAATGGGTGCATTGGCTTCTGTAAGACCACGTTTGGGTTTTCTGAGCCCCGAATGCGACAATTTTGCTTATTAACGTACCCTCCAAGATGAAAATGAGCTTTTTCTGAAAAGATGATTTTTAACAATTTTAGATTTTTTTGCAATTTCCGACCAGTTGTATTTGTTTTGGGTATAAATTTCCAATAAATCAAAACGTTGCTCAAGCGTGAATTGATTCTTTTCGTTCAGTGAATTTTGTAACAGAATAGAATAACATAAGTATTGCCAGATTCGAAATAACCGCTGGTTAAAATTTAAGCCGATATTTAGTTTGTAACGGACGTACCACGCCCATTTGTCCAATTTTTCCCAGTTTTTGACTGATAATTTGTATTGACTGAATTTAGCTAGACCAAATTCGGAAACTTTAGCTGTAACCGTTCTCAAAATATTCTAAAACCAATATTTATTTTATATTGACTACTGGGCGTGCACGGCCCAGTTGGAATTTTTGAAATGCATATAGCCTAAAATTCCTTCCAGATATACAGAAAGATACCGCAAAAATTTAAAGAAAATCGATTCAGCCGCTTAGCTGACAATAAGGCAAGCAAGCCAACAATCAAATATACAACCACACATTCGTTTTTAATAAACCCTCAGTGCTGCAGCCACACTGAAACTCGCAGACTTAAGCGGACACATGTATTAGATTTGCCTTTTAGAGGCTAATCTTATTATTTTGTAAATGTATAAATAATTGCTAACCTTGTTTTAATTGTATATAGTTGTGCATTTCATTGGAGCTGCATAATTCCTGTTATTTAATATTTAAATTATCAAATTTGCTTATTGTTTTAAAGTAGACAGATTGCAAATTAATAAAGAATTTATACAAAAAAAATTATAAATAAGTTTTATATTTAGAATATACAATAACATTAATTTGGTTTGACGAACAAATCGTATACGTACAAAGATATTTTTAATCAATTATTGTATAAATAATATTCATACATTCGCGAAACTGTTGCGGGAATTTTATTTAATTAAATGTTTATTTTTTACCTTTTTATTGTATCTTTCTTTTTTTAAATACATTTCATTAAAGTAACGGAGTTCTCGGTACATAATCGAGACAATTCAAAATGTTCGTAAAAGTATCGCACAATCGTATTATATTTTACATGACGCATATGTAAGTTATTTTTTGCGCCGACGATGGTTTGGAAACGATGTCAGTGGTAAATTTATTTTTATTTGCTCTTTATGTTTAATTTATGTTTAATAATTCACAATGACCTCTTACTTATTATAGTAGGAATTATTTTCTCAGTATCATTTTCAGTGAAAGTGAGCAACAATTGTATTTTAAAATTTCTAAAAGTTTATAGAATTTCTTATGAACACTACTGTTGCCCATGCTAATATTATTTTTATTTTTTTATAGTTTTATGTTTATATTTTTGAAAGGTTGTATTAATTAGTGTAGTATTTTTAAAGTACTTTAAATCATATTAATATTTTAGTTATCCTACAAACGTTTAAATTATGTCTTAAGGTTAAAGGACAGTATATTATAAGGTCAATATATAAAAATATTTAATAAAACAGTAAAGCCAGTAAAATTATTGCTCACAATTCATTACTTTGTGTCGTATTTTTCGTCGAGTTTTTTTATATTGTTATTGGTGGTGAGAAAGGCAACGGCAAAAATTATTTTATTATCACAACTAAAAAAGGGTTTAAATTTACGTAAACCTACCTCTTAGTTTAGCACCTAAACCAATAATAACACTAGTTTACAAAGTTTTTGTTCACAATCTAAAATATATCCAACTTTGGGAACAGTACTTAAAAATAATGGACGTCTAATTTTTGAGATATTTATTAAGAATAAAAACGTAAGAGTGGCATTAGTTTGAAAACAAAAAATTAAAATAGAACAGTTGTGTTCTTTTTTTACACAAATTTTAATTTGCTTGTCTAATGACACTCCAAAATTAGTCTGCTAGCAAACATATACGAGTACTGCCTCTAAAATCCATGATAGTTTTACTAAAAGACTTTTACATCTTGATGATAGGGTTCACTATGTTTGTGACTTATGGTTTCAAAGTTGTCTAAAAGAAGTCCAAATTGGAATGTAAGAACTAAATTTTTAGCCACATACTTACATCCATCCGTTTAAATTCTTCAGTAAATAAATCAGCAATGTTCATTTTTTATAACAAATTTGTATTATATTTTAAAGAAGTAAAGTAGTTTTTACTTAAGGGGAATATTATTGCTTCACCAATGAACAATATATTTCTGAAAGCATTAAATAACTAACTTTAAGTATTGTACAAGTGGCTCACAGCTTATTTCGTGTGCATTGAAAATATAACTTTGAACGTTTGCAGCATCAAAACTAAGGATGATATCAAAAAGATTTAAAAGCACAATTTTTTTAAATACTTCTTTATTTAAATAAAATTATGTGGTCATGTTTTGAAACATTTGTAAAAGTAATTTGAAGAAAACTTAAAATATATGAAAAATTCAAGTCACAGCTTATTTCGTGTAATGTCAGCAGTCTTAGAAAAAACGTACATACATATATGGAACGTGATTTAATATTTAGTGTGATCTTCTTTTTGTTTAGTTACATCTCTAAGACGTTTTTTTGTCGATGTAACCAGTTTTTGGTTAGTTTCGAGGGGAGTCTTACTCTACTCTTTGACCAGTACAGCTTATAAATCACTCTGATTATTAATCTGCTTCTTCGGTATTCTCAAGTCCAAAATTGTTCACAAATTTTCTATCTAAGGAATATTCATGAGGTTTGGTCAATTCGATATCAACCATGACTGCAAAATCCTTGATTCGTGTATCGGGTTCTAATTCTGATAATAACGAAAATTATGTCGTGTACCCACAGCATTGGCACTTTGCAAAAAATTATCTTTTATTATGCTTAAAAACATATTTTTATCCATTGTGGCGTCAATAAAAACAATGCTGATATACGCAATAATTTTCGGTATTATTAGGATTATGATCCGAAATACATGTCAATGATTTTTAAATATTCTCTAATTAAACGTGACAAAAAATTTGTGGGCAATTTTGGACTTTTGCACATGAAATAAGCTGAGCCACTGTACGTATCAAAAAAAAAAAAAAAAATATATACTATTGAAACGATCGTACTTTTTTGATACTTTTTAATTTAAAAAAATGCCGTAGTACTTTACATATAATACTATCACAAATATTTCCTTTCTACTTTTTATTTATTTTTAATCAAAATGTTAAATCGCTTGATTACACTCTGCGATAGAAAAATAAAGGGTCCGCCATCTAACGTTTGTTTTCAACTAATGCTTATTTCGTGAATGGTTACACTTAGCTCATGTCTGATTTGACAGATAATTAGTTTTATCCTTTCGCTGAACGAATATGGTTGTGTCTACGCTTGAACAACGCTGTGAAATACTGCCACAATACTTTGAAAATCATGGTAATGTTGCAGAAACAAAAATTTTGTTGATCTTGGCGGGTATGTAAACAAGCAAAATCGTCGCATTTGGGGCACAGAAAACCCGCACGCATACATTGGAAAGCCGATACACCCAAGACGAGTCACTGTTTGGTGCGGATTTTGGTCCGGAGGCATAATTGGGCCATTTTTCTTCGAAAATGAGCAAGGAGTGGTCGTTACAGTCAATGGCGATCATTATCGGGCCATGTTGAACGAAATTTTGTTCACAAAAATTGAAGAGGAGGATATTAGCAACATTTGGTTTCAAAAGGATGGCGCTACGTGCCAAACAGCCGAAGCTTCACTCGATGTTTTGCGCCCTGTTTTTGAAGGTCGCATTATCAGCCGCAGAACTGTTGTCGTTTGCCCACCTCGTAGCTGCGATTTGACACCGTTGGGGTGCCGTCACAGATAAGTGTTATGCCAACAAGCCAGAGACAATTGACGCTTGTGCACATTGGTGAAATACAGCTCCACACAATCGATAATGTGCTTAAAAATTGGACCGACCGTGTAGGCTACTGCATGGCCGGTCTAAGGCGGCCATTTGAATAAAATTATTTTCCATTATTAACCGGAAGGCTTGTACTTTCAAATAAAAAAAGAAATTTGAGCAAATATTCAGTAGTTTTTTTATAGCATTTAAAAAAAAAAATATTTGGCGGACCCTATATTAAGTTGAAATGCCTGGAAGGTGATACTATTTTTCTGATAATCGCTATCGAGTACATCAGGTATCTATTTTTACAGTATTCGAAGTATCTCCAATGTATGTATTTCGCACCTTCATGCATTTATAAGGTAATAACTTATCTGAACATTTTGGAAAAAGGTTTTTAAATGATATATTGGGTTGGTTAACAAATTCGTAGCATTTTTATATGAGACTTTTATATAAACAGAACAAACTTCATTGAATTAGGACAATTGCGAATATTTTTATGATCGCAGATAATTTTTCATCCAATTCACGACTTATTTATCGACCATCTTCCTTTAAAAATGGTTTTGTGAATCTCTTCATAGAATACTATAGTTCTATCGCTTAATAGCGTATAGCCAAAATCAAAATCGCCATTATTCAACTTTGTAAACAATTTCTGTGCTGTAGGACTCATCTATGACAACTTCTCTGTATACAGCTGTTTTGCCTACATAAAAAGTTAAAAAGAGGTGTCGAAATTGCTGCTCTGTACATTCTGGATATTCTATTTCTTAACATTAAAAGCCAGAAAATTTTAAAGTATGTATTCAAAAATGAGATTAGCAGAGTTTTGTAGAATATAAAACGCCATTTCGAATGAAATAACAAAAAAATCGTTATAAAATAAAAGCAAACACAAACTCGCGACAAACTTATTATCCAACCTATCTTTTTTCATTTTGTTCTAAATTTTTTAAGTTTAGAGCTGTTGCACACTAATTTATGTAGAAACTGTACAATTAGGAACTTACTAAAGAATGGGAACAATATGCCACTCCGCTTTTAAAAATCTGTTTAAAATTGATGGAGTTGTTAAGTTTTTAGGAAAACAACTCATGAAAAGTCTTGTATATAAAGTTTGTTACGGTTATGGTAAAAAAAATGTCAAAAAAATATTCTTTGATACCGAAATGAAATCTCATTTCACATCACTGACTAATACTAAAGAGTACACATTACATAGAGTGCGCATCTCATATAAGCAAAATTGTTCTATGCGGGTTGTATCATTCGTACCCTCTTTGATGTTTGCTTTCTTACTTCTGTTCTCGTGAAATATTGCATTGTTTGCCTTATTTATATTTTATCTCGCTCACAAAATAAAATAAAAGGAGCTCTCTCTCATGCTGACATTACATGTACATATGTTTTCACACATGTGTATGTTTCTTATTTGCTTGCATTCTCCTTTTCTTTATATTTATTTCAAATAAATTCAAAAATTTGTATGAATTAAGAATACACTAAAACAATACGATATATATGTATATTATTTGTTGTGCAAACGAAAATATATTAATCTACATCGAATATATGGCGCCTTTTATAATCTATACATATACATACATACATATATAATAATACATATTATGGGTAAATACATATAATTATTTTTTCAGTTATATTAAAAATTTCTAAATAACGTTTTCTCTTAGAAATAAGTTTACAAAATTATAATTTTTAAGAATATTTATTTACTTTTGTTATTATTTTTAATTCTACGCAAAAAATAAATAAAAAAAACTAAAGTTAAATCAATCAGAATATTACAAAATATACTAAGTTAATTTTTTTTTTTTTTTGTACATTTATCAAGTATACACGTAATTTTAAAATTTTGTTCTTATACATGAACACTTAATATTTTACAAATATAAAATTTTAACTTAAGTTGAAAAATAAACTAATTGATTAAATTAATTATTATTAATAAAAATAAAGTATAGTTTTTAATTTAAAAGAATTCCTACTTGGCCTTTGTTTAGAACTGCCTTTTTCCACTGTCGACCGTTTACACGACTCAATAATAAAAGATTTAATTCTTGTATATGAAATAATATGCTTTTACAGGTATCCATTAATATGTCTGATGGAGCAACTTAATTTCCAAAATCATTTGATCTATGGTGATTCTTAAAAAATATAAAAAGTTCGATTGGTGCTGTTTTTCATCAACTTTTTGAATTATTTACAAAATTTTAGGCATTGTATGTAATTTTAAAATAACTTTATCGTATTAAGGCCAATTTAACGTTTAAAGAGAGAAGTTATAAAAACCTCTCCCAAAAAATAATCTGGATAAATGTTTATCGAACTGAACATCGCATGTTTCGCTTGGATTTAATTCGTTATGTTCAGTAGACGTTTTTACTTCTTCAAAATCGATTCGATTCGATTCAATAACAGTTACCCGTCGAGTTCGACTGAACAATTTTGGAAACAATAAGTTTTTCCAAATTATTATTAATTTTGGCTACAGAAGGGTTACTATTATTACCTCCTTTTTGTTGCAATACTGAAAAAGTATATTCCAATTTGTCCTGATTAAGAGCTTTTGTCATAATAAAGTTGACATCAATTCATTCTTTTAAAGTTTTTTTTTTAAAATAAAAGAAATGAGTTTGGGATGAGCTTCCTAATCAAAAAGAAGGCACGTTTCTTTTCATCAACAAACGCCAATCTGTTTAAGTATTCAAGAAATGTTCGTATAAATCTATGACTCTCATTTTTGACTTGAACTGCAGATCGGTAACAGTTATCAGCATAGAGTGAATCGCTATTAAAGCAATCAAAAATTTTATCGACTTTTTCTATCAACTTTGCAGTTGACAATGCTACTTCTGTTGAAATTGTCTTAAATGTGCAAGTTTCGACCATGGCAGAAAAACTTGTGTTGCAAATTTGAAGCGAATGTTTTCAAACGAAATGGGAAAAATGTGTTGCTGTGTCAATTTTCACATATTAGTATTTGCATTTATTTCCATCTCGGACAGTTCTTTAATTACTTGAAAACTGGCATTTCCACCTGGTGTTTTTAGTTCGCACTTCATCCGTCCATTTCGCAAAGACTTCAATAAATGTGAAAAATCATACATACAACACACTTTTTTTCCATTCATTTTTAAAAATATCTTTCCAAAGATATCTCAAATGCATACCTGGCAGGGTTGTCAGGTCTGAAGATTTCTCGCCAAACGTGGCGATTTTAAAAGTTATATGGCGTCCTAATTTTCGGTTTGGCGACATGGCAACTTTTTGGCGATTCGTAAATTAATTGGCGTTTTGTTGGCTCTTTTGGATAAAAAATTTGAAAAATTAAAATTATTATTTTGTTATTTTTTTATGTACGAAATTCGTAAACATGGTCATTTTAATACTGGCAACGAAAGATTTAAATTCATAAATAAAAGCTTTAAACTTGACAAATGTGGAAAAAAATTAATGTGTTTGCTTGAAAAATTCTTACATATGCATACCTCATGGCTCTGAAGTATATCATATCATCATTTAAAAGGCTACTTCTCCTCTCTCTAAATCCACGGAAAAACTCAAAGTCGGATAACATTAAGCTAAATTATTAAATTATAAGTCTATCAGTATATGAAGTTACAAAAAACCTTTTTTTACCCGTAATTAAAAATTTTGGAGGTGTTTAAAAAATTTCAAAAGCTGAATCTTGGTACTCTATAGCGTTTATTAGAATAAAGGTATAACTTTTCAGGTATTTTATCTTCGTTCTTTTTTGTCGCATAGTGTAATTTAATTCCAATACAAGGCAATGTGAAATGTTTCGAAGAAAATGTGTATAATGTTTAAGATATATAACAAGAATGAGACTACATATCTATATCCAAAATGTAATTTATATTAACCATAAAAATTATTTTTTATAGTTCACTAGCTTTCAGTAAACTATTAACTATGTTATAGTAAACATTGTACACTTTTTGTTTTTGTTAATATTTTTGCTTAATAAAATTAACAAAATATATATTATGGCGATTTTTTTCACTTTTGACGAAATTTAAGAATTTGGAACAAATTATTTTTTATTTGTCTTAACAATATTTTTCCGTTATTTAAAAATATATAAATTTTATTGCCAAAATGTAAAAAAGGTGAAATTGAATTTGGCGAAAAAGTTTAAAAAAGATCAGACAACCCTGATACCTGGTTCAAAATGTTACATTTTCCAAATGGTATTTTTGAAAAACTTATTTGGAAAATACCTGAAGCGCTAGTTTTCATTGGCTTCGTCATAAAAAAATAAAATACTTACATACCCGGTGGCGTTTTTTGAGCGACTTTGTCATATCAGTCTTTTCATCGATGATTCCTCGTTAAAAGGACGCCTCAATTCGCAAGTTTTATGAAAATATCCAAAAACGTCACAGTCAAAGACAGTTTTGCTGACACTTTTAGTATAAATTCACCATATAAAAGGTAGTTGAAAGTTGTCGAAATTGTCTGTTGTTATTCAACAAAAAGTTGGCATAGGCTGGAATTTGTCTACTACAAGTTTTCGTCAATGGTTGATGAACAAAAGGTAAAAAATTATAACAGATTATTAAGCATTTGTTTTTTCTTTGTTTGTTTTTTTTCAAGTTTACTGAAACTTTGCGACATTGTCTGTTATGAGTAAGCTAAGTTTGTCTGCCTGCTATGCACAAGCGATTTGAAAAAATATAACTGTTAATTTTTTTCAAATTTCTTCTTCTTATATTTTGTGCAGTTTCAATTATAGATTAAATCAATTCTTATTTAGTTCAGTAAAGTTGTCAGTAAAGAATGGTGGTAATAAAAAAATATAATTTATTTTAAAAGAAGCTGAAAAATTATTTTAAGTAAGTAATCTAAAAAAACCTTCAAAAGGGCTATTAAAAAAGTGTCAATATTTACAATGTTTAAGCCAGCCTTGCCCAAACGTAAATACAAGTGAAACTCTTTCCGGAGATGTTCTTGCAGTGATTAATAATGACGAAATAAGTGAGAAAACTCCTATAGGTATACTCGAAAAATAAAAAAAGCTTTTTGCTAAATATCACATTCGAAAGGCTTTTGGTAATGAGTTTCTAAAGGTTTTACAAGAGGAACATTTGGATGTGCCTCTAAACATTAACAATCTTCTCAATATCAAGAGAGAAAAAATTGTTCTTAGTGTTAATCCAGGGCAATATTATCACTTAGGGCTTACACACCAGTTATTGAAAATTTCCAACTATTTCACAAAAAGTGAAGGTATAACTATGGACATAGGACTTGATTGGAATCCTTTATTTAATAGCACTAGCAAGCCATTGTGGCCCATTTTAGGCAAAGTTGTAAGTACCACGATTAAATCTGTAGTTTTAATTGGAGCATTTTATAGCGAAGGAAAACCTGAATGCATAAATGCTTTTCTACATGATTTTATTTATGAAGCAAAACAAAATTAATTGCTGATGGTCTTACTTATACTGATAAAACCTTTCCGTTTAAAGTAAGATTAATTATTTGTGATGCACCAACTCGAGCTTTTGCTACTGGTACTGTAGGTCATAGCTCTTTTTATGGATGCAGTCGTTGTCAACAAGTTGGAAGAAGGGTAGGATATATGACCTTTTATGATGCAATAGCTTTAAGAACAGATAAAAACTTTCGTCTACGAAGTCAGCTTGAGCATCAAAGCATACAATTTAAAACTGAGCAAAGTGAAATTGAGCGTATGGGTGTAAATATAGTGAGTCAATTTCCTCTGGACTGCATGCACTTGATCAATTTGGGTGTCGGAAGAAAATTATTTAAATACTTAGTTGGCAAAATGTCTTTAGAAAACAAAAACTTATTGTCCGAAAAGCTGCAGTTTTACGTTTGATTTCTGCCCAAATAGTTCGGTCGACACCCAAGACCTTCGTCAGAACTTGAAAAATGGTAAGCATTGGAATTTCGGCACTTCATATTATATTTTGGATTAGTTGCTCTAAAAGACATTGTGAATGATGATATTTATTATCATTTTCATCTTTTAAGTATCGCTTATAGATTACTGTCTTGTCCTCTTCACCCTAAGACCAATATAGCAACAGCAAGATTACTACTGTCTGATTTCGTATTGTTTTATGCATATTTGTATTCTGAGAGTGACTTAGTGTATAACATGCACAACCTACTGCACTTTCCTGATTGTGTTGAAGTTTTTGGATTACCTAACGATTTTGCGGCTTATGATTTCTAAAATTATCTAAGACATATAAAGACTTCCTTCAAATGTACACACATTGTAATAACTAGTAGTTATTATATATCAATTTCCTTCTACAAGTTTGGTCTTGTGGGAAGAAAATTGTCGTTATGTTTGCAGAGGAACAAGTATAACGTCGGATGTCGGAGGAGCTAATGAAAACGAATGAATGTGAGTAGATTTGAGTAAATTACTTTGTGTATTGCAGCCAATGCGTAAATGAAAAGGTGAGTAATTTTCAAACAACGTTATAAAATTTATTTTGGCTTAAGGGGTTAATGGAATTAATTTAAATGGACTTAAAGTTATTTGAGAAAGAATACAGAATACAGAATATATTAAGGTTAAGGTAAGTATAATTCATAAAGGGTGAGTATCATTAATTAGAGGTAAGTATAATTTCAATCACTAAGGTAAGTATAATAATAATTATAATTATTATAATTAAAATTCAAATACATATTAGTATCTAAATTAATGCCCTGAGGCGAGGTGGAGTAGGTCTGAGCCTTTCGGCATGCCAAACACTACTCATCTTTTTCCTTGAAGTTCAAATGGAAAGAAGCTTCATAGTTTAAAATAAGTATAAAAAATTACGCCCCTTTTCCAATGCTATAATAGAAACCAATATTGTTATAATAAAAGAGCGCCAAATAGCGAATAATTTTAGTACAAATTACACCATATACAACAAACGAGATTTAGAAAAGGGAAGAGTTATATAGCAAAAAGAAAGTATTATATAAGTCAGTATTTTCCAAATAACTTGTGTCGATAAGCTCTGGTAATCACAGGAAACACTAATTTCAAAGATATCGTCATTTTCTGGAGACGTTGTAAAAGGAAAACAAATACCAAATACTAGAAGCTTTTTTACTTTGCCAATGTTATCAGATTCAATAGGAATTTATGAAACGGATGGAAAAGTAAATAAAACAGAAGTCGTATTTAACATTAACCTTTAAATAAACTAAATTACATTATATCTTTAAAAAAAAACTAAATATTATTACAGGATAAATTGCCAATATATTTGTCTGTTAAAAAAATAATATTTTTCTACATTATTTATATTTTTCTTTAATTAGAATGTACAAGCTTAGAATCTTTTGAAAAATTCCTTTGCGACTTGAGATCAGCAAATAAAAAAGTAAAAAGTAGGGACGCTAGACTTCACTCTAGAAAAGATGCATCAAATATATCCATGGATAGCCAAGAATATCCAATGACTTTAAATTAAATTTAAATTGTTTAAACTTTATTTTTTTTAGTTATAAATTTTTTAATTAACTATTAGTCTAGGTCACAAAAATGGTAATTAAAATAATACACTCGTAAGCTATGAAGTACAAATTTTATTTTATTATTTTATTATTTTTCTTATATTCTGAAGAATATTTTAAGTTACTAAACCACTAAGTACTTAATTTTTTAAGAAAAATTTGTATATGTTTATTTAAAAATCCTTTTTGTGTTGAAACTTTGTATATGAAACATAGTGATCTTGTTTGATAAGATTCCCCGAGATGACAACTTATAGCATAAAAACTAATTTGTGAAACGTTAGTAAGAAATTATGCTAATAGTCTCTGTTATAACGATACATTCGAGAAAAATTCACAGAGGACGTAAAGTGATTTTGTGTGCTACGAATCTCTGGAATGGCGACGAATTACATAAAAATTCATATATGAATATCGATGGTATTGTCTGTTAAGATTCACTAATACGCGGATGCCTACCGAACAAAATCAACTCCGGTCATCTGTGATGTTTTAGACAACTGCTGAAAAAAAATCATGTGTGACTCCAAAGAAAATAGTGTATGTGTCATTGCTGATTTAACATTGTCAGCATTTTTCACGAAAAATCCTCATGGCATTCGTAACCGGGTATGTATGGTATTTTAAATGACTTGTATATACACACCCATACATACATTTATTTATATTTTGTTATTATGCTCTCTTGTCTTTCTCTTTTAATGAAAGTAAAATCTATATTTTCTTTGATTTTTTCCCTGCACCCCGGCATCAAGAAACTAATAGAAAAAATATTTTAAGCTTTGTATAATAGGTAAATTTTCTATATGTATATAAATTAAGATATTTCCTTCTTATTATTTTTTGATATTTAACTTTACAACCTAAATTCACTAAATGTTTATATAAATTAAAATATTTTCTTTTTGTTTATTTAGGGTCTTAAAATAAACAACAGCAGTTAATGACTATCTTAGACTGAAGCTAAACAATTAATGATACAATAGTTTTTGCTTATAGTCCATTGCACATATAAGAGAATTTCAGATATAGTCCAAAAAACATGCTTGCAATTTCATCGCAGAAAGAATTTCATACATTTAGTTCGTTTTATAGTCCATTTCTCATATAGTCGAATTTGGGATATATTCCTTTTTTTGTAAATCAATATAAATGTATGTATATAAAATATTCAGGATGTATAGTCCACCCTAAAAATAAATTGCCATTATCCAAAATAAGCTTAAATAAAATAAAAAGTAATAAACGCCAAATTTTATAGCAAACAAATATTGGGTACACTGCTTGTGTAAATGTAGTTGATAATGTTAATGTTAAAGATGGGAATCCCCATTTTACATACAAAATATATGTTCGCACATACATGCATATTTGTTAGCATTAGTATTTGCGTGTTGAATAAGAAACATATGAATTGGCAGTCATAATGAGTAAACGCGTAAATTTATCTATTAAAAATAAAATAAAATTACTAGACGATTTTGACAACAATTCTTTGAATTGTAAGCAGATAAGTAAAAAATATCAAGTAGACAAATCTACGGTTTATAAAATTTAAAAAAATAAAAAAAAAATACGTGAATCCGTCAAGTCCTCCAATTTGAAATCGAAACGGCAGAGAAAAAGTGAGCATCATAAAACAGAGCAAGCCCATAAAATTTGGTTTAATGACATGCGTGGCTAAAATGCAGTCATTACAAGTCTCATGCTGTTAAACAAAGCAAAAGAATTTGCGGTCCAACTAGAAGAGGATTTTAAAACTACATCAAGCTGGTTGTTTCGATGGAGAAAGCGAAATGGTGTCAAGTACGGAAAAATAGTTGGTGAAGCTAAGGACAATGATGAACATGCAGCTAAAGACTTTCAAGAAAAGGAACTACCAAAGCTTTTAAGGGAATATGCGCCAGACTGTATTTTTAATGGAGATGAAAGTGGGCTATATTACTTGGCGTTACCAAACACTACATACTATCACAAAGACAGTGTAACAAATGGGTGGAAAATGCATAAGTGTAGATTGACTATTTTATTCGTATGTAATTCAACAGGTACTTACAAGAGAGTATTTGTAATCGGAAAAACTAACAAACCAAGATGTTTTCAAAATAAAAATGTACACATATTTTACAAACAAGAATAATTGGATGACGGTATCAGTTTGGAATGATATACTTTCTCTGCTAGATAATGAAATGACTAAAGCCAATAAAAAAAATAGCTTTATTTGTTGACAACGCTTCGTGCCACAAAACCATAATAAATTTGTCAAATATTGAAATTCAATACCTTCCACCGCATACAACTGCCATTGTACAGCCTCTTGACCAAGGTATTATTCACGCATTTAAATGTCAGTATAAGCAGATAGTCGTAAGAAAGCAACTTTGTGCTATTTAAAGTGTAGAGAGTGTTTCTGAATATATAAAGTCTATTTCAATCTTGGATGCTATACATTTTATAAAGCGGTCTTGGTGGTTGATTAAGCCAGAGATAATTGCAAATTGTTTGAAAAATGTAATTAAGTATGTTCTATGTATGTATGTCATTTCGTTTTCTATTGCAACGTGTTTTTTGGATTTCATACTAACCGCGATATTTTTGAATGTGAAGATTTTGCTATCGTTATGCCATGTAGCTCCGAGTATTTACATTGCGATAACGAGGTTCTTTGTTTTGGACCTCTAAGTGAACATGAAATTTTGGAAACTGTTGCTCCAAACAACATCACAAACAAACAGAGGCGGATTGTGAAATATTTGCTGATATGAAGGAAGTTTCTACAAAAGAGGTTTTAGATTCTATTGAAATTTTAAGGAAATACTGCTTTGAGAATGAAATTGAAAATAATTTTGCCATCGACAAAATTGAGGACCACATTTTGAACAATTTTCTTTAAAAAAAAAACAGTCAAAAATTACGAACTTTTTAAAGTAGTTATTTCAAAAGTATAACATTTACAAACTAATGCCATTTAATTTTTTTTTTAATTTATAGTCATATTATTGAAAATATATGAAAACAGTTATATGCCAAGAAGTGGCAATTCGTTTAACTGTCGAATTTGGCTTATTTTCCATTTTTTATAAGCGAAAACTACTGTAATTACTTTAAAATAAAATTAAAATAAAAGAACAGCAATAAACGAATTAATGCATTATTTGCATTTATGAAATGAATAATGAAATTAGATCAAGTTTCTTACACCCAATTTATGTTGAGTTAACGTCTGGCTATTAGGAAACTGTATCGTGCTGAGTCAACTTCTACTTGTTGTGAAATCGTATTAACTCCTCCCCTGCTTAATTGAAGGCCGTCCCCGGTCTTCCTCAGATCTTCAATAGCAGATTCAATATTGTGCCGCCGACGGGTTTTATTTTATGTTTCTGGTAAAGTTTAAAGGCGACAAACAAGATAGTTAGGGTGGCAAAAATAGCACCGGTAGACAACAAAGGTCCAGTAATGAGCTTCTTTTTTATTTCCTCGACATGCTGCAAGTTTCCAGTGTTCAATCTTTGTAGGTACGGCAAACTTAGTATTGTTTGATGACCCGTAATGTTGAGGAGAGAGGACGTTGGCGATCCTGGTATTTTCTTTATAATATTCCTTTGATTTCTGTAAGGGGAATCATTAATCTTTACTTCTTCACTGAAAGCAAGATGATAAGTGCCCGTAACAGTCTTCTCCACACACAACAGTATTGTCGTTGATAATGATAACACCCTCGTCAATTATTGTGAGAGGTTCGAGATGTGAGGGCCGAGTGGTACAGTATGCGTGTCCACCAGAATGGAGCTGCTGGGCGCATGTTGAATAAGCCAACTTTCTGCAAAATAATGTTGTTAATGTAGCGCGGCAATTTCCGATTGCCACCACTTGATTTTCACAGTCTGCCGCATTGTTTTCGCCTATTTGATTTGTTTTCAGAAATAGAAAGTCATTAAATTCAATAAACTCATTAATTCGTATAAACGATGGATTTCAATTGTTTCATGCTGTGAAAATTACGTTATTCTAGATAATATTTGTGCAAGAAAAAATAAATATAGTGTTTTTGAAACGTATCTCAAATCTAAGGGCACATTTTTCAAGATTTATAAGATTTTTAAGTAAAGTTGAAAAAATTAAATATTTTAAAGAATAAAGCTATAAATTTTAATTATGTAATTACAATACTAAACTTGTAAGTTGTTATTATTAGATCCTTTTATGATTCTAAGTGCTATAACAAATTAAAGAATAGTTTCAAAATACGCAGAATAGATTCCAGCATCACCTATTAGATCTTGCATATGCCGATGATTTACTTTGGTAGTGTAATCTAGTCAGATGGCGGCGTTTCCAGTGACATCCTGAGAAGAATGTGGCGAATCTTCGTTGAGGCCTTATGCTCCACTGTGAGCTGAAGGGCTTAAGAAGAAGAAGAATGGAATTGATATCAATCACAGCCGTATGTTGTAACTCAAAACCATATTAAAATATATTTCACGCATGAGCTAAAGATGTGAATATTCGTTTTTGGAGAGATATGTAGCATTTAGTCGGCCAAAAGATTGACTGACTAAGTTCAATCTGTTTCTAATGTCAGCACTAGAACCACCAGACGTCGTCAGGATGCTGCCGAGATAGCAAAAATACCCAAATTTCTGTTTCCAATTCGAAAGATCGTTGTGGTATTAGCATTAATTCCCATAATTTTTATTTTGGAAAAACTCAAGCCCACTCTGTATGCTTCTGCCTGTAAAGCATACAGCTTTCCTTAGATGTCGCAATGTTTGTGAGCCAGGAGATAGATGTCGTCTGCGTAATCAAGGTCTTCCAACTTTGTGATTAGTGCCCAAGTTATACCGCGTTTCAACGCCCAATGGAGGACAACGTTAAACAGCAGTGGAGAACAAAACATTGTCTGACACCATCTCGGATATGTATTTTCTTTACGTTATACTTGAACCCCAAAATGGTGAAAGTTTTTAAGTTCTTTTGTTTTAAATTGTTTTTAATTTTATTTTTTAAGCAATTGTTCGAATTAGATTTTTTTCACAACTTAAGTATATTTTCTGTTTTTAAATGTTATAGTATCAACGCATTTTTATAGCACGTTTTGATTACAAATTACATAAATTATAATTTAGCGCCTTTTGAGTAGGAGGAATTGGGAATTGGGAACACTGACAAAAGTCCCACGACAAGCTCAACAATTCAACAATTCGTTTTCTCTTTTACTTTTATTAGATATTTTGTTAATGGAAAGGCACGAAAAATAAACAAAAAACACTTTGTGCATCGATAATATATGCATACATATGTACATACGTGTGTTCCATGAAGCAATAAACAAAGATGACGCCAAGTTTTCAAAATAATTTTCTACTGCGCATGTACACCATAATAGAATGAAATTGCTTGCATTACATGAAATTTTAATGAAAATTGGAAAAAAATAATGTTTTTTTTCATATGTAACATAAAAATTTTATTCAAAATTGTTAAATAAGTTGATCCATATTATTAATAGTATGTATTAGCATACGTATCTTTGTATCCCTTTTACGCCCGTTATACTGCACCGACTTTGAAAAGATATATGTATGTATGTATATGGGCTTAAAGATCTTTCCGTGCAGATGTGCACAATGTTAATCTTATTTAAATCGGACCAGTACTTTGAGAGTAATACGACTACAAAATTCTTACTAACGCATAGAAAGAAAAAAACATTTTTTTGTGTAGCTATAAATGAAAAACAATAAAATATGTATGTGTGAATGTATATTTTTTTATTTGTCATTGGTATAAAAATATTTTTTCAATTTTTTTAAAAAAGAAATTCCTTGGAAATTTTTTTTTTATATAATTACATAGGTTTATATACAAAAAGTGTATTATGAGTAGAAATCTATTTAAAGAAAATTTTGTATGAAAAAATTTAACTTTAAAAGTAATTTAAATTTTATATATGTAGTACATGGAGGTTAATTTAAAAACATTAATTTATATACACATACCTACATACATAACTAAATTAAACGTTAGATGCTAAAATGCGGATGATTGTGTCAGGCGTTAGTACACTAGTATGTCTTATAACGTAATTATTAAACCCATATTTCAAGAATTTTTTCGTTTGACATATTGTAAATAAATACACTTCTAAATCATTTTCGGTTATTTAAATTTAAGTTATTGTTTTCTTAATTTACTTTTTATGGATTTTGAAAGCTCAAATAGTATCTAATTTAAATTTTTTATTTTGAAATACATTTTAGACTTATAAAAACTGTTTTTACATTACTGTCACATTCAATGTAGCGAGCTCGTTCTTTTGTTATTAACAAGTTTGGCCCATTGTACCATATATTTAAAAAATTTACAGGTTACAAGAAAGACAGTTGCAAGGTAACAGAAAAGATGATTGCACCTTTCACAATCACCAAGATTCACATCATTGAGTTCTTACAATTTATCAATTTATTACTTAATATTTTTAATAATTAATTTTTTATTATTAACTTATTTTTAATTAATATTAAATACCCGTATGTTAACAAATTTTGACTGTATATTCTTGTTTTTGTAAATAGCTGTTATACTTAAGTTGCCCTAAAGGTAATGTTTGCAGAAAGTGCTAAATTCTTGGACAGAATCAGTTACAGTTATTTGGAGTGTAATAGTTAAACTTTTCTTAGTTGAACTGCATTTAAATTTTTTTGATTATTTCGAGTTTGACTAAGGACGCGCCTTCAAAGTATAAACTTCAAATTTAAAAAAAAAAATTGTTTAGAAAAAATTAGTTTTATTCCACCATCTTTAAACGGATACAAAATATTAATGCCATAAATTTGTATTATTATTTTTTTTACGTTTAGTTTTAGGTTTTTTAGTTTTAGTATTTATAATATCGCTTATTTACTCTAAATGAATTCTTGTTGAAAAAATCAAATTTTAATTTTTCAAGACCTATATTTTTTCGAGGTAAGGGTTGGCAAGTATATTTTTATATAGGTTATTTAGTCCAAAGTGTCTAGTTTCCAGCGATATTAAAATCGCTCTTCCCACGGCTGCCCCCCAAAACACTTTTTTCAAATTTCAGACCTGCTTTATTCGAATTTTTCTTTTGTTTCATACAAGTAAATAACAAGTTGCAACAAATCAACACCAGGGATGTGATGCCATTTTCCCGAAAGGCGCTATCGAGTACAAAAAGAATCTATTTTGAAATTTTTGAAACACCTCAAAAACTTTGAGATACGGATAAAAATTCGATTTTTCATACCTTTATGAACTTATAAGCTAATACCCTATTTGAATATTATCAAATTTTAAGTTTCTCACCAGATTTTGAAAGGCCTTTTAATTTCTCAAGCAATTGGTAGAAGATGATTTAAAAAATAATTCAGAAAGAATTCAAAATAGCTTTTAGACTACATGTAGATCAGGTGGTAGTAATTACAGTGATGAAAACATTTTCAGAGTATTTTTTAGGCAGTACAAAATTTCAGTAAAAATATAAAGGATAAATGTCGACCTAATTAAAAATAATATTATGTCCGTAAAAGGTAAAAACATAAAAAAAACCTTTTAAAAACATAACAATATTATTTATGAGTTCGTAGACTTAAGTAAAATAAAATAAATCTTGTGTTAAGTTTTTAATTATTAATTCTTTATTCAACTAAACAAATTCTATACTTAATTTCTCCGTCTGTTAACAATTTTGTAAACAGCAACAATTACTCGGCTGATCTTTTTTCCTAAAAATATTCCAACCTGATCTGTGTTAGAACTTAGTTCGATCACAACCTTTTCATCCAGAGATTATCCACGCTTAACTCTTTCTAAGAGTTAAAACAAAAATGTTGTAACATGTCATTTACATTTTGTTTTGTACATAGTAATTAGATCTTCCCTTCTTTTCATCGTCACATTGATAGCAATTTGGACATCGATGTTCTAGACAATACGTTTTATTCCATTTTGCACAATAATATACGTTCATATGCTTCTTCCTTGATGGATAAAGCCTGTAAATTTATTAAACGATCAAGACTTAAAATAATTTTGTAACAAAGTAATTACAATTTTAATAAGAACGTGTAGTCAGAAATATTACTTCAATACTAAACCTCGCCTCACATGCAACACGAAGTATTATATCTTAACTCTTTCTACTGAGTTAGCACCAACTAAACTCGTTTTTACTTCACGTATCTCTTCATGAGTTTTCTCCTTTAAACACTCTTCACACCGAGTTCAAACAAATATACTATACTCGCTGAGTTTACTTCACACTGAGTTCATCAGAGTTGCGTTTATTGCATTGAATTTATAATGCATTATTAGTTCCATTACCACTAAACGAATTAGCATTAATCCAGCAATATTGCAGCCACCACTAGTGGCAGATGGATATAATTAAGCACTAACCCAAGCAATTTTAGTAGTAAATTTTCAGTACCACTAAAATCGCTTCATTTAGTGCATAATATAAAATGTGGTTCACGCTTAAGTACAACAAAAGGTAAAAACTTGTATAATGTAGCAAGGTGACTGAGGTGTGAAATTATATCTACAGGTAGTCCAACGTGTCCTTCTGCCACTAATAAGGTGCCTGATCTAATAGCCTTTTTTGTAACACGAAATCTATCTAGAAGTATATTAAATATTGAAGATAGTTCGGAACTTAGTTTCGACCACTCACCTATTTACTTACTCATAGAAGGGCAACTGAAGCAACAAGAAGAACGTGTGTATCTCTAAAACAAATTTACTGATTGGAATTATTATTAATTTAAACTAAATAATGATATTGATCCTGTATTGTTTTTTGAAACTACGAAAGAAATCGAAAAGAAATTGAAAAATTTACAATGTAAATACAGCAAGCTGCTTGGCTTAGCTCGCCTTTACATCAGCGTCGCTCAAAACGAGAGAAACAGTTAAAATGATAAATACACTGAAGTTAAAACGCTGTAAAAAAATAGATATTCATACATAGTACAAACATGCATAAAAATGTGTAACTTATTATTAGTACTTCTCGGTGTAGAAATCAAAATTTTAGCCCTCTTTAAAATCTCTTAAAATTAAAAAAAAAACACAAATATATGCGTTACGTTCCTTCTTCGTTGAAGAATAACAAGCAACTGAAGAAAGTTTGTTTCTCACACACATATTTTTCGTTGTAGTTATGGTTGCCGTTTGAAGTAATGAAAATGAAGCGTTTAATTTTTCAAGTTTTTTTTTAGCATTGTTAATTTATTACAATTTCTTGAGTTTTTTTTTTTTTGGCAATTATAAAAGCAATATCAATAAATAATATATTGCTATTTAAATTGAAAAAGTATGTAATAAATGTTAGCGATACAGTTTATTTTGGCACATTTCAGGAAAATTTTTGCTAAGAATTTTTTTTCTTTTAACATCCCTGTTTGTAATATTCTCGAAGAGAATAAAAAAACAGCCAAAAAATTTCGTAATCTGAAAAATATGGATGAGCGACGCTGCTTTACATACAGGTTTCCACTATTAAAAGCACAATTAGATTAACAAAGCTTTTTTAAGAAAAAATAAAAGAATTTAAAAACAGGAAGTGCAGCATAAAAATGCAAAATATATCGGCAGAGAAAAGATTTAACTATTCGTTATGGAAAGTAACAGCTTATCTAAAACGTCCCATTACCCATAATACGCCAATCAAAAAGCAAAATGACTCATGGGCAAAGAGTGATGCTGAAAAAACTGATATATTTGATCAGCACTTATCTAATACATTCCATCCTTATAATATGAGGGATTTTAATATGCCTTGTGCAGTACAAGAATCGGTAGATATTCACCCATTTTCAATAACGGAAACGATTGAAGAAATATAAAATTAAAATCGAGAAAAAGTCCTGGTTTCGACCTAATAACTGGTGAAGTACTTAAAAATCTCCCAAATAAAGCTCTTATTAGTACCAATCCCATTATGAATGCTTATTTAAATCACAAATATATCCCATTAAAATGGAAAATTTCGGACGTATTAATGATACATAAACCTGGTAAAAATGCTAATGAAGTTGCATCTAACCGGCCTATTTCGTTGCTACCCGAGAAAATTATTCGAAAAACTATTCACTAGAAGGCTAAAGGAAATAACTTCTATTAAGCAACTAATGCCTTTGCATCAATTCGGTTTCAGAGAGAAGCATTCGACAATTGATCAAGTCCATCGAATTGCCCATACAATAGAAGAGGCCATAGAACAAAAGAAAGTTTGTCCGGCTATATTTTTGGATGCTGCTCAAGCCTTTGACAAGGTATGGCACAAAGGCTTGCATTGCAAGCTAAGAACACAGCTGCCTATACAGTATACCGAGTTGTTGGAATCTTATATGAAAGAGCGATATTTTAGAGTCAAACATGGAAATGACTACTCTGATATAAGAAAAATTCGTGCGGGGGCACCACACGGTAGTATACTCGGCCCTCTTTTATACTAATTATATACAGCGGATATATCTTCCCTGGATAACGTCAACAAACTTTACTTTCCGTTCGTGAAAACAAAATAGAATCATTCACAAAATTGCAGTCGTCTTTAGATAAGCTGGTAGAATAGACGGAAAGATAGAAAATGAAATTAAATGAAAGTGAATCAGTACATGTTGATTTTACGTACAAATCTACACGGCATATACCTATAAAAATTTCAAGCTCTACGATCCCATATGCTAACCATGCAAAATATCTGGGAATGACGCTGGATTGTAAACTTAAATGGAAAGAGCATATTGAAATTAAAGCAACAGAGCTGAACCTGAAATACAATAAACTAAAATGGATCATTGGGAGAAAATCCCCAGCATCAATTGAAAATAAACTTCTTGTTTACAACCAGTGTGGACCTATGGAGTTCAAATCTGGGGATGTGCTGCAAAAAATTATATCGATATTATCCAACGCATTCAGAACAAAATACTTAGGCGCACCTTATTTTATTAGAAACAATGATCTGCACAGGGATTTTGAAGTCATGAAGGTTACAGAAGGAACACGGCTATTTGCATTTGAACACAAAGACAGACTACAGAGTCACATTCACTGTTATACAATGAATTTTATATAAGCGAAATAAATTTCTTGTTAGTTAAATGCTAGGAGTATTATGAAATGTATATACGAGTATTGTATATAAATTTAAATAACATTCAATAAATAACATTCAATAAAAAAAAAAATAAAATAATAGTGGACTTAATTTTCACTACCACTAAACATTAGGGGCGATAATGCATTATTTTTTCCACTACCACTAAAGTAGTGGAAAATGAAATTCAATGCAATAAACTCAAATCTAGAGTTATAAACTAACTGCTGTCAGCATTGATATGCTTTTTATATGGTTGAGTAAATAACACTTCTTTTATTTTCTTGTTAGTTCTTATGAAGTCGAGCTTATGTAAACATCTACTTCTTTTAGTTCTTATTATTTATAGTTGTTTGTTATTGTCTGTTACTGTGTTCTTTTCTGCATATTTTTTGTTGTTGCCGTTTAGTTTTGTTTACTATATTTCTGCTGTTGTTGTTGTCGATTTGATTATTTGTAAACAGCACATATGGTTGTATTTGCGGCTTTTGTTTATTCTTTTGAGCAATGTAATAAACGGCAGGGGTGCTCAAACTTTTTTTGTAACACTGCCACCCACTTAAGCCTGTTCATTCCGAAAAGGGTAACTATCTCTTCTTCCTTTTTCTGCCAATCGTTCTAGGTGTTCTAATCTCACCTTTGTTCTTGGGTTGTAGTATTTCTGGTCCCGATAGTTGACTATGTTCAATCTTTTTTCTACTTTGTAGCTAACCCTTATCCTGGTTTTCAATTTAGTGTACACACTTTCCTTCACTGCGAAGCGTAATGTAGGATCACTGGTATCTCGCTTCAGCCCTTAATATTTGCTATGCGAATACATCCAGTCTTTATCTACACTTTAACCATTTTTATTCGGGTACGTACTAGTATGTGTGATTCACTTAGACTTTGTTTTTCGGCATTTTTGGCTTCTTCTATTTCTAGACCTTTAGCTGCAAAATACTTCGTCAGTATTGGGTCATTGGTCTCTATACCTTTTTGCTGGTTATCGACGATGGACCACTCACCTACGGCCTTTACACCTGTACCATCCGATTCTGCTTGCCGTTCTGCTTCATGTACTCCATCATCGCCATTGTGACCTTTAAATTACCACTGCTCCCAATTTTCGTTGCCAGATTAATTACTGAAGGCGTGCTGTAGTGCCGTTAATAGGTTATTGTAGTTGTTTCTGCTGCCGGCTGAAATTGTTTCTAGGACTTTTATTGCTGCGTTTTTATAGGCCAAAATTAATTCTACATCCTTCTCTTGGTCGCACCTTTCCAATTCTATTAGCCACGGCATCGACTTGGAATTTGAATACTACCAGAGGAATGCTACCATCGAAGCAAGGAGTGTTTATTCTGTCGGAACCTTCGAATACATTTCGCACTTGTTCCGGCCATTAATACTGGAGTGTGTTGACTTTTTCTACAATCGATTCCTCTTACATGCTTGACTTTCTTGTCTCCGCTGCATCTAGCTTCTTTCTTTCATTCTCATATATTTCTTGCAGCTTTTCGGCTATCGCACCAGTAGTTTCACGTACCGCAGCCTTAAGCTTTTCGTTAACAGCTTTAGATGTTTCATTTACCTGGGCCAAATGTTTTTCGTTATCCGCATCTAATTTGTCTCTAACAACAATTTCAACCTTTGGCGCACTTGCTTCGACAACATCAACTCCTTTACTTGTGGACTCACACACATATGTTCTCCACCTCTTCATTCGTCGTCTTTGTGGAGTTAGTAGCTTTCTCCTTGGTTTTTAATTAATAATTCTTTATTGAACACAGTTTTGTGTTCCACTGCTTGCAACCTTTTCACAAGCAATAACAATTAATATTCGTAATTATTATATCTGTTTACAATTTTGTTAACAACAACAATTACTCGACAAATTTTTCTTCCTAAAGCTCTTCCAACTCGATCGTTGTTACAACTTATGTATGTTCGATCACAACCTTTTTAACCAGAAGTTATGCACACTTAACTCTCTTTACTGAGTTAACTCCAACTAAACTGGTTTTTACTACGCGTCTCTCTTTACAAATTTACTCTTTATAAACTCTCTTCACACCGAGTTCAAACCAATAAGCTATACTCGCTGAGTTTACTTTACACTGAGCTTACACATAAACTGACTGCTATCCGCATTGATGTGCTTTTTATATGGATAAATAAACAACACTTCGAAAGCTCTTGAACATTTCAATATTTCAGGTAGATTCAATTTCTTTCTTTTATTTTATTTTTAGTTCTTATGAAGATACGTTCTACGTTCTTATGAAGATAAGTTCTTGTTGCTTGTTATTGTTTGTTGTTGTCTGTTTCTTGTTTTCTTTTCTGCATGTTTTTTGTTGTTGCGGTTTACTTTTATTTACTACATTCCAGCTGCTCCTGTTGTCGATTTGGTTATTTGTAAACAGCACGTATAATTGTTTTTTCGGCTCTTGTTTATTCTTTTTAGCAATGTAATAAACGACAGGGATGCCCAACCTGATTTTTAAAGTTATAAGTGGTATTCCACGTGTCGTCTGAAGAAAAACAAGAAGCTATTAATAAAATATTTAAAAAGTTGTAGAGCTGCTACTTGAAAGACTCCCATGATATAAGCTGTGGTTTTGTCTAAAAAAGCCAAATGTCTTTCATATTCATCATCTCATAAGGTGAATTTCAACTTAAGAAGTGAGATGATACTGATGAAAGACAGCCGATTGCGAAGTAATATAAAATAATGTGTATTGTAACCTTTGAAATTCTTGTAGTTATTTGGGGCCGCCATCTAACGTTTTTTTTTTTTTTTCAACTAGTGCTTATTTCGTGAATGGTAACACTTAGCTCATGTCTGATTTGACAGATAATTAGTTTTATCCTTCCGCTGAACGAATATGGTTGTGTATACGCTTGAACAACGCTGGGAATCTGGGTCTGCGATCGAATTACAGAAGATGCCGATTTTGCCAAAAAAAAATCATTTCTTCAGATGAAGCTCATTTGATTTTGGCGGGTATGTAAACAAGCAAAATTGTTGCATTTGGGGCACAGAAAACCCGCACGCATACATTGAAAAGCCGATAGACCCAAGACGAGTCACTGTTTGGTGCGGATTTTGGTCCAGAGGCATAATTGGGCCATTTTTCTTCGAGAATGAGCAAGGAGTGGCCATTACAATCAATGACGATCGTTATCGGGCCATGTTGAACGAATTTTTGTTCACAAAAACTGAAGAGGAGGATATTAGCAACATTTGGTTTCAACAGGACGGCGCTACGTGCCACACAGCCGGTGTTTTGCGCCCTGTTTTTGAATATCGCATTATCAGCCGCAGAGTTGATGTCGTTTGGCCACCTCGGAGCTGCGATTTGACACCGTTGGACTATTATTTGTGGGGTGCCGTCAAAGATAAGTGTTACGCCAACAAGCCAGAGACAATTGACGTTTTAAAGGACAATATTCGTAAAGCCATTGATGAAATACAGCTGCACACGATCGATAATGTGCTTAAAAATTGGACCGATTGTGTAGGCTACTGCATGGCCAGCCGAAGCAGCCATTTGAATGAAATTATTTTCCATTATTAACCGGACGGATTGTACTTTCAAATAAAAAAAGAAATTTGAGAAAATATTCAGTAGTTTTTTTTATAGCATTTAAAAAAAATAAATTATTTGGCGGACCCGTTATATGTATTTTGGCTTAGTAATTTTTACCAAACAAAATAGTATTTTTTATTTTATACTTTTCTTTATAATTTCCAAACAAAAGTAATTTTTTTTATTGATTCATAATACCAAGACCACGATCTTTGCAATGATAAACATATCTTATACCTTAACGCAGCCGTTTTTAAAGATGTTGAAACACTCTCAAAATTTTGGGTTATTTTTAAACTGTTTTAGTACGATTTTAAAATTTTAAACTGTTTTAGAAAGGCAACAAAATTAGACTTTTTAAAGTGTATGCATAAAATGTATGTATATTCCAAGAAATTGGTAAGTTTTTACTAAAATTTTAATTTTTTGTTCCGTATTTTTTAAATTCAAAAAAGGTTATCTCATTTTTTGCTCTATGAAAACCTATTTTTTGTGTACCGTGTTTTAAAGACAATTTTGTATAGAAAGTGATATATTCTTTGTGAAAATCGGTTTATATTTGCACAAGTTATTAAAAGTAAGTAACTCATGAAAAATCATACGATTTTTACCAAATTGTAAACTTTTTTAAAAAATACTGCTTTAAAATGGTAAAAAATGACAGTTTGCTAACAGTTGAGTAATTTTTTCATAAGTTTCTCTCCTAAAAGGCTTAATAGCTGCGTTAAATTTCAACCGATTTCTAAAACGTAAGACTCATTTTATTCATAACTATACAGTTTCTTAATTAATTCATAAATAGTGCGGTTCCTATATAAATTAGTGAGCAAAATCTCATCTAATTTGTTTGCTTAAAAAGTACACCACGATTTTTCAGAGCTACTAAAACGACATTTATGTACATATATCTGTTTCTTTTCTTTTAAAACCGCTCCGTTAAAAAAGACTCTTGTTGCTCTCGATAGCGGCTAACAGTATTACTTCACAGGTTTTTTTGTAGTAGCTCCATATTATTTTCTCTCAAGTAAATTGGGCAATCTTTTAGAAAGTTGTTTGAAAGTTGTTTTTGTCTCTACTTTTAGAAATTTTAGGCATGGATACCATATTAGTAGAGTATGACCTCCTCCCTCTCTTTAGTAACGTTACAGTCTATTTCAACATAGAATAGTTTTTTTGGTGTTTCGGAATATTTAATAGAAGTCACTAGAGGACGGATAGTACTCATTTCTATCTACTGGTTCTCGGTGTTAGATTTTTTCACTAGTCATGTCACTAAGGCAACGTAAACTGCTTGCTGGCTTTGCTGTCAAGTAGTGGGAATCAGCAATTTTTTATTAGTGTTGCTTGCACATTATTTCGCAGTGTAAATCACACACTCGTTTCTGTTATTTACATGTCGGCATTCTTTAGCATTTGCACTTGCCACGCTCATCACCTTTTTTTATTTATTCATGTATGGAATGACAATACTCAGTATTTTATATTTACTGCTTTGTTTATTTTTTAAAAGACCACTGAGATCGAACCTTTTACCAATAACGCAAAAGATCACCTATTACATATACCATATATACCATATATACTTTTATTACTGAAAACACGCACGTACCGTACAAGTGTCGCATTCAGCGTGATTCTAAATGATGATTGTAGTAGGTCAGCATAAACAAATATGAATCTAGACTAAATGACCTTGTGAGATACTTATCTCACGGTTGCAACCAGGATCTAACATCATATTTTTATACTTTGCGGTGTAAATAACAATACATTTGGCCTTGCATTTGCACTTGCCACGCTCATCACCTTTTTTTATTTATTCATGTATGGAATGACAATACTCAGTATTTTATATTTACTGCTTTGTTTATTTTTTAAAAGACCACTGAGATCGAACCTTTTACCAATAACGCAAAAGATCACCTATTACATATACCATATATACCATATATACTTTTATTACTGAAAACACGCACGTACCGTACAAGTGTCGCCTTCAGCGTGATTCTAAATGATGATTGTAGTAGGTCAGCATAAACAAATATGAATCTAGACTAAATGACCTTGTGAGATACTTATCTCACGGTTGCAACCAGGATCTAACATCATATTTTTATACTTTGCGGTGTAAATAACAATACATTTGGCCTTGTCAAAGCGGAGTCCTTTCGCCTCTACTTGATTAAAATATACCAAAAACCAAATATTGTTTTTAACTGATAATTCGTGGTATTCAGTATTCGTTATAACCGAAATCCATTGTTAAAATACAGTAAATTATTGCCTTGTCAGATCATACTTTATTTTCAAACGTTTTGCATTTCATCATAAAGCAAAACGTTTTATGATTTGTAAGAATAAAGTGTTTAAAATTTATTCAGTAAAAAGAGATTCTAATAATCAAAACAAATCCACTCCATCTAAAAAAATTTCAAACACTTTAATAAATCAACTGAATACCAATGATAATTTAAATAATTCAACTAATCCCCAAAATAAGATCATTAACAACCCTCAGCTTAATAGTAATAACGTACCAACAAAATCCGAAAATATATTATTTAACAACCGAAAGAAAACTACAATTTCACCTCTTAATTCAAGCTCTTTAGGAAGCTTTACAACTCTCATGAATAGTCCAACTCGTTCTCTTAATTTGTCAGAGGCAAGCTCTGATATTGAGACTCAAGGGATAGATTATATGACTACTGACGTCGAATCATCAAATTAATACCGTTAACTCTCTTTATATTGAAAATTATGTATCTAATCAGAATTTATTCACGTAATTATACATTAATTTTTCTCTTACTATCTTTCATTTTTTACTTTTTAATTAACCCATATTGTACATCCTTCAATGGCTACCTGAATAACTACACCGATCTTCAATTACTGATTTCTGAAAGGAACCCAGATATAATTTACCTACAGGAAACAAAATGCAAACAAGGTTTTAATCCGTTAACTCCAAGGTATTTTATTGGCTATTTTTTTAACACCAACACATCATCTAAACACGTCTCGGCCATACTCATAAAAAGAAATATACCCCATAAACGTTTAAACACGAACTGTTCAATTAATGCGGTAGGCTTGGAGATAAATCTTTCCCTCAAATTTTCAATTATATCGTTATATCTTACCCCCCCCCCCGCCCCCCCAGACTCCTGTGTCACTAGCTGACCTTAATAGTTTATTGGCAAATGTTAACACTTCTGTTCTTATTAATGGGGACTTTTATGCTTGGAACCCTATTTGGGGTTCTCCTACAGCTGATAAAAGGGGAAAAATTATAGAGCAATTTTTATTGGATTCCGATTTGGCTACGTTAAATAATGGCCTCCCAACAGATTTTAGTTCTCAGAGCACCTCAATTTCTATTATACCCATGTATAGGTGGTATGTTATTAAGGACCTTCACAATATATAGTGACCCAACTTCTTGTTGGTAATCCTAGACAAACAAAAAAAACATTTAATATTAATTACGCGAAATGGGAAATCTACCAAAAAAAGATATTGGATTTGAGTGATAAAATTCCTTCGATAAACTTTAATAGGGAAGCGGCCATTATTAGAAAGATAATCCGACTTTCAGCTAATAAAAGTATACCTTTAACTTCTAACAGGGATCGTGTAAGAACAGTTCCGTGGTGGAACTCTGAATTACAAGAACTCCGAGACGCGAAACAACTTGCATGGAAAAAAATTAGGCGAAATATGTCGGTAGATAATTTTATTTCTTATAAAAAAAGGAATGCAATTTTCAACAGGGCGAGAAAACTAGCGTTACCAAAATCTTTCAATAACTTCACTGAGATTCTGAATCCATCCGCTCCTATCAAGCTTTTTTGGCCAAACATTCGAAAGTTAACGGGAAATTTCATACCTAACACGATCAATTCTATTTCTCTTGACGGTAGAGTCATCTCCGATTCCTACGATTTATCGTAGGAATATTGGTCAGCAAAATCAAAGGACTCTAATTTTTCAAGTGAATTTAGTTTATCAAAGACCCAAACTTTGTCCTCTCTGGGAATAACATCTTGCCCTCATTGATACTGGAAAAACCAGTTAACAAGCAGGAATTGGAATATGCTGTAAATACTTCAAAGGGAAAGACACCTTTTCTTGATGGAATATCATATCCCATGCTTGTCCGCCTACCGAATAGGTTTAGGATTCGTATTCTAAATTTATTTAGTAATATATTTGACTCAGGCATTATCCCGCAATTTTTCAAAACTGCTGCTGTTATTGCTTTACATAAGAACAATAAATCAATGGACGAAATTGACTCCTACCGACCAATTTCGCTTCTTCCATGTATCTCGAAGGTACTTGAAAAAATTTGCTCTAGACGTCTGATGTGGTTTGCTAGGAAACATAATTTACTGTCAAGGAATCAGGTTGGATTCCAATCTGGTCGTGGAACTATGGATGCTTTATTATACTTGGAACATACTATTTGTAAGAACCGTTCGATAAAAAGAAATACTTCGATTTTATCTATTGATTTTGTAAAAGCTTTCGATAGAATTGGCATTCACATAGTATTCCGAAAACTTCTTGAATGGTCTGTCGGTCCGAAGATTTTGAATTTTATCAAAGCGTTTCTTACAAATAGAAAGTTTTCCGTTCGCATAAACAATATTTATTCCAATACGGTTCATTTAAATAACGGTATACCACAGGGCCCTTGTCAGTAACTCTTTTTATAATTGCATTTGATGACTTAAGCCGCATCTTATGTAACAATAAATAGATTGAACACTGTATCTACGTCGATGATCTTTGCATTATAACGAAGGAGCAGAAAAAACAAAAAATTGTGAATGATTTTAATGGGACATTACTTGATATTGTAAATTGGTAAATCGGCGCTGATATTTCGTTTGAAAAAACTTATCACTTACATATATGTAAATTGTAGTGAATTTAACATAAAGTATAATGGAATAACTATTCAAAATGGAAATAGTTGTAAGATTTTAGATTTATATATCATTATATGTATCAATGTAATTATTTAAAACAAAATTTAATGACTAGACTTAACATTATTAAATACCTTTTTTCTAAAATAAGCCACATGCACACAATCTTTAGTAATATCAAAAATCAATTATGCTCTGGTAATATATAGCAAAGCTGCAAAATCAATATTACATTTGGTTAAAATTATTATCAACGCTTGCATAAGAGCCAGTCTTAGAGCTTTTCGAACTACACCACTAAAAAATCTAATGGCTGAAGCTGGCTTAGACTCCCTGCAAATCCATGCTAACAAATTAAAAATCCAATTCATTCACAAAATTTTCAGCAGCAAATCATCATTACTTCATAAACAAATTGATTTCCTCAACAAATGGAAAGTGTCCTTCAACTCTTTCTCAAATATTCAAAAGAGCGAATAAGCTAAATTTCCGAAATATTAAGCCACCTTTAGAAAAGCATCCACCTTGACTCCTTGAACCGAGTATAATGTTAAAAAGTCTACAAAATTTAGATAAAGATTCTACTCCACCATTAGTTTTTAAGCTCCTTTTTAAGGAGTTAACTTCAACCTACAAAAAGGATAGCTGGTCCCTCATATATACAGATGATTCAAAAACAAATGCCCACGTGGGATTTGCCGTAGTTGATGAAAATAGATACTCGTCGAAACGGGGTTTATTTCCTCAGCACGCTACTGTTTTCGAGGCCGAAGCCGTGGCAATCATTGAAGCATTAAAACTGTGTAAGAACTCGGCCACCAAATAATCTGCACTGACAGCCGTTCAGTTCTTGATGCCTCTTTAAACCAAAAAAATAAAAACTTTTCAATAATTATTATCCAGGAGCTACTAATACAATTAAATCAAAAAGTGAAATTATTATGGGTACCAAGCCATATTGGAATAGAAGGCAATGAAACAGCAGACAAAGTGGTAAAGTCAGTTTACCTTCATCCTACCCAGTTATTTCTACCGCAGTCCAAAAATTTTATATCTAGAGAAGCGTTAGATAGAATAAATGATTCATTACATAATCAGAGGTGTAGATACAATCATCTTTACCAAACCATCAATCCAAAAAAATTACCTATCCGTCTTCCAGCTTCTACCACCTGTCATAAAAACAGATGTTTTATCAGACTTAGACTTACGCATACGAGGCTCACACATCAATATTTGTTATCAAAAAACTCCCAGCCAAGGTGTCCTTTCTTTAATAATAATTCAGCATTAACAATATTTCATCTTCTGTCTCAGTGCCAAGCTCTAAGGAACCAGCGTCGAAAAATATGCAAGACCGATAATATTATTAATTTTTTAAAAATCGCATCTGTTTACAATATTAATGTAATATTTGATTTTCTTCAAGCTATGAATAAACATAAGAATATTTAAGTTATGATCTTAAATTACTGTTAATATAATACTTTAATATATCTCTTAAACCATTTTATAAAACGTAAGCCGATAGCCCAAGTTGCTAGTACTTTCATCTATTATTTGTTACAATTTTAATTATAACAAATCTGTAAATAAATAAAATAAATAAATAAAACGAAGGAACATAGTGTAGGAGATACTGTTGAGATTAATTATTTTAATTAACAAAAAAAAATATATTAAAATCCACAAGTTTAGTTCATATTTTAAAGAAAATAAACTAAATTATAAGTAAATAATATAAAAATATACGAGGGCGGATTGACATTGAAGCTACCTAGCGCTAAATGGCAGCACAAACGCAAAAACTTTTTCTTTCTTAGAAATTACGATCTGTCAAATGTCAGCTGTTAAAATTTTAGCCAAATTCATCGATTAGTTTATTTGTTGTAGTCGTTTGAAGTAAGCAAATTTTGTATTTCTTGGAAAATGGAAAAAAGTAAATTTCATGTAGTGATTAAACACTATTATTTGGAAGGCAAAACGGCGAAAGAGACAAAAGAAAAGCTTGATAAACCTTACGGCGAATCTGCTCCGTCAGATTATATGGTAAAATATTGGATTGCTGAATTTAAACGGGGCCGAACAAACACTGCAACAATACCATCAACAGGAAGGCCAAAAGAGGTGGTTACTGAAGCAAATATCAAGAAAATCCTCGATATCGTTATGAATGATCGCCGGATCAAAGTACGTGAGATTGCTGAAATGGTAGACATATCATATGAACGTGTGTTCAACATTTTGCATGAACATTTACATATGAAAAAGCTATCGGCAAGACGGGTGTCGATTTGAACAAAAACGAGTTCGACAGATCACTTCACGGCGTTGTTTGGACATGATAAAGCATAATTCTGCTGATTTTTGGCGTAGATTAATAACTGTTGATGAAACGCGGGTCCACCACTACACACCTGAAACCAAAAATCAATCAAAGCAATGGGTGGAAGCTGGTGGAAGTGCTCCGAAGAAGGCGAAGACAGCGGAATCGGCTGGTAAGGTTATGGCCACTGTATTTTGGGATGCACACGGAATATTGCTCATCGATCATCTTGAAAAGGGATCCACAATCACAGGAGAGTATTATCGTGCATCATTGGATCAATTGGTTGATGCAATCAAAGAAAAACGACCATATTTAAATAAGAAAAAAGTGTTCTTTCTTCAAGACAACGCACCGGTTCACACAGCATTAGATACGATGCTAAAACTACGAGAAATCCACTTCGAATTGGTTGATCATCCACCTTATAGTCCAGATTTAGCCCCTAGTGACTTTTTCCTGTTTCCAAACTTGAAAAAATGGCTCGCAGGAAAAAGATTAATCTCAAACGAAAAAGTGATTACCGAAACTAATGCGTATTTTGATTTATTCAGATGGTATAAAAAAGTTGTAAAATGGTCTTACTAAGTGTATTGAGTTAAAAGGAGACTATGTTGAGAAATTAATGGTTTTTGAAATATAAAATGTTTTTTTTTCCTACTTAGGTAGCTTCAATATCAATCCACCCTCGTATATGTATATTCATTTCTTATTAGCATTTGTTGCACGCTTATTCCGTGTGTTGTCCTTACGCTCTTACCACATTTCGCAAATCTTGCTATTATTTGCTTAAAATCATTAATTTAATCTTTTTTAAAACTCATCTTTCTCAAAAAAAAAAAAAAAACAAAAATTCACACTCATTAAGAATATAACAAAATATAAGATTGAAAGTTACATTAACACTAACCATTTGTCGAATCGTGTTAGTGGATTAGCTTTATAACTAAAAAAACAATATTTACTGAAGAAATGTGAATGCTCGTTAGAAGAGAACACTGGCGACAGAGAATACAGAAGAGTTCAAGTTCACCGCGCAATCAAATAAAAAGCTTCATATGAAAATAAAGGCGATGTTAGTCGAATCGGCTAAGGTTACGGTTCTGTGGTTAAGCTACGGTCACATTTGTCAAATATTTGACGAAAAAAGGTAACTACTATTTTATAGAAACATTTTATGGAAACATTTGCTTTTATGACATCGTTTCTTAAAAAATGATTTAAAAACAAATAACAGGTACCAAAAAATATTTAGATTTTTAAATTACTTAATTTAAAAAAATTAATAATAAAAGAACAAATATTTCTATAAAAAGTGGTCATATTTTTTTGTCAAATATTTGACAAATTTAACCGTGGCTATAGTGAATCAACCGACGCAACATACTTTTCCTTTTTATTTCAGGTGAAGAATCTAACACGAATCCTAACACAACATGCAAAAAAAAAAATATATATATATATATAAATAAGTTTTAATGAGGTAAGAATAAGAGTGAAAAAATATTTTTAGAGAAGAATAAAAACAAAAAAAAAAGTTTAACAGGAAGGTGTTTAGAGCCTGACGCACCTGAGCAACAAAAGGCTTTGAACGAACATACTTCACAGAAATTTGTTTGGTGTACGGTTTGTTACCCCTTCTGCAGGGTGTCTGCCGGGAAGGTATACTACTTTGTTTTGCAGCAATTTTGGTAAACATTAGTCATATTTGGCAATAGTGAAGTAGAGACGTGGAAAATTTATTATGGAAAAATATTCAGTAAACCAACGTGTTTTAATCGTTAAAACATTTTATCAAAATCAATCATCGATTACTGTGACGATGAGAACGTTACGTGAAATTTCATTTTCATTTGAATGATTATGTGAATAAACAAAATAGTCGGTTCTGGGCAGTGGCAAGCCCTCAAATTATTCATTAGTCATCTTTGCATCCATTAAAAGTGGCAGTCTGGTTGGCAAATTGGTAAAGATGATCATTGGACCTTACTTCTTTGAAACAGAAAACGGCGTAACGGTAACTGTCAATGTAGAGCGATATCGTGAAATGATTGAAAACTTTTTAACGCCACAACTGCATGTTTTGGGCTTGACTAACATGTGGTTTCAACAAGACGGTACCACATCGCATACAGCCAGATTACAATGGAATTGCTGCGAGACCTTTTCCACAACAAATTATTTCAAGGAAGGGTATGTTGATTGGCCTCCACGGTCGCCTGATTTGACTGCTCCAGACTTCTTTTTGTGAGGATATCTGAAAATCAAGGCTTATGCAAATAAACCAGAAACGCTGGAGCAACTCATACAAAATATTCGTGAAAAAATAGTATTATTTTAAAAAGAAATTAAAAAAAAAAATTTGAAATTGATGATCTGAAACCCTGAAAACATAAATTACAAAATTGACACACGTAAAGAATGGTTTAGACGTCAAGATTTTACGTACGTAAAATCACATGGAAAATATAAAATTCTACCCGTATTTTAAAATTGAGAGTAAAAATCTTACAGCAGATTATTTTATGTTGGCCAATCAAGTACTTTAATATTGTGCTCCTCAAACCATTGGTCGACCTGCTTATATGAATTGCTGCGTTATCTTGCTGAAAGGCGAAAGTTTTGTCAGCATTTTGGGCCAAATAAGGCAGCAAACGTTCAGACAGAATGCCCTGGTATTCTAAGCTATCCATTCTAGTGGAAGGAAAATAAAGTTCCAGGGTACCACGTGAGCTAAAGCCAGCCCAAACTATCAAACCGCCACCGCCAAAATTCCGTTTGGAAAAAAAACAAGGATGAAGAAGCTTTAAATCTCGCCAATAGAAATTGAAACTATCTGGTCCATCTAGGTTAAATTTTGTCTCATCAGAGAAAAAATGTATGGAATATCTTATAACCTTTTTAAAAGAATGTTTACCTGATGCCAATTAGTTGCCATGTTGTTTTTCGCAAACTCCTTACGCTTAATCTTATGCTGCTTAGTTAGACAGGGAATTTTTTTAATTTTGCTCGAATAAGGTTTGACTGGGCGTCGATAGCTCTTGATTGTGCTTTTTGAAACTTGTGATTTCAATTCCTCTGTTACTTTTACCGCACTTTTCATGGAATTCGAGGTCTTTCGTGAAATTAGCCGAGTTTCAGCGGCAGTCAGGATTGTACGACCCGTGCTTTTTAATTTTCTATAATTTTCTCTGTTTTTGAGACAATTTTGCACAACACACAAAGATCGTCCCAGTTTTTTCGCCATTCCAGGCATACTCCATCCCTGCTTATGAAATGCCACAATTTGTTCTTGTTTATAAGGTGACAAAGGTTTCCCGCGACTCATACCACGCAGATATTATTGAAATTATAAATTATTACAAAAAAATAACAATTGCGATACCTTCTGATTAGATTAATTGCTTTTTAATTACTGACCTTGTCATTTTGACGCATGAATTTTGGACTTATTTACATAAATTGAAATAAACATAATATAGCGGTACATCTCTAAGAGCAAAACCGGCTTATTATTCACTTATTGATACGTAGAATTTTTTTGAATAAGGTGACCATACATAATACAGTGTGAGCTCGATTTTCGCAACGCCCGATTAACGCAACACCCCAATTAGCGTAACAGACAAATTTTTTACATTACAGTCTTTATAAGTGCAACGATTTTCAAAAATGAGTCTCAATAAGTGCAACACTATTTTTTTTATATATATATACATATTTACAATGATTTCTGTTTGTATTTCTTGTTCAGAAACGTAGTTTTATAAAAGTAATCATATATAATCAAAGAATCCCATTTCAATAGCATTTCTCTCACGTTAGTTCTGTCCCAAACACGTTTTAAAACACAAATACAAGCACATCAGTTTTCTGTTTTGCAGCATATGTATGTTTACACAGATGCGTAGGCTAACATATTTGTATAATTTCACTTTTTAAAAGAAAAAATTGCTTGCTACGCCAATGTTCAAAAAGAAGACTGTTTTTTAACAGTTAGTTTTTTTTCGCTTTATTCTTCCTTGTAAGATTTCATTTCAAATTTTTGTAAGTAGAGTGCAGATCGTTATTTAAGCAAAAAATATGGGAATTGTAAAAAAACTTGTAAAGTTGACAATTAAACAAAAATTAGAAATTTTACAGAAATTAGAGCATGGTGAATCTGTCAATAAAATATGCATAGATTACAATGTACATAAATCGACAATAAGCCGCATTAAAAACAATAAGTCTGCTATTCAAAAATTTTTTCGAGAAACAGGGTCTGGACCAGGAAAACGTTTAACGTTAAAGAAGGCTGAATTTCCAAAGATGAAAAAAGCTTTATTTAAATGGTTTTTAAAGCAAAGATCAAAAAATATACCAGTCTCTGAACAAATTCTAAAATCAAAAGCCATTTATTTTCACAGCAAAATATTTTAAATAGGGGCACGGCATACGCAGACTGATAGTATGCGGAGAGAAGCTGTCAAACAGGACAGAAAGTGTGGATCCATTTATAAATGAGTTCCAGGCAAAAATCGATCAATTAGGTCTGACTCCAGATCAGATATACAATTTTGACGAATCTGGTTTATTTTGTAAACTTTTACCGGATATGACGTTGGTAAGTTCTAGAGAAAAATCAGCCACTGGCAATAAAGCATCCAAAGAAAGGCTAACTTTTTTGCCATGCACTAACGCAAATGGAACCCATAAGTTGAAATTGCTCCTTATTGGCAAATTAAAAATCCAAGAGGTTTTAAAAACTTCAATAAAAAGTCGGTCCACTGCAGATCTAGTAAAAATGCTTGGATGACTAACACTATTTTTGAAGACTTGTTCAAAAATATGTTAGTCAAAGAGGTTAGTTTTAAAATTAATTTAATGCGTAAAATTCTTTGGTCACATAATTTTTAATTTATTCAGTTAACAGAATTTCTGCAGTCTAAGGGCTTGCCGAAGAAAGCTTTACTTCTTATTGATAACGCACCATGTCATCCAAAAAGTGATGAATGAAGGTCCGACGATGGAAATTTTATTATAATGTGCCTACCTCCGAATTGCACCGCAATTTTTCAGCCCTTAGACCAAAATGTAATTAATTTAACGAAACTTTTTTATAAAAAAAAAAAATTAGAACATTTGGTAAGCGCAAGTGGCCCAGATGTGGAACATAAGATAAAAACTCTCAACATTCGCAAGGCGGTTAACATTTTGGCTAGCGCATGGGAAAAGGTTTCTTCCACTTCTATTAAAAACTGCTGAAACGTTCTTATATGTAACACTGATGAATGGATAGATGAAGACGACTTACCATTAAATGTTGTACGCGAGCAGTTGACGCAAGAAGAAACTTTACTAGGACCGTCATTTTCAACTTTACTTCAAGATATTATATCTAATGCAAACTTTTCAGATGAAATCATACAAGAATGGATTAGTGAAAGTAGTATTAAGGATAATACGGTGAATGAAAATGAACAAATCCAATCGGATGAAGAATATGTAGTAGATGCAGATGATGAAGAAATACCGAAAATAAAAACAGATGAAGTCATCCGAGCTCTTGAATTTTGCATCCAATGTGCTACAGAAACTGACTTTGGCTATGAACAAGTGAGTACTATCCAGAATATCAGAGATTGCATTACAAAAAAAAAAAAAAGCTAAAGTTCAAACGAAAATTTCAAAATTTTTCTCTTCAAACTAATAATAACAAGCAGCCTACCAAATATAAATAAAAAGTGGTCGATAATTGCAACTTTTTCGGCAATTACAATTGCAACAGGCAATTGTTCTAGTTGCGAAAATCGAGCTCGCACTATATTTTATAGTTTGGATAAATTGAGCAAATATTAAGGTGACCTCATCATTATGAAGCACACCTTATATATGTATTTTTTGCATATTAAAGATGATAATGACTAACGGCTTTCTTAAAATGTGTCGTTCAAATAAGGCCACAAGGATAAATTACTAAAATATAACTTATTACTTTTTTTAGAATTTTTAATTTTGATATAATAGTAAAATGTGTACTTTGTACACTTTTTGAATACTTTATGCAGCCTCCTTTGCTTGAAATTACTTCGAGTACTTTGTTTGGAAGTGAATCATTCAACGGATTAATATAGAAAAATGAAATTTCATTCAAGTCTTCTTTGTTATCCAGGCACAGATTAATAGGTGCGTTTTTATATTAGTAAGTCCAGGATATCGGTCAGACCAGCTCGTTTAAATATAGATATGCTGTTTGTATAATATATTTATAAGATTCTGCTGTCATTTTAGCGCTCTCAGAAACTGTTTCTGATGTTCAGCACCTCACACCATTACTTCACCTTCCCGTGAATGATGTTTTGTCAAAAATCTTCATTCTTTTTTTAAGTCATGAAAGTAATAATTATAGCCATCGAGAAACATTTAAGAAACTGGCTCCGTTTAGCTGTGAGCAGAAGTGTTTAAGATCTAAAAACATTCATTCTTCATCGTTCGGAGCAATTAAACATCAAGCGATCCACATTATTCAACCTTTTGCATCGTGATATCCACTTAACGACCCAAGAATTAAAGCTAGCTAACCACGCATTACGTTCGTAACTCATTTCTTGGGCCATCGAAAAACAAGGAGAAACAAATTTCCGATTACGTCAACAAGCACAATTGCCGCATTTGGGGTGAAGAGAAACCAAGAGTTATCTTAGAGCCATTTAGATTTAGAACCATTACATCCACAAAAAGTTACGGTTTGGTGTGGTTTGTGGTCCATTTTTTTTTTTTCTTTAAAACTAAAATGGAGATGCGATTACAGTCAATGGAAATCGCTACAGGGAAATTATCCGATGCTTTTTGTGGCGGGAAATTGATAATTTAGAAGTAGAGAATATGTGGTTAGAACAGAATGGTGCCTTGTCACACAGCAAGAGAAACAATGGATCTTTTGAAAGAAAAGTTTGAAAATCGCATTATATCTCATAGAGGAGGAGTAAATTGGCCACCAAAATCGACCGATTTAATATTTAAAAAAATTTTTTTCTGGAGTATGTTGAAATTGAAAGTGTTCAGCAATAATCCCACAACAATTCAATAGCTTAAAATTAATATTATTAAGCAGTTATCAACCATTGACAACAGTTTATTGAAAAACCTGATTGATAATTTTAATAAAAGATTAGGAGCCTACCGAGCCAGTAGAAGGTGGCCACTTGACCGACATCATTTTTCATATTTAATCGGAATGTATTTGTAATAAACTGAAATAAAAATATTTTTAATATCTGAAAACATTTTTTTTATTAAAATTAAAATGATATCTTTTTGGGGCCGCAACAAGAAAGCTTGTATTTGGCTAATCAAATTATTTTTTTAATTTTTTGTTTGAGAACCTCACTTCACCGAAATTAAAACATAACTTATCCTATTCTAATGACGCATTTTAAGAAGGCCATTATTCAGCATACAATTCAATATGCAACCAGATACTCAATCCTGGAAAAGGCGCAAAAAAAAACAAATCTACTAAAGTGCTGGTAAGCCACTTTGTCAGCCAACGACCAAAATTTGACAGTCCTATTCGTGGAAATGTATTTTAAGCTACATACAGTTTGTAAAAAAATCTTTTCAAAGTTGAAAAAAGGTTAAAAAAATATTTTTTTCATTTACATATTCCAACAGCAATTTCTTAACACGTTTAGTTTTTTGAACAAATCCCGTTACTGTACCTCTTAAGGACTTCGATACTTCATAACTTTTAAAATAGACCCACACATTACAGCGCTAACAACAAAAAAGATTCCTGATTTCTTTGCTGTAAAAAAGTGTTTTCAAAAATAAGAAATTATTGGAATTTCTTGGAATTTGGGTCTTTTATGAAAATAATTTGAATTTTTAATGAATGTTATAAAAGCATTCAGGGAACATGAGTCCCAAAATTGGAGTACAACTAATGTGTTAAAGGTAAATCAGCTAGAAAATTAGATGATTTCTTTTCAAGGTAGTCTACAAGATCATATTCCGCACTGAAAAAGTTTTTTAGACAAATATTATTCGAAACATATATGGGTTGATTTGCACAGACTGGTATGTATGAATCACATGCTCTATTAGCTATATTTTGACACTAATGTTGTAAAGCGCATAAAAATACAGCGTTGGCTAGGGATGTCCCACAGTGTAACATAGGCGGTGAAAAGGAAAAAACGAACTATTTACTATACTTTTCAAATTTTTGATTAAGAGAGTTCCAAAATATTATAGAAAAACTAATTTTTAAAAGTTATGGTGATTCAAAGCCAAAGCTTTTTAAAAATAAGTAATACTTTAAAAATTATATGTTAAAATATGGATACATTAGGGTGTTTAATCATATGACTTTGCTTATGTCCAGAGTGTTGGTAATACAAAAGTTATAAACACCTATCTCTCGAATTACACAATAGATACATTCTCGTAAAAATCGTGCAAATCGATAAAAGAAGTTGAAGCAATCCAATTATTATTATTTGAATATATTTTTGAGTTTAACGCAGATTATAAATACAACACTGTACAATTGTAAACCTTTATTTAAATTTCAAATTCAACTCTGTTTTTTTTTAAGTTAAATTCAAATTTACATTGTAGGCTTATTTAAATTTATATTACCTTAAGAATTCAAATTTTTAAATGTTACTCCATTGATATTTTTAATTTTTAACGTTTTGAAACTTATATAATAGGAGTAGCGTTTGTATGAATAGATTGATACCGACTGTAGACGGTTCTTTGGTGGTAACCTTCTGGGCTGCTTTGGCAAATTAAGGAACTTTGCTCAGGAGTACAGATCACTGAGTAATGATGGTGAAAATTCTCAAGCTTTTCTCTGGATGTTAATGTCACTATAACATGATTAATCAATTTAAATGGATCTTTATTAATGTGAATTCTATAATATCCAGGCACAGAAGATACTACCTCGATTTGTTTTTGAAGCAACATTGACCGGATGCTTTATTAATTGCGGAGCATAAACTATCACCTAGACATACACTAGACTTTAGGTGTTATAGAATATTCAGAAAAATCGTTTTGGTGGCAGAGGGGGTGGTACGCCTAAGGAATCGGACGGTTATAATTCGACCGGTTTTAACCTTTTTTTGGGTTTTGTCGAATATGGTTTTTTCAAAATCTTTATTTTTCGAATACCGAGTAAACCGGTTAATTTAACACGAATAACCGGTTAATTTAAATAAGTATAATTTTTATACGTTTATATATTTTTATGCTCATCGTTTAACTTTTTGTAAAATTTAATTATTTTTGTATAGGGTCCGCCAAATAATTTTTTTTTTTTTTGAAAATGCTATAAAAAAAACTACTGAATATTTTCTCAAATTTCTTTTTTTTTTTTTTAAAGTACAATCCTTCCGGTTAATAATGGAAAATAATTTCATTCAAATGGCTGCCTCGGCTGGCCACGCAGTAGCCTACACGATCAGTCCAATTTTTACGCACATTATCGATTGTGTGCAGCTGTATTTCACCAATGGCTTTACGAATATTGTCCTTTAAGCCGTCACTTGTCTCTGGCTTGTTGGCGTAACAACAATCTTTGACGGCACTCCAAAAATAATAGTCCAACGCTGTCAAATCGCAGCTACGAGGTGAACAAACGACATCAGCTCTGCGGCTGATAATGCGATCTTCAAAAACAGGGCGCAAAACATCGAATGTAGCTTCGGCTGTGTGGCACGTAGCGCCGTCCTGTTGAAACCAAATATTGCTAATATCCTCCTCTTCAATTTTTGTGAACAAAAATTCGTTCAACATGGCCCGATAACGATCGCCATTGAGTGTAACGGCCACTCCCTGCTTATTTTCGAAGAAAAATGTCCCAATTATGCCCTTCGACCAAAATCTGCACCAAACAGTAACTCGTCTTGGGTGTATCGGCTTTCCAATGTATGCGTGCGGGTTTTCTGTGTCACAAATGCGACAATTTTGCTTGTTTACATACCCGCCAAGATCAAAATGAGCTTCATCTGAACACATCGCACACATTCTGCAACATTACCATAATTTTTAAAATAATGTCGCAATATTTCCCAGCGTTGTTCAAGCGTATACACAGCCATATTCATTCAGCGGAGGGATAAAACTAATTATCTGTCAAATCAGACATGAGCTAAGTGTTACCATTCACGAAATAAGCACTAGTTGAAAAAAAACGTTAGATGGCGGACCCGATATATATGACAACCTTGAACGTCTCACAAAGAACGAAGAATGATCAACTAGACAACAAGCCCACAAACGCCGGTTCTGAACGGCAGATATATTAGTTAGTGAAGTTTTGCACAGCGTAAATACACATAACCAGTCGCTAGTAATGTTGTGAGGTGATATCGCTGTTGAAAATTGTCAGATGGTGTGGCCTGGGATTGAACCGACGATAACTATAATAACAAACCTTTAATTCCACTCTCTACCAAGTAATGCAACAAAAATGAAATTAGCTCCTTGAGTAGCTGTTCGAAACTTAAACATTTTGTGTAATAAACTTTGTTTTTCATGGTCTCCGTACACTGTTTTGGCATAGTTTTTATGATATTTGCTAGTATTGATTGCTAGTTTAATTTTAAGCTCTTCATCATCATTTTTAAAACGACGTGGTCCAGATCTGCGCTTCAAGAATTAGGAAATTTTTTATTTAAATGAAAGAACCGGTTAATTGAATTATTATTAACCGAAAACCGGTTTTTTAGAAGTGCTACTTTTCGAATTATTCGAAAACCGGTTTTTGAAAAAAGTCGAAAAGTCGATCTCCCTAGTACTGCCATACTTGTTAAAGATATTTTATGCCCAACCAGGATTGAATTGAACACTGGGATAATTAAAAATACTGCTGTCAAAGTACATTGGCTGGACGGGAGTGTTATTACCGTGATTGCAATGTATCTGCGACCCCGGGATACATTAGCGACTACTGATCTTGACCAAATTGTCCACTCATGGCAGTCTCTTAATTGGAGCAGATCTGAACGCTATGCACTCCTATTGGGGTGGGAGTATTTGCAATCATAGCGTCAACAATCTTCTTGAGTTCTTATTCTCCTGCCCAGGTATAGATATTTGTCGAACTGATGGTCCTACTAGGATCCCTAGCCAGAACCCATCTTATCTGGATTTTTTCATGATTACATCTGATGTAACCCCAGCATCTACTGGTGTCCTAAGAACACTCGAGTATGACTCTGACCATAAGTCAGTTGAGATTATTATTGAGTCTAGTGCCTTACAGCGTAGTATGGAACCGGAAATGTATGATTTCGGAAAAATGGACCGAATCCGCCAGAGAACTTCCAATAGACAGAAATGCATCCTGTGAGGAAATTGATAACTGCATTCTTCAGATGAACGGCATCTTTACGATGGCCACGCAGGAGTCTATTCCGAAATTACCATCTGGTAATAGGGGACTCCTGAAACTGCCGAGCGATATATTGCACTTCATTTCTGAAAAAAAACGGCTACGGAGGACGTTTTATATAGCGTCTGATCCGGGGAGAATTTCTGTCCTTAAGGCAGATAAATGGAACTTGGTCAGAATATTCCAAGGTGCAATAGCTGTCTTTGAAAAGAACTACTGAACTAACTACCTTCAAAAGATCCGTGTTGGCAGCAGGACATTTCGTCAGGTTAAAAGGTTTGCAAGTAATCAAAAGAGGGATTGCATACCTCAGGGATCCCTACTAGGTCCGGTCTTGTACAACATCCTTATTTCTGATATACCACCACCTGCTTTTAATACCTGCTCTTAATATATGCAGATGATATACTCATTGCAATGAACGGCCCTAGAGCAGGTACCCTCAATAACAGGATGAATCGTTATTTGATTGTTCTGCATAAATATTTCACGAAGTGGGGCCTTCGACTGAATATGAGCAACACCCAGACTGTCATGATAAAGGGTAGACGGGGGCGAATTTACAAGAATCGTAGACGTTATCTTCCTCACCTTAGTATTTTTTATGAGGACTTCGAATTTAACAGGCATATTGACCACATTCTTGTAAAGGTGAAAGATGTCTATCACAAGTATTATAAATTACTTGGTCGCAGGGTGGGACTTAACACAGAAATCAGACTACTAATTTACCGTCAGATTATCAGACCTCTCATATGCTACGGCCTTCCGGCTTGGATTGAGATTTCTTCTTCCCAGATGGATAGGCTTAGGAAATGGGAGAGACGGATACTCTCATCATGCTTGAATCTTCGTACTATCGTACTCGCTGATGGGAGATTTCGTAAGCCGAAGTATAGGACAATCCACGGTAAAATTCCTTTTAGAAGGATTGATGTCTTTCTTATAGATTCTGCAATGAGATTCTTAGAACGCGCAACATCTTTGCGGAATGAGCTAGTTTCAGCATGTTTTAGTAGGGTTTTTAATCTGGAGACCTCACATAGAAATCGTTACTTCTGC